>JAUMHI010000034.1:8209557-8276797 GCA_032359435.1 Enteromius unitaeniatus
AAGACAGCGCTTCTCATCGCGCTGGCCTCCATTAAGAGGGTAGGGGATCTGCAAGCCTTCTCTGTCGACGAAGAGTGATTCTCATGTTATCCTGAGACCCCGGCCCGGCTATGTGCGCAAGGTTCCCACCAAGCCTTTCCGCAATCAGGTGATGAACCTGCCCCGAGAGGAGGCAGACCCAGCCTTAGAGTTATTGTGTCCTGTACGTGTGCTGCGCCTCTTCATCGACCGTACTTGGAGCTTCAGATGCTCTCAGCAGATCTTTATCTGCTTCGGTGGAATGCTGTCACCAAACAGAGGTTGGCTCACTGAGTGGTAGAAGCCATCTCAATGGCCTATTTATACCAGGGAGAGTCTTGCCCCATCGGACTGAGAGCTCACTCAACAAGGAGTATGGCCTCAAGGCGCCTCTTTAGCGGAGATCTGCAGAGCTGCGGGCTGCGCGACAACCAACACCTTCACCAGGTTTTACGTCATCCACGTAGAGGCCGTGTCTTCCCACGTCCTCGATCAGGATAGCAGGTGAGTGAGAAGACCGGCTGGTGCCGGCTTGCTGTGCCGCTTCCACGGAACCCACGCTTAAACATCTCAGTGTTCCCTTCAATGTGTGTAACCTGAGTCCTCTCTGCCCCGCAGTTGGTCTAAAGCGGAGTAGCTCCGGCTGTGCTTCCTCTGGTCTCCTTCGCTAGAGGTGTGGCAAAAACATCTCCACAGTCTACATAAGGCTGTATTTCCCTTTAATTATATCCATATTTGTATTGATATATTGAAAATTCTTGTCCACATGCATTAGTTCAGGAAAACTTCATGCACTCTGCCCTCGCCGCTTGTTTCAGCACCACTGAAAGCAACTCTGTCGCCCCTCATATGGGCCATTGGGAGGTTGAGAAGGTTACGTGCAGAGTCCTCTGCTAACGAACTGAAAAAGCTAAAAATGTCTCGCCAGTTGGCAGGGGGATCTCTGCGTAGCGCGGCCCTAGAGTGTGGCCTGTTCCATTGGTGTTCCCATATGTAACGTCGAAGTGATTCGACTGAAAGGTTAAAGTCTAGGTTTCGAACGTAACCCACGTTCCCTGAAGGAGGGAACGAAGACGTTACACTTTCTCCTGCCACGTCTCTAGGGTCGTGCTGACGCCGGCAACGGCTCTTCAGCGAAAACCTGCATGTGCATTGTGCGCATGCCCTCTTATACTCACGCAGTGATGAGGTGCACCTGAGCGCAATCAGTGCACGCCAATATTCATTGGCCTTTAGTAAAAGCTCAAAGCAGATAGGTCTCTCTGGCGAGTTCCCATATGTAACGTCTCCGTTCCCTCCTTCAGGGAACGTGGGTTACGTTCGTAACCTAGACGTTCTTTTCCTAATCATACTGTACATATCCAGTTACTGTACACATTCTATTGATGTATAGGTGAAAACCCTGAGGCAAAGCTGATATCAATTAAAATATAATTATACAACTGACGTTCATTCACAAACAAGAGCAACGTTTCAGTAATTCATTTTATTAAGGCACCTAAACCATCAGTGGTGGGTATTTATGCGTGTATCATCTCGACTACTTATGTGTATTTAGCATTTAATGTGTGTGTAATACTCTCTCATGCCCACAGTAAGCGATTGTAGAAGATATTTTGGGTGGTGAGGCTCTGCTCTTTATCAGAATCCCTCAGCAGGTGTCGAGTGAAGAGCACCCGGCCATATCAAACTCATGTACTTATTAATACAGAGGCAGCAATCTGCATGATGGGAATACATGTGAGCAGTAGCCAAAACAATAAGCAGGCCTTGATAATTCAGTATAGGCAAGTCATGCATTAGACTTTATAATGTGTACCCTTGAGAACCCCTGTTCTGCAGTGATTGTCCTGAAATGAGGCGAATGCTACAGTGTGGTGTAATGTAGGATGTTTTTTCTCATGTATGTGACTCACATCAGCAGTGGCAGCAAGGGCAAAGGTTAGGACTCACTGACTGACTCATGTTATGAATGTCCAGGGCATGTACCCACACTTATTTCCCAGCAATGAGGTAATCTTGACTAGTTTTTATATATTTTAAATAGAAGCATTTTAAGCTAAAAGCTTTTTTGACTCTGGTTGGGTTAATTAAATGATTATTACACTGCCTTACACGAGCTTATAGCTTTAAAATTCAACACATGTAACGTTACCATGTAAAGTATTTGTTTATTAGCACCGTCAGAAGGACAAATGTGTTTCTGGGAGACAACCGGAAAAATCTCAAATATCTATACAAACAACGTTTAAAAGTCCCAGAGGGTTTTTTTTGGTGTTTGGTTTTTGCTTGGCCTCAAGATGGCCATGTTGATTTAGGTGTGGACACATTTTAGCTCTCTCTAGGGTACAACTGCATGGGAATCAGAGCTGTGAGATGTAAAAAAAAAAAAATGGTACTCAATGCCACAGTGTTTTCTTGCATTCAGTCTCTACTTAACGCTTACTTTAAATGGGCTACTTCATGTAATTATTAATTAATTAATTAATGTTTCATGCTAACGTACTCTTTTAATCTTCTGTATTTCTGTCCGTTGCAATTAACAAAACAGTCGGCATAGCAACAAGAAAAAAACTGTGTTAAATTGGCCGTGATATAATCAAGTTGTGTGCATCTCTGTTATCGTTTGATTTATACAGGA
Organism: Enteromius unitaeniatus; assembly: GCA_032359435.1. Taxonomy (NCBI): domain Eukaryota; kingdom Metazoa; phylum Chordata; class Actinopteri; order Cypriniformes; family Cyprinidae; genus Enteromius; species Enteromius unitaeniatus. The sequence goes on from JAUMHI010000034.1 coordinate 8,212,217, forward strand.
CTTCGTGTTCTGTACATTGTAATGTTTTCTTAGCTAAAACGCCTATAGCAGAGTTGTGTAATAAAGCATAATTGTACATTTAGTCCAATATTTGATATGAATAGACTTTGTTTGAAAATATGGATGTGCTCTTTAACATTTACCCAAACAAACAGGTGGAACACATATCCTTAATAAGGGCAGCGGGAACTGCAGACATCAGCATCCACATTGCTCCCTGAAGGCAGCATTAACTTTTGTGCACATGGGTGTATTGAATTAGCCTCTTATTGATGCAGCAACACGTAATCCATTTACTAAAAGACTTATGCTCCACACTCTCTGTCTCTGGCCAGTCTGTTTGCAGAAAAACTGACCATATTATTGTCTTTTTGAAGACAAAACCTAATATTATGTGTTCTTAACGATAATACTGTCTTTGGCCTGTTAGAGCTGCCTCTACTTCTTTCTAGTATTCATTTTTGTCCAAATACGTAGATTAATTGAAAGGTCTTTTAATTGTTTAAAGTTTTTTTTAAAACATTTCTGGTACAAAATAGCTGTATTAACAGCGGAACAGATTGGGATCACCAGATCGCAATAAGAATTCATATTTCAAAGGGACAAAGGGATTATTATTTATACTTTTAGCAATGACATTACAAGTGTTTTTGTGTGCAAGACCCTTTGTGCTGAAAAAAGCTAGACTCTTTAAGGGAAGAGATGAAAGAATGAGCCGAATACTACAAGGATAAAGTTGGATTTATCCTTGGGAGTAAAACAGGCACCAGGGACAAGAGTTCCCAGAGGTCTCAAAAAAAGAGGGAAGGACTAATAGCAGTCAGTTTGTTTAAAAAACAAAACAAAACAAAAAAAATTAACATTTAAAGGAAACTATGTAAAAAATGTCTTTGGCTTTATGAGTGCTTTGGAACAGTATGCCCTGTGAAAAGCATATAAATGCATTAAAAAGTAATTTATTTCTGAACCTTAATTAATTCTGCCTGCAGCATGTGACATCAGTAAATCATTCTTCTCCTGCTTAGTCTCCTTCACCATGGACATCAACGTAATGTCCAATATACTTCTCTGCTGCTTTATGAAAGTGGCTGAATGCAATATCATTCGGCTATTGACTGTGAGCTTGCTTTAATATTCACAGAAGGCCAGTTGTTTGTCTTTTGCTATTCGTTTCACAGGTTTAATACCAGGCTCACCCTGATGATATGCATTAATATAGAGCCGTAAGAATAAATCATGTAAATGTCCGTTCTGTCGTGCTACCAGCCTGTGCCTTTTTTTGTTATGTGCTTAAAGCTTAGATAATCATTATTCTAATGTGCGGGCTTTTTACGGAACAATCCATTGAAGAAATGTTGTTTATGAGCATGTGGAAAAAGAAGTACAGAATATGTTTGTCATGTTTAAGAGAAAAGGGTGACCAAATAAATGATGGGAAAATCTGTCTCTCCCCTCAAGGGTCTTTTTTTGCCTCTCACTCACCCCCCACCTTTTGCTACCATGATCATGGACGTATCCGGCCCCTGCGGTGCAGCCCCCGCTGTGGGTCCCTGGAGTAGTTGTAGGACTATCTGAGAGGTATAAGAGGGGTGTAGAGGAAAAGCACCGAGCACTCTTACAACCGAGAGTCAGGACAGATCTCTTAAAGCCAGTTTTGGAACTGATGGAGCAGCTTGGATGCCACCTTCATTAAAGGTAACAATACAGATATATATTCTATATTATATGAAACATTCTTTATTAGTTTTTTTTTCTTAATTATTTTTTAATTTACTACCTTGTTACCAAACCCTAATCATAGCCCAAAGAAATGAATAAGCTAAACGTGTCATAGCGTGTTTTTAGTGTAACACAGCATATAATGTTTAAATCTGTGTGTGTGTTGTGTCTGTCAGTGTTTCACCAACTACCTAACCCACCACTGATGGTAATGACTGTGTTTCATGTGTTCATCTCAGCACATTAGGATTCTATGTCAAGGTAAGAGGATTTTTATGTTGTTTTTACTCTGTCAGTTTGAATGCATAAACTTTTCTCTATTAGCGCTGATCATATCCATCATTGTAGGGAGTACAAAGATTTTATTAGACCACCAAAATAAAAATAAATGCAAACAAAAACAAAACAATTCTTATCAGTATGACGAATTGCATTATTCTGATCAGCCACCACATCCTGAGCAATAGCGGATGTCTGATAAGCATATTAAAATAGATTGAGTGATATTCAAAAGACGTGAACCTTGGAATGTAATGTCGTCTGTTATTGGTCGTTGACTCCCTTAGCAGCACGCCTGCATCTGCTTACATAATATGTGCTTCCCTAGAGAGAAATAAATATACTAAAATGGGTTTAAAATCTATTTATTTGATTTTAAGTATACTACAAATACATTTATGTGCTTAATAAAAATACCACGCAATTGTACATTTAATATACTAAACTGGTATACTTAAAGTCTGCTAAATTGGAACTAATTTTTGTGCTTAATGCAGTTTCCAACATAAGGATTTGAAGTGGAACCACTACACTTAAAATATTTTGCATTTAAAGAACAATATTATTCAAAGATCATACAATACTCATCAATAGTGACATTAAAACACATTTTAGGCTTAATATTAAGAATTGTGCATTGTGCTCAAGTAGTACTCAAAGTAAAGTTTCATTATAATTATTATGTCTGTAAGTCAGTGATAAGTCATGGATATTGAGCAGAGCAATGATCATTTTATATAAAAACAGAATCTGAGTCCAGTGTTATTGGCTGAGTAAGATAAAGTTACAATGAACTTGTCTTCATATATATTTCCATGAATAAAACCTCTTTTTTCAGCTGGTTATTCATGATAAATTAGATACAGCATACAATAAACACACTATACTGTACTTCATTCAATACTTCAATAGTAAAAGTACAGTATATGTATATCTGAAGACTTTTCAAATTCTAGCAGATTCTTGCCTAGAAATATGTAGCTCTCTGAGAGCTTAACCTTGTTTGACCTTTACACCCATTAGACTGCTTTATCTTTGTTGCTTACTTATTTTCTAGACTTTATATAGTTTGGCACTTTATAGTGAATTAAAAATATAGAAGTAATAATCAGTAAATTGTAAAAGTAGCCATAAACTAACAATAACATTTCTTTACAGTATTTAAATAAGTTTATTACATGTTATTATTTGAATTTTGCATTTCTATTTTAACATTTTACTTAATTGTATTATGAATTATATCGAATTATAGTATAAATAAATCAACATTAACTAAGATGATACATTTTATATAAAATAATAATTTCTGTAAAAGTATTGTTAGTTAATATGTTAATATGTTAATATTCTATATTTTATTGATTGATGTTTAACATATATAGTACTATTTAATGAATTGTGCTGATTTACCTCATTTTCAATATTCAGTAACTGAAAGGAGCTGTTGAAGTACAGTACAGTCAATCCAGTTGCTGTTGTCCAAAACCAACAAGCTCCTAAATATGAGCAGAGAGACATCTAGTGCTTTTTGTAAGTAACGCACCCTTCAAATGAAAAAAAAAAAGCTTGTGAGGAATTGCATTAAACTATTTTGCTATATTAACCATCTGTATCCACTCTGTTCTCACAGGGCTCCTTTTGCGCCGCAGCTTTTTTAGGCTGTGAAACTAAGGACGTGTTTGACAGATCTCCAAAATGGACAACATCACAGCCGATGCTAACCTGGGACTGAAGCTCACGTGTAACATGACCGGGCATCACGATTTCATCTTCACCTTGATCCCAGTAGTCTACAGCTGCAACTTTATCATCGGAATCGTAGGCAACAGCCTGGTAGTCGCTGTCATCTATTTCTGTCTGAAGCTGAAGACTGTCGCCAACATATTTGTTTTGAACTTAGCCGTGTCAGACTTGACTTTCCTCCTCACCCTGCCCATATGGGCCATATACACTGCAACAGGCTATGAGTGGCTGTTTGGAGACTTCCTATGTAAAGCCATTGCTGGTATGGCCCTCCTTAATCTATATACTAGTATTTTTCTCCTCACTGCTCTCAGCATTGACCGGTATCTGGCCATCGTTCATCCTGTCAAGTCCCGCCGGTGCCGTACGGTGGTGTACGCCCGTGTGACCTGCGTCTTGGTTTGGGTAGTGGCTTTCCTTTTAAGCCTTCCCACAGCCATTATCCGTGGGACCCATTTTATCCAGCATAACAACGTCACTGTATGCGCCATCCTAGACGAAAAAGATCTTCGCAATGTGCTGGCAGCTCTCAGTCTGGTGAAGAGCGTTCTTGGGTTCCTTCTGCCCATCACCATCATCCTCACATGCTACTGCCTGATTGGCCGGTCTCTGCTGAAAGCACGGGACATTCAGAGGAACTCGAGATCGAACGGGGATGAGGTGTTGAGCATGCTGGCCGCAGCCGTGCTGTCGTTTTTCCTTTGCTGGACGCCGCATCAGATCTTCAACTTCATGAACATGCTTGGTCTGCTGGAGGTCATCACCAACTGCGATGCAATTGAGATCATTGACACTGTAATGCCGTTCACCATTTGTATTGCCTTTTTCAACAGCTGTATGAACCCAATCCTGTACGGTTTTGTCGGGAAGAACTTTCGCAGGAACTTGCTGAAGCTCTTGAGGTGCTCCTCGACTTCTGTGGCCTCTCACCCCACCCTCAGTACCAAGATGAGCACTCTCTCGTATCAGACTTCGGAGTCGTTACACCTCTCGGTCAATAAAATGTCCTCAATACCTCAAGCCACATGAGAAAAACAGGAAATGAATGAATCTCAGATGAATCATCTTTCTAAACTCGCTGATTTAATTCAGAAGGTGACTCTTGTTTATTGTGTTGTTGCTTTATGCTGGAATGGGAACAAAATAGTGATTCCTCTTTTTGCCTTTTAGGTATTGTATGTCCGGTGTATACATAGCCTATTGCAAACTATGCTGGTATGTGTAAATTTGATCCAAGAACAATATATATATATATATATATTGTGTTAAGTTAACTTTTGACCTTTCTCTCCTTTACCACCAGAGGACAAAATCATGCTGAAAATACAAAAAATAGTTCAACCATCTGCTGTTAAATAATAATTAAATAATTAAATAATTAAATAAGCTGTTAAAGTGGCATTCGTGCAATTGAAATGCTGTATTTTCCACCTGTGTGATAAATGAATGACATCTTTATCATTCTACACTTTTTTTACAGCAGTATTTGTACTGTTTTTAAATCTGTAATGGGTTCCTTTGTCTCACAGCTCCACTGATTAGGCCAAGGGTTTACAAACATTTTTATGCCTCATATACTCCCAAATATGATCTCTGTTTTTTTTTATTGCATTAACACGTAATTTATACTATTGACAGCAGTGCTTTTTTATTGGTTTATTAATTCAATATTTCTGACCAGACTATAGAAAGCAAAATAAAATGGTAATAGTGTTAAATTCTGTAATTTTATTTATTTAAATGAATTAACTTGACCTTTTTTTAAAACTTTTTTTTCTCCTCTAGCACTCCCTTGACCCCAGTGTGAAAACCTATGGATTAGACTATGCCCTGGGGTCTGACCAAGATATGGTAGTTTTTTTCCCCCATGTACTGCATGTGCCATCATGGTCAACTGTTTAGTCTTGATATGAATAATCATCGGATAAATATTGAATTTTTCTTACACCACTGTTGTTGCACTTCAAGCAAGATCTAATGGTTGGTAAAACTGTTTATTATTCTGAGAAACTGTATTTTGCAACATGCTGTTCTATATGTGCTTGAGTCTGATATTGTATGCTAATTGGTGTCTTTTAACAGGAAAACATCAAACAAATAAATCTATTAAGGGTATCCTCAACTTAATGACTAATGCAAGGACATTTATTTATCACAAGATGGCATCAAATGAAAAAATAATCCAGTACTGCTATGAGACAAAAGAGGAACTTTCAACATTTGGACATGAACTGAAACATTTTATAAGTTGAATTACGGTTTGAATTAAACATGCATAACTAGTTTTTTTTTTTAATCTCAGATCATATCTGGAAGTATGAGTTTTGTTTTGTAATGTCTCCCAGTGCTTTTAACTGAAATGTTCTGAAGTGGATGGTTGTAAGCGAGGGGGGCGTGTCTGTTGTCAGGGGTCACATGACTATGAAAGTCATGTCACTAGTATAAATCCTCTGACAGACCACGCACGGCTTCTCTCCAGCGTTTCTCACCGAGGCCTTGTATCCGGTTCGGTCTGGCTGTTACGTGAGCCATGGCAGGTAGGCAAAGCTATAACCCGTCACGTATCGCCCGTGCCTGTAAAACGAAGTAAATAGCAGTTGTGTTTGCGCAAGTAGCATGAATAAAGCCTACAGCACGCGCTGCCTCGGAGGTCGGATATCAGAGCTGACATTTCATTTCAGCGTCGTCCTGTAATGTGTGACGATATGTACACCGTAAAGCGTTTGGACTGCTGCGTAAAGGGCCTAGTGGCGTCTCGTACGCAGTCGTTTGTGGCGCAGTGTTCCTCTCACCGGCCTGTCCGGCAGGAAGAGGTTCAGTGCAGTCTATCGCAGACAATACAGCGTTTAAAGAGCGCTCTCTTGAGCTCGGACGGATGTAATCAGGTCCTCAAACATGTGCTTGTTAATCATTTATTGTTAGATGAACGCAACAGCGATGAACATTGCGTTTATTTTCCTCCAACAAAGCTTACGGTGTTGTGTTGTATTACTCCTTGAAAAGCTGGGTATTTTGAGTATTAGAACTGTTGTGCTGTTTAGCTCAATGATCAAACAAGTGTATTTCACAGTGGAAACTTACAAAGTTATTGCAAACACCAAAATATATATTATTTATGCATGCATACGAACAATATAAATGATTGTGTAAGGCTTCTGTTGTCAGGCACTTTGTAATAAAAATAAATAAATGACTGCACCCAATCTTGGTTTCAATAATAAGAAAATGTTAATTTTGCATGTGCAATATATTGCATAAATTCGAATGCATACAATAAATGATGGTTGTGTGTGTTAATATAGACCAGGCTTTTGTCACCCTTGCCACAAATGACAATTATGCTAAAGGAGCAATGGTACTTGGCAAGTCCTTGAGGAACCACAAGACCTCGAGGAAACTAGTGGCCCTGATTGGCCTCCATGTCTCCGAACCCTCCAGGTAGAGTGCTTGCTATGTTTTCTAGCACTGTTTAGTTTAACTGCTTTGTACTGTTACGCAGGGTTTTTGTTTGTGTCCTCGTTGCAGAAGTGTGAGCTATTAATCGATCAGTCTCACTTTGCCCTGTGTGCTACATTGCAGAGCAGTGCTTCGCAAGGTCTATGATGAAGTCAGGCTGGTGGATGTGCTGGACAGTAGGGATGCTGCACACTTGGCCATGATGAAGAGACCCGACCTGGGCGTCACCTTTACCAAACTTCACTGCTGGACTCTTACCGAATACTCCAAATGTGTGTTTATGGATGCAGATACTCTAGTGAGTGCGGTCTCATAATGTTGGTTATGTTTTTATTGTGTCTTTGAGAGGTTTTTATTGGTCTTCCCTCTTGTCTCTAGGTTTTGTCTAACATAGATGAGTTATTTGATAGAGAGGAATTCTCTGCCGCACCAGATCCCGGCTGGCCTGATTGCTTTAACTCTGGTGTGTTCGTCTTCCACCCCTCCAACGAAACCTATGGGAAGCTTCTCACCTTCTGTTCAGAGAATGGCAGCTTTGATGGCAAGTGTCCCTCTTTAATGTTATTTGTTTAAAAGCTGTAAGCGGTATTTAGGTTTAGCATAAATAAGTTTAACCATATACTTTGAAATGAAGAACAAAAAAAAAGGTTCCTCTCCTGCAGGACGTCTAGAAGATATTTAAACCCTGGGTTGTGAAAGAGTTGTGCAAACTTGCTAGAGTTCAACATGACCATGAGTGAGTTCTTTATCAAGCATGTAGGCTGAACACAAGGTGACTGTTTGTTGTGTTTTTTTTGGGGGGGGGGTACGCACCTGAGGGAGTTATTCCTGAGGTGGAAGTAAACCAAAGCCTCTCAAATGAGAGACTCCTGCTAGACCCTTGTGAGACTGCTTTGATTGTACTGTACAGGAACTCTTGTTGAAGTTATTTATACTTTATTACCCGGCTGCTGAGTTCTTGGCTGTTTTTTGTCACTTCAGGATTCTTGTGCTTCAATGTCTAAACTTAATTATTGTTAAAAACGACTTCTCTTTTAAATGAAGAATTGAGCATCAGAGGTTATCAGTAGGCCTCTGTTCTGAAGGTCTTGGAGGCAGTTGTATTTCTGTTTCATCTTTGTATCGCTCTGTTTAAAAACAAAACAAAGCAAAAAAGCTATTGCCTCATGTGTTATCTATCGGTTTATATATAGCACAACATACAGAGGGTTCTTGTAGTGTGATTGATTAGTCCCAGTCACCATGTCATACGGCCTATGGCTTATCTCTGAATGTCTGAAAATATCTATAATAGATGTTTGCTCTGAACGCAAAATTGTCATTTACTCACCATCATGTTTTTCCAAACCCATATTTTGTTCATCTTTCAACTGAATCATTTGAACTAAACCCAAGACATTTGTCCCTCCGTTAAAAGTGTTAAATGCTTCCAAATGTTAATAAAGATATTGTAATGGTAATCCATATGAATCAGACAGCTTTAATCCAAGCAAGCATGTTTGTATTAAACACTGTAAAAGGAAACCATTAGCTGTAGGCATTGCACTGATCAGCGGGCAGCCATTGCCGCGGTGCCCCGGGAGCAGTTGGGGGAATGGTGCCTTGATTAAGGGTCTGGCCTCAGTCGAGGTATTGAAGGTAGAGAGAGCGCTGGTTATTCACCCCCACCCACAATTCCAGCTCGACCTGTGACTCGTAACCTTTTGCTCGAACCCAAAGGTTGCGGGTTCAACCAATATTTTGAGGGGTTACAGCTGTCAGAAATGAATAGGAAGTGTAGAGGCCCATGCTTTCAGTGACTTTATCACACCTGGCTGCTGGCCAAAAATAGTTTGTCACACTGCTCTGGTGTGATCTTTAATTATTTTTAAAGATTGAGCTATTTAATTATTTAGTGTAACTTCTAAATGATGACACTTCAATCTGCTCGACCTTGGGGAAAAAGTATAACCGCAAGATTCAAATATTTGTTTGTGTTGGGAGCAGACCGTTACCATGTTTAGGTAAGAAGCAGCTTCACAGTGTGTTCAGTTACACTGTATTGTTTGTTTTACACTCGCTTGTATTATCTCCGAAATACTGGGATGAAAGTTTATCATTTGGCTGTAAACATTTGTCTATGGTAGAGCAAAGGTCACTGGCGTTTCAAATAACGTTTGTGTGGATTGTGTTGCTTCACCACTAGGTGGGAACAAGAATTTGAAAAATGTTTGTCATTCGAATCATTCATTCGAGAGATTTGTTTAAAAACACAGATTCATCCAGTAATGAAACGAGCAAGGTATGAGTGAGTCATTGAATCATTAATTAAAGCAATATTTTCATAAATTTAATATGAAAAATCAGTGTGCTCAATATTTTAAATCCATAAGCAATACATTTGAAATTCACTTAATCTTTTTTTTTTTTTTTTTTTTTAATAGTCTGCAGCAAGTCCTCTTATGCTGTTTTATAAAGTCCTAGTGTACCCCAATATCAAGACATGTTCTCATACTTTTGTTTAAAAAAACAGCCTGGCACAAACGGCTTGATTTTAGTTCTGGGTTTGAAAAGGCAAAATCTGATCGGTGCGTTGTGATTTGCAAACCGCGTGGAAGGTGTTTCGGCACTACCCCACCTCCTGCCAAACCGCAAGTTCTGTCTGCCATTATAATTAAGAGCGGTGTCAATTTTGCCATATCAATTTGAGCCAGATTCAGACCCTGAGAATATTGAACAAGAAACAACTGCTTAAAAAGAAATGCATTTACTATGTACACATAAGTGCAACAGTAATGTGTATTGTTTATTATTCTTCAATTCTAACATTATAACATGAATTGCAGTGAAACGGTTTATACCATAGTCTATTAATTGAAGTGTCAAGTAAGTTGTAACGTATAGATTTATACCAAACAAAAATATACTTAACTAGCTCATCGTTGTCTTGCTGTATATGATGCTAAATTTCAGATTTATTTGAATTAAATTCTAATGGGCTGACATCACTTTAAAAAAAAAAACAAAAAAAAAAAACAGAAAACAATGCTGTAGTCCAAACAAGCATGGTTATTTTTATTTAATTCGTTTTCAGTGATGAAAGTCTTGAACGATGTTAAGCGTGCATAATGACCGAATATTCACCATCCCTTTAACATGATCTCCGTCATAGTGTCACATACACAGTGTGCTTTTCATGTGTAACGTGACTCTCACATGTTCACTGACAATCTGGGGTCAGATTTCTTTGCTTGCATTCCCTTCATGAAGGCAAGGGTTAAGGTTAAGCAAACGGCTACGCAAATGACTCCTGAAGCAATCTTACATGGGTGCCCCCTCCTCCTCAAACAGATGAGGCAATGAACAGTTGAACCGAGGCTTTAAGGAAGATTACAACCTTCTGTAAATATTTTTTCTAAATCACAGTGAAGCCCCTGAAACATAAGCTTGGCTCGAGGACTGTGCTGTTTCTCATTCAGATTTTGTTTGCTTGCCTTGTTTTCATCAGGTGGGGATCAGGGCGTTCTCAACAGCTTCTTCAGCGATTGGGCAACAGCAGACATTTCAAAACACCTTCCTTTCATTTACAACCTCAGCAGCATTGCCATCTACACCTATCTCCCAGCATTCAAGCAGTGAGTCAGAATGTAAAATCTTGCATGTTAAGTTTTAATTTTGGACGTTGGTGTCCCTGGCATTTGGCATATTCTTGCTTTATATATAAGATTTTCGTGATGTTATGTATTTGTAGTTTGTGTGAAGGTCGGCAAGGTCAGGTTAAAGCCCAGTCACACAGCAACATGAATCCAGCATCAGACTTCCTTTCTGTTCCTGGCCTTGCACATCAGCTTCCTCCAAATACATGCTGCTCTCCAAAAATAGTGGGGCTATTTTAGGGACTTTACACGGAGCCTAAATGTCATTTTGAATAGTTTGTTACATGATCTTTTTCCATGAGCAACACAGACTGTTCTCTGGTTATTCAAGCTCTCATTAGATCTAATTTATACAGTTTGCATCCGTATGCCAAAAACTGCCACATCTTAAATACATTTCTGTGACTTTGACTGTGATTCCTCGTTTATGAGAGGAGGGTTTTATCAGCGTTGAACAGAGTATGTGATTCTAGTGTAGCTGGCAGTCACTTTTTAGCACTTCCGGCTAGCAAGTGTTTAGGATTTCTGAAACCTTGTCGTTTTGGCGGCTGCGATCTGATCATTCCTTTTTCTCTTAGATACGGCCATGACGCCAAGGTAGTTCACTTCCTTGGCAAAGTCAAACCGTGGAATTACAGTTATGACGCCACAAGCAAAACGTTGAAGGGACAGTCCCAGGATGCGTCTGTCATGCACCCAAACTTTTTGCTGCAATGGTGGGAGCTTTTCTCTTCTTCAGTATTGCCTCTCATGAAGGAGGAATATGGTGACCAGCCCTTCCATTCCGGATGCACAGAGGTAAGCAACAGTTTGACTGGTTCATGTTCAGGGATCATGTGTGCCGGTTTTGCCTGTACTGAACTCCGATTGGACAAGTAATAAGAAATTAAAAATGAGATGTTCACTTTCATACCTCCCATTGGGAATTAATTGGATTGTACTTAGTATGTGCTCAAGAACACAGTTCTTTCTTATTGGAATTATATTTACTATATATTTACTTTCAAACCCGTTTTCTGTTGTTTTTTTTTGTTTTTTTTTCCTTAATCAAAATTCTAGATTCTCTTGAAATAACTGTATTTTATCCATGAAGATTTGGCCAACAGTGGTAAATGTGATATTAAGACAAAGAATACGCTTTAAATGGAGCTAATTTTGGTTTTCTTCCTCTAACACTAAACTCTTTAAATGAAGTTTACTTGATTTAGAAATCAGATTACTTCATATTTATTAACTACGTGTTTGATTGTCATTTTAAAATCATCTGATTTGCGGAGTGAAAACCATAGTTTCTGTTCTTTGTTCAGAAGTGCAGTGTATTTAGGCCTGTCACGATAACTTTTTTTAATTTAATTTTTAAATTAACAAGTTGTGTGAATATATTGCTCCAGAAATAATTGCGATCAAGCAATATTATTGTAATTTTACTATTTGACTATTTTATGCCACTAAATGTATAATTGATAATGTAACGGCATGACATGCTTCCAAGGCGACAAACTTTAATATTTATGAATATTTAGATAATCAAGATAAACTTGTAGGGAGCATTTTAAATTTGAACTAGCACCTCGTAACTACAAAAGACTGCAAAAGACCAGTGGAATATGAAATGCATGGTGCTATGAATTAAGTAAATCTATGGGTGATGCTGCATCACCAAAAATTTAGTTTGTTTTTTGCACAATAAATCAATATATTTATTATTGCAAGAGGCCTACATGTATTACTGGTAGAGTTTTATAAGGGCTCCTTTATTGCCCTTTAAAACTAAGACTTAATAATTAAGACTACAGCTTGACTGGTGTAGTTTGGGCTCGAGTGGTAACTGCTCTCTGAAATGCAAGTGTTACATGCATGTTTTCAGCCTCCTAATGCTCTAACCTTTTAACCTCTGCAGTTTAGATTTAGGGCTGGGACTTCATAATACTAGCAATTTTGGTAAAGGGACGCAAAAATGTTCACTGATTAGGGAAACCTTAAATTTACTTAAAATATGGACCTAGAATTATTTGTATAAAGACTTGCTGCACGTATGGGCCTCGTTCATGACATTTCAGTTATATGTAACATGTTTGAAGTGTTACATTTAGATAAACTATAAACTACAAAAAAGGTTGAAAAAGAATCTATTCATGAATGCCTTACCATCAATTGACCGTCTTCATGTACTGTACTATTAATAAAAAATGCATATAAAAAAAATCTATTGTTTTGTAACTTTAGATTTGTCTATTAATGTATATTACATATTATGTTTTCCCTTAGAGTGATCTTCACACTGATGTGGCTCAGATGCACATATCCCATCAACCCCCTGCACCTCAGATGTCGTCTCATGAGCGCAAACAGAAGTGGGAACAGGGCCAAGCTGACTACATGGGAATGGATTCTTTTGAGAACATCGAGAAAAAGCTAGATTCCTTCCTAAAGTGAGAGACTTGTAGGTACAGATCACCAGATCTAGTTTTGTACTAGGGTACCTCTAGGCCATGAAATAACATTAAAAAAGAGAAAATTTAAAAAAACATCGTCTAATTTTTATACCAATCCAGATCATCTATGCAGCTCAACTACTCAACCTCTTACACACTGTGATGGCAAGAGTTATTAGAATGACACAATATGTCAGTTGCCTCATTTCCAGACGAGTCGTGACACACAACCATTCAGGCATTGTTTCTGATCTCACTGAACAAGACACTACTGTTATTTCTGTATTTAAAATGCCATAATGTAAATGCTATGGTCCTACAACGTGTTTGTGAAGATCAGAACTGTTTAAAGAAAAGAGAAACATACAGCAAACAAAACAATACCAAACCTTGTAAATGTCACATACTGTACACCACTCATTCAATATTAATCTAATGACCGCCTTTGCAATATTGTTTACAAAGATACTGTGTGCTGCCAACTTGCTTGTATTAATACTTGCTCTGATACACCGCAGCTCTTATTGTGTGAACCAAGGTCACTCCGCTCTTGCCTACTGGGCAGTCATTCTCTGTAGTAGGGAAAAGGCACAAGGGTTTTGCTACACCTGGTTACAACTACTGCTGGTAATGCTGTAGCTGTTCATAACTAGTTTGTGACACCTCTGTAACCTTACCCTCACCTGCAATAGCTGAAATAAAGAACTAGTGAGTCCTAATTTACTGAATCAGTTTAATTTTCCATCAAAGACCGCATAGTGTTTTATTGTAATGAAAATAATCAGAACAACCATTTGAGATTTAGACCGTGTACATGACTAGTTGGAAAAAACGTTACTGAACAATTTGCAATAAAAGGAGGGGAAAGAAAACTTAAATAAGCTGAAATGAAAGGGCAGCAGTGAAGTTCTCTCAGTAAATCTAAATCTCCATGAGAGCTCTGATCTCCTCGATCCGAGCCTGTTTTAGGTTCTGTGGCTTTTTCACTCCGAAAGCTTTGTCTACAAGCTCCTGCTTCTTCTTCTGAATCTTCACCATGTTCTCCTCCACAGAGTCTTTCACAATAAACTAAACGTAATCAGAGAGAGGAAAGAGTCATCAGTGGTGAACTTCCTTTCTTGAATGGTCAACCATTATAATCAAAGTTAAATGTAAATGTCACTCTTTTGTGAGAATGTTCAGTAACAATTAAGTATAGAGACCAATTCTCACTCATGCAGGATGAAATGAAAATTATATTTTCTAAAGACAGTCCTCCTTCAGAAATACATGTAAAATAAAAATATCTCAAAAAATGATATAAAAACATCCACGCCTTGGTTTGATTTTTAAACCATTCCATGCTCATGTTTACTCAACGAAGGAAAATCGTTCTGTTTTGATATTGTGGCAGCTCACCACAAATAACTGTATGGGAAACAAAATAACATGAGACCGACTTCATTACTCCTCATTAGCAGTGTTTGTAGCCGGTGACACTGTCCAGGCGTGTGTGCCCGATGAAACTAGGGCTGGGCGATATATTATGCGCATCTCCTCATTAAAACTGGTTCTTTGATTAGTAGATCACTGAGAAGCTGTGCCATTGAATCACCCGCGAAACTAATGCGCCGCTTCTCAGTTCTCATCTACGGCTCTGTTCATAAACTGGCGCTGCATTTAAAAACAGCTGACGGAGATTTACCGCTAATCAAAGAACCGGCTTTACTGACGAGATGCGCATAATATCGTTCAATATATATCACCCAGCCCTAGATGAAACCATCTATAGTTCATGGTTTGTTAATAGCGAGAATTGGACATTAAAATGACGTGACTGAAATATTGATGCTAGAACTGTTTTGAACGTTCTTTCAGTCAATCCAATCTTACAGTTAAGCCTTGGTTTACTAGACAATGAGCTTTTATCACAATAGCATTAATTTACAACAGAACTATTATGAATATGCCTTGTACTTTAATATTTTAGTAAAAACTGAGGTCTCACAAATATAATTAATGCTTATTGGTTCATCTTGAATTGTATATAGCCTAACTGAAAAATGCCTAGATGAACAGATAAAATCCTGTCACTGCTTCAGAACACCAGATATCTTGAGAAATGTTTCTTTTGACAAAGTTAATGGTCACCAAAAGCAGAAGTAAACCACCAGTGCCAGAAACATCACACCCTCTAAAGATGTAACAGTTTTCCTCAACAACTGAGTCTAAACTTTTTTACTAGAACTAGAATTTACTTATTTTTTTACAAAAAAATAAAGTTACAATTGTAGTCAATCTCACGACCTCTTTAATATTAAGAGATATAGTCATGAATTAGTAAGGAAGCCATTAACATCGTCATGTTCTGTTACATTTGTCAGCAGTGTTTTACCACACAGAAATGCAAAGCGTGTAATAATAGCTGTTAGGATCAGCCACTATCATTCCTCTGTGCTCCTGCCATGGCATAAATCAAATACTGTACCTTAGTGATCACCACATCTCTGCTCTGGCCCAGTCTATGACATCTGTCAACACACTGATCCTCCACAGCAGGATTCCAGGCCTGAACAAACAAACAAAAAAGAGACAAATGAGCTTTCAGAGTCAATCCCCGTTATAGATGCATGCGCATACACAATCAATGGAATTGCCGCCACCTAGTGGCAGATGCTATCCTAGGAGAGCTTTACTCACTGGATCCATCATGTAGACGTGGGAAGCAGCGGTCAGATTAAGCCCAACCCCTCCAGCTTTGAGCGACAGTAACATGATGGTGGGACTTCCCGGAGAGGAGTCTTGAAAATCCTGAATGGCCTTTGCTCTGGTCTTCTGAGCCATAGAGCCATCCAGTCGTGTGAAAGAGAATCCATATTCCCTGCAGACAGCAGCAGTGTCAGCACACTAGACCACTAATGATTGCTTCTTTCAGCATGTAGTACAGTCTGCAGTTTATAGTAGCCTGAGCAATGAAATCTACCTCAAGGGAACCTCTATAAGATCCATAAACCTGGTGAACTGAGAAACCACAAGACTCTTCACAGTGGGGTCTTCATTGCGGAGCTTCAACAGGTTGCTCATCAAAGCATCCACCTGCATAAAGAAAAGAAACTTGGCTAGAAGAAATATGGCTACTCATAATGACCAAAACTAAAATCTTTATGCGATCGTTTAGAGCCCGTAAGAACTTCGTTCATCTTCGGAACACAAATTACGATATTTTTGATGAAATCAGACAGCCATGTCATCATTCCTCTAGGTGCAAGCAGCCACAGATTACACACATGCGATGTAAACAAGACTGATTACATCAAATAAGTATTCTGTCAGCATCAAAAAGTGAAGTTTAGCCACTGATGTTACATGGACTGTTTTACCGATGTTTCTGGATCTGGAATCATTTCAGTTGGCTCTCTGATATCATCACAAAAATAGCTTAATTTGTGTTCCGAAGATGAATGAAGGTTTTTTTGTGTGCTTTACAGGTTAGAACAACATTTCTTTTTTAATAGAAACCTTTTTCAACACAAATGTCTTATTTTATGTTTTCCGATCCGCTACTTTTCCGCTGTTTTCTCAGGTAAACATGAGCGCCACATGTTTAAGATGCTGTGTCAAGTTAAAAGCACTGCTACTTTTACATGCAGTGCAGCTCATGAATATCAGTTCCAAAGCAGTGGACCAATCAAAAGAACTTGGAGGTGGTTCAAGCTTCCGTTTACAGTGTATGACAACTATTTTACTTGACCACAACATGGCGGAAGAGGTGCTCTACGCTGCACTTTTAAAAAAAAAAACCATTTCGGAGCGCTGCATCTTGCGTTAAATGGCCACTTAAGAGTTTTATCCAATCCCAGAATGACCCACCCACAGTCACAATATGGGAAAAAGACATGCATAATTTCAGTAAATGTTCAAGTTACTTTGGAACTTGATCGCCAGTTCTCCCCAGTGGCTGCTCCAGCCTGCATTTCATCTCCAGGATACTCCACCAGCTCTTTAGTCTTGATCTGAGCACGACACAGGGGACATCTGGCCTGCTCCTGTGAGACGCAAGAACAAATAAAACCCAGAAACTATACATATAAAGAGTCTTCACGGAAACTCTAAGGTACCAAAACAATGCTGACCTTCTCCGACTGGATGACCTCACAGATGCAGGGCCTGCAGTACACATGAGCGCAGTAGGTGATGACAGGCTGACGCAAGGAGTCTAAACAGATGGCACACTCCTCGTCTGAGCCAGAGTTCAGCACCAATGTGATCTTATTGATGAGACGCTCCCGCAGCTCACTAGGGGTCCCAGGATCATCTAACACACATCAAAAACATTGATTTCCCCAAAGACACACAACACAATCATTTCAAATTAATTACATCAACTGAATCAGTGACTGTTTCATCTGTAATTCATACCTGCCCTTGTGTATTTTCCCAAGAGACTGGGGTGGCAGCAGTATTGCCTCAGACGGACCAGGATGGCCAGCACATCAGCGTAGTTTGTCATGATGGTTCCCTCTTCGAAATACCTGAAAAGCCAACTTGATTGTGTTTTTTTTGTCCTTTAATACTATATAGATGCTTTTCAAAGTAAGCAAAAGTGTGCCCACCTGCCGACGATCTTCCTGCCCTCCTTCCTGACCTGTTCGTACTCCTCCCTCTCTTCCTCGGAGAGAGTCACATACTGCACAAACACTCGCCGCTCAGGTAACCGCACCAGCATGCGCCCGGCCACTTTACTGTTCTTAGTGCGCCTCAGTGTGATGCCCTTTACCAGTGCTTGCAAGTTCCTGAAAACACATTTCCAGTATACGCTAGAAAAATGCAATGCATTGAAAGGATGTGGTCTGGAAGGCAGCTGTTGATAACATACTTGAGTCCAACTCTGTCGCCCATGGTAACAGGTCTCTGAATGATTCTGTTCCACCACTCCTTCACATCGAAAGGCTTCAGCTTCAAAAAGGACATTAGCATGTAAAGATCCTTTAGGGAGTTCTGAATGGGGGTTCCTGAAGGTACACAAATTGGCCTTTGGGTAGATTTTAAAGGCAAAACATCACAGAAATAAAAGACTGTGTCAATAATCATGTAAGCATTTATGCGAACGTACCAGACAGGATCCACCTGCGCTCTGACTGCAGCTCCAGTATAGCTTTGCTCTGAAGAGCGTTAGGGTTTCTGATCACATGACCCTCGTCCAGCACTACTCTCAGCCAGTTCACTTTGTGCAGAGGACTGCTGGCTTTGTTCTGTAGTGGGTAGGGTTGTAACGGTAGAGAAAGGTTTGGGGAGAAAAATTCCACTAAATTGGACAAAAATGCCCCTGCTCAAACAAATTAAATATATTACGTCTGTTGCCAACAAAGTGAAAACGAATAGACAGTGTCAATTATGACATTAAGATTGCTCATGTTGCACCGTGTATTATATTAGGTGTTTTTTCAGTATTGCGCGTAGGGACCTTAATTTTAACTGCTTAATTTTTTTTTTAAATCATATAACGTTACTCTGCCTCTAACTGGTCGGCAAAAATGTATCTATTATACAATCAGTTAGACATAGAGATTAGAATTAGCAGCCTCTGTATCAGACATTTCTCCGCTGTATGGGAGGAGTCTAAGCAGTCAAGCGCAAAAACATTGCATACACTGCAGCGTGAGTGAGATCTGGTTTAATTTTTTTTTTTAAATGTGCACAGTATGATAATCGTACATGTCAATATCACGATAAACCGCCATACCTTTACAACCCTAGTAGTGGGTTAAAGTTACTTTTTAATTTCACCATCAATCCAGAGCTTTAACAGAGTGTCTATTTACACTAAAAGCAAATAGCACCTCAGTCTCATAGTGCATTTAATTTTTTTATTAAAATAAATGCCTTTCTGTTGTGATGTGAAAAAAAAAATCAGCAAACAAATTGCATCTAAAAGGCTACAGAACACGTTTTATGATCTCAAAAATATTGAGGCTGCATTTTATTATAACTCACCCCAAAATCTGACGAAAGCACATTGTATGTTGTGAGAACCACATCTTGCTCAGACAGAAGTTTGACAGAACGGCTGCGCTCTGCACCGTAGTACAGGTACACCTTTAAAGTGACATCAGCCCGGATATGTTGCTCAAACTGGTCCTGGATGGATATAAAGTATGAAACGAGAGCAATGCGTGTTAATGACTTTTTAATTTTTTATGAAATGTTTTATGAACAGATTTTAAACACTCACCAGCCAGTTGCTAAGGACAGACAGAGGACATATAATCAAAGTGGCTCTGGTCCCCGAGCACCCACCGCCTCCAGATGTAGTCTTACCAGTGCCTACAACCCATACAGACGGATTTCTGCAAAACTCTCTCATACGGTAATAAACAAACTGATGAAATAGTCAAAGTTACACTCACCAGAACCCTTCTTTGTACTCTTTTTTGCAGGCACAACCTGTGAGGAACTGCACTCCAGAGCGGCAGCAAAGTCCACATCATCCAGTAACACCACTCCTAGGATTGAGAGAACGAGAACGTAAGCAGTGACAGTGAAAGTATTATCTAACACTAAAGAAAGCCTGAGTTTCAGTTTAACTGGCAAATTTAAAGACAGAAAGTAAGGGTACCTTTTTTGGCGTTGGCAGGCTTTTTAGCAGTTTTCTTTGTGGTTTTTGCTGTAGGAAACACAAACATTTATGAATATTAATATAATTTTTGCATATTTATGTAAAATAACTTACTGTTCAAAAGTTTGGGATAAGTTTTTTGTTTAAAAACATTTCAACACATAATCAGCTGACAAAAAAACTGATGAAGATTTCCACAAAACAATATTAAGCAGCAACTGTTTTAACACTGATTTTGATATAATAAAAAGAAATGTTTCTTAAGCACCAAATCAACATATTAGAATGATTTCTGAAGGACTGTGTGACACTAAAGACCGGAGTAAACGCTGCTGATTGATAACATTTTTAAATATATTACATAGGTAAAGTTACATTCAATTTCACAAATACAACTGTTTTTATTGAATTTTAAAGTTTCAAACAGTAGTGTGCATTTCATCAAGAATCAAAATAGAAACCAACCTTTCTTCTGAGGTACATCTTCCTCAATGCTGTCAGCACTGACACCATCAGCATGCAGTCTTTTCAAACGGGATGGACTTCCTGGTTCATATGATTCCTCACGCTCTTCACATTTTATTAATATAATGATTGTATGGGTTAGTATTCTACAACATATGTTATTATTTATTAAGTTTAAACAAAGTTTATGTATACTATTTATTAAGTAAACATTTTTTACCTTTTGAGGATGATTTCTTTCTGGAAGTCGAAGACGATCCTTCCTGAATATTTTATATTTATTATATTTTTAATATGTTAATAATTAAACTCTTACATGCAACCTGAATTCTACACATGCTTTATCCGTTAAAAAGAAATATTTCGGGATCTTACACGCTGTTCCAGTGGTAGAGGTTTTGCATTGTGGAAATTAGAGACGATCAAGGCAATGGTGGTGAGGGTTTTGCCCTGAAACACAGCATAAATGTTCTGAGCACTAGTAGGGGCTTACTGAGCACTAAAAGAACAACATCCAATCGAAATTCATCTCACCAGCCCCATGTCATCAGCCAAAATCCCTCCAAGCACTTTCTCTGGCCTTTCCTCAACAGCAAAGTTGGTGAGAACGTTAAAGTAGAAGCCACTCTTCTCCTCCCAGAATGGGGGCAGATCGTTGCTGTTCTCACGAGAGGTCATCCATGAGAGCGCCTGCTTCTGATGTGGGAGCAGGGAAGTGCACACCGCCTGTACGACGGACAGACATTAACAGAGACATCAGTAACTGACTGATGGAAGAGATCGGCAGTTAAAAAAAAACAACAGCCGTGTGATCTTTCTGTGCTCTGACCTCTGCTGGCTCCATTTCTCTGGTTTTATCCTCCATCAAATCATCGAACAGCTTGTCAAAGGCATTCTTCAGCTGATATGATATTACAAAAAGAAGTTTTTTTTAGCCAGCTCATTTTAATGATAAAAAAAAGCCACATACATATAGTTTGTTCTCAACTGGTGTTACAAGGAAAAACAATGTTAAATTTAACTAATTATGTTATCCAATAAAACTAAATTATGCAAGATAAAAGGAAATGCAATACATACTACATTAAAGGAATAATTTAGCCCAAAATGAAAAACCTGGCATCATTTCCTCAACCTCAAGTAGTTTCCAAATCTGTATGAGTTTCTTTAAGATATTTTGAAAGTTTGTAAGCAGGCTGTTTTGGGACACCATTGACTCCCACAGTATTTTGTTCCCTGATATGGAAGTCAATGGTGACCAAAACAGACCTGTTTTTAAACTTTCTTCAACATTTCTTCCTTAGTGTTCGGCAGAACAAAAAAAGGTTTGGTAGTACTTGAGGTTGAGTAAACGATGACAGGTCTTTCATTTTTTGCTGAACTATTCCTTTATTATTATTATTTTCATATTTGATTGTACAGAAGTTTTTGTCGGGAATGTTTTGGGCCTAGTGTAAAAAAAAAAAAAAAAAGATCAGAGAACTGCTGATGTAGATTTTACCATACAAAGGCATACCAGACAAAGAGAACAATAATTTTTCTTAACGTCTTATAACCCACATCTGTAACAAGTAATTTACCTCTTCTTCAGTCAAAGGAATGGCACATACTTTTGAAGACAGACCGAGCAGGTCTCTACCCAAAGATGTCTGTTTTGTGTATCCTAAGATAATAAAATATCAATCAATTTGAGCTCCCCAAAGAACAATAAATAGCAAATAAACAAATGATTGAACCTTTGAAATTGGTGTCAAGTTTGAAGCCATGGCGTCTCATCTGATTATGGACGGCTTCTCGGTTCTCCTCTTTACCCCAGAAGGAGAGGTCTACAGGCATTGAAAATTTATTTGTCTCTCCATACGGCACAACCCTATTACCGAGATCAAACACAAAAGTAATCTGTTTCAATGAATTTGCAATACCCAACAAATTAGTAGAAAAGACTCTGAGAAACTACTGTACCCTTCCACCCTGGCCAAATTGTTGTCCATAATGTAGGCCATGGGGGCTGCCAGCTCTTTCTTGATGTGCCCCACCTGACTTCCATACACATTGGCCACCATCACTGCGTTTCGGTCATAGGGATTCTGCGGCTGCCTCACCAAGGACACCATCTCTCCTCTACTGACCTACAACACATCACGGTCAAACAGTCTTCTGGTCATCAAATGAAATTAATCCATGATGAGATTCACTTTAATCGCTATACACAGTGCGATGATCACCTGTTCCTGATAAGTACGTCAGAAGAATTAAGCTGGAGGAAACAGTTTATGGTGCATATTAAACTAAAGAAGAAGTTTTGACATAATACTGCAATACTGTAAACTTCTTTTTAAAACAAACCTGACCAAAAGAGATGTAGCTGTGTGGAAAAGGCTTATTTGTCGATTCTATTCGACTATTTGTTTTTATAAAAATCCTCAACTTCATTTTCCCCCACAGGAGTGGAATACCTATATTATTATATTAATAAAACCATATGATTTCTTGCTTTTGAAACCATTTCTTTTTTCATTTTTCCTAAATAAAATCTAGTAAATAATATTTCTGGTAACTACTTTAAATCTACTGTTGTGATTTTCTTATTATTTACATTTTTATTAGGTTCATTTACATTTTTAATCTTTTACTTTTACATCTCATCAATGGCATGTTTACATTTATACTTTTTTTATGGTACACTACTGAATGGCAACATTGCAAGTTTAATTAAATGTTCTTAATTGCATTTTTTTGTGTGGGAAATGAATGGTGTGTGTATGATTCCTACCCTTCCAGTGTAGTAGCGCAGACCAACAACTGTGCCTTTAATTGATCCAATCTGAACACCCTCCTCCGGCAGGTCCTGCCCTGAATCCTCTGTTACATTGGCTATTTCTTGGGATATGGTCATCGTGCCGCCAACATCCAGGAAATCTGTGAAGGCTGCTGATAGATGAGACGCAGTTTTAGAGCTGACACCAATTCTACACACTGTGAGTAGAGCACTAGTGTAGCAGGGTTACTCAGACGAGAGTTAACTAGGGGTCATTAGTCATATTGACAGCTGTTGTTTGTACCGTATCGTGGCGGAGCGCTGGTGGAGGGCTTGATGTTTGGGGACTTGTTTGATGACTGCATGGCTGCGATCAAAACATAAACACGAACTTCACTGTGCCACTTTGTCCTAATCAGAAAGAAATGATAGCCAGGACGTATACTTATATAAAACGACACATAATTGTAACATAAATAGTAGTTAGTTATAATAAGCTTAAATCAACAGGCGAGACAGATTAAGTTGAGCTGTTTAGCTGCAGGCCACACCTCCCGAATAGACTCCGCTACCGGAAAGCTGTGCTGGAAACTGACCTAAATATAAATGCGACATAAACCATTAATAATGCAGAGCTCTGTGGGTTTATTTTCGTTCACAGGCGATGTCAAATCTTGATTAGCAGTTTCAGTGAAGTCTGTCAGTGCCGCGTATGTTTTGAAACGACACGCTTCTTCTTCATCGGGTTTTTTTCGCGGGTGGCGTCATCAGCAAGGTGCAGTATCACCACCTACTGTGTCGGAGCGTTATTTTCCACACACAATACTAAACAATCATAATAATATACAAATATATGACGATGACTATTATTATTATAAAAAATTACCTTTAAGCTAAATTCTTTAAATCAGCTGTTTCCCCCAGTTTCACTCAACAACAAATGAACAGAATATGTCATATACCCAAAAATCCATAACTCCAGTCTGAAAAGCAATGTGTCTGTAGTAAATAAATCCATTAAGATGTTTTCTACTTGAAACCATTGCTTTCAGCTAAAATAGGAATCCTCTTGGGTGATGTATAATTCCCCAGTCAGGCCCAGTTTCAGCATTATGTTAGGGTTGGGTGCAATGTATTTTGGATTTCATGCGTTGTTTTGGTTATGTAGGCCTATGCTGGCTTGTTTATTGGATAATTGTGAGTGGCAGCTAAATTAAATTATTTTCTTAATTGGTTATGTACAATGTTTTGATAAATGTGATGTCAAGAGTGCAGGAGGTGCTGTAGTGCCTTTTTTTATCTTAGGTTCATAAACACAACACTTTTTAATGAAGAAATAAAAAAAATAAAAAAAGTAAACCAGTAAAGATTCAGTAAAGAATTATCTCTAAATGGGATATCTTGTTAATCATATTAAATGCTTTATTTAGGTTGTTTTAATTGTACATAATTTTCTATTTTCTTCTTCTATTCAATTCCTCTTGCGTATCAATTGGATGTTTTATAAAATTAAAGAAATATTTTTTCCTTAGTATGCTTTGTGGTGTTTATCTATCTATCTGTCTATCTATCTCTCTCTCTCTCTCTCTCTCTCTCTCTCTCTATATATAGGCTATATATACTGTATGTGCATTTAATAAAACAACAAATTTGTATGTATAATGCTTTATTTATTATTTAAAGTTACACTTATCAAGAAGTGTTAAAGTAAAAGAAAACTAAAAGTTCTCTGTTGGAGGAAACAATATTCACAGTATACAAGTTGTTACAATTACAAATTAGTAGGCTAGTTAAGCAAGAAAAGTAAAAAAAGATTCAGCTCTGATAGTCTAATTCACTGTAGATTTTAAAGAAGGATTTGGCACTTGCAAAAAACAACATAGCAAGGAAAGCCATGAAAGGTCGAAACCGCAGTGATATTTCATTTAGAACGATGCATTCTCCACTTTAAGTGTCTCAACACTTTTAGAACTTCAAAACTGAACAATAACAATAAGCCTACGGTATGAACATAAAGTACATGCAGAGGGAAAGTGACAAAATGATTTTTGGAATGCTGAATTGGAACAGCTGTACAATTACAAAAATAGCTTATCATCCTGATGTATACTAGAGTTCGCATTTAAATTTGCTGAATATTCTAAATTGGAGCAATACTGAAGCAAACACATCTTCGTTGTATGTAATTGTAAATACACTAAACCAAGGTTAATGAAACTTGATCCTGGAACGCCGGTGTCCTGCAGAGTTTAGCTCCAACTTGCCTCATCACCTGCATGGAAGTTTCAAGTATCCCTATTAAGATTTGATTAGCTGCTTCAGGTGTGCTTGATTAGGGTCGGAGCTAAACTCTGTAGGACTCCGGCCCTCCAGGAACGAACTTGGAGGTTTTCACACTGTCCCAATGCACAGTCAATTTAGTTTCATGTTGTTGCAGTTAGATGTTGCAGAATCTGTAATGGGCTCAGGTTAATGCTTTAATCAGGTACAGTTTATCTCCATGTTCGCTGGTGAATATGGGAGCCTTTTTGTAATGTTCCACCAAATCTTCCATGGAGCTGAACTTGCGCTGACCAATGCAGTAGAGTCCATCTTTTAGCTGCACCTTGAAATGTTTGTTCTTGTACACCGCCTTCAGAGAGATGGAGAAGTCGTTTGGCTAGAAAGTAAAGAAAGGTAACATTGGGTTCGCAACATAGCACAAATGAAAATGTTTGTGACTTTCAGCATAGTATAATTAGAAAACGTAAAGACATAGTTCACCCAAAAATGTTAATTTACTGAAAATGATTCACCCTCAGGTCATCCAAGATGTAGATGATTTTGGTTCTTCATTGGGACAGATTTGGAGACATTAAGCATTACATCAACTGATCAATGAATCCTCTGTGAATGGGTGCCATTAAAATGAGAGTCCAAACAACATCTTGTGAAAATCTGCATGTTTGTAAGAAATAAATGGTGTAAATGGTGCTTAATCTGTGCATATTTCTCACCTGATTCAGACAAGACAATTATTCACAGGGAAAAAAAAGGAAAATGATGGACTCATATTGTAGGTATCTTGTCGGCACCCATTAACTGCAAACAATCTATAGGTGAAAATGTGGTGTAATCCTTAATTACCACAAATCTGATGAACAAGCAAACTCATCTACATTTAGGATGTCCTAAAGTTGAGTAAATCTGCACAAATATTCTTATTTTAGGTGGGCTTAGGTATTGTCATATATACAACCAGAAATTGGTTATAATATGATTACAGAAAATTAAATTGAGTTACCGTAGACTCGCTATCTCTAATGAGGAAGTCCCCATCCACTCCCCTCTGGTTCAATACCATCTCAGCCTGATGTCTTGTCAATTTTCCATAGTACCATGGTTTTCCTCCAAATAGTCCGTCCATAGAAGGCTTAATGTCATAGTTTGTAGTAGGTGGTCCTGAAATCCCCAGTTCTCTGTGTGTTTTCTGTACAACTGTAACGTAGTTCTTGGGCACTAAACCCACTTGCCCGTTTTCCTTTCTACACTTCCACCATTCAGGATCGTTCTCAGGTTTCTCCAACACATCCAGAAGTTCATCCTTGTTAAAATTCAGCTCCTCTGCGTTGCCGGAGCTGAAATGATAAAGTGCCTGTACAGTCTGCAGAACCTGAGAGCCGTTGTTATTGTGCCCTACAGAGGCCAGTCTATCGTTGAGAGAACTCATGGAGTCGGCCCTCATAGTCCCGCCCACATCTTCTGTGACATAATTGGAGGGAAACCATCCAGAATGGCCATTATAGGTTCCTCGCCACCAACCGTCGCTGCACTTCTCCATGACGATGACCCTCGTGCCCTTCACCAAAGACAGTTCATCATCCCGCTCTGCGGTGTAGTTAAACTTCACCAGTGCAGGCAGATTGAGGTCATACAGTCGCTCATCACAGTCGTATTTCTCTGTGCTGGAGGGCAAATCTCGCATACAGCCTTTCTGCTTCACCTTCCCGATCCCTGCAGAAAGTGTTATGTAATATAAGCATTTGTGCAATGATGTTTCTAACAGGCTATTAAAGGGTTAGTTCATCCAAAATGAAAATTAAGTCATTAACTACTCATCCTCATGTCGTTCCAAACCCATAAGACCCCTCGTCTTTGGAACACAAATTAAGATATTTTTGATGAAGTTGGAGAGCCATCTGACCCTCCATAGACAGCAACACAACTAAAATGTTCCCAGGTCCCCAGTTTTTTGCGCAAAGAAAACAAAAATAACACAATTTACTAAACCATTCTCTCCTGCCTTATTGTACGTCTTCCCCCATTTTTGGAGACTAGTATCACAACGCATACGCACACTTTTGAAGTAATCACACAATTTTATTTTAAATGAATTTAATTCAACACCATTGCAAATTGTCAAGGTTACTTATGCATTCTAAAATACACTGCATCTATTTAATCAAAAACATAATAATTTGTGAAATAACATTACAGTTTAATATAACATTGTTCAATCTTTTATTCCAGGCTAAGCTGAATATTCAGCAGTGTTTGGTGTCACATGATCCTTCAGAAATCAATCTATGCTGATTTGCTTAAGAAACATTGATATTTTTAGCAATGTTGAAAACAGTGCTGCTTAATTTTTTAACCGATTCATCATGATTGTTTTTATTAGGATTCTTGATGAACAGATAATCAAATAGCAGTTATTTAAAATATCAATCTTTTGCAAAAACATGTTAGCTGTCGTCTTTGATCAACTGTATGCATGCTTCCTTTCAAAAAATAAAATAAAACATAGAGGTAAATCTATATTATTCATACAATAAACATATATACGACTATTTACATATATCAATTTATATGTAAAGTGTATGAGAAGAAAAAAGAACCATACAAATATATTTTAATACGAATATTCTACAGTATATCATTACGACTTTTGGTAAACCATTTCATCAGTGTTCTGGTTACACAATCACAGACCAGTTGACATCCAAACCCCTGGTAATTTATGTGCTACAGACAAGTCATTTAGACCGATTTAGTCTTCTTGACTTGACAATAAACACTGACATGCCATCCATGTTTGACAGCTTTACCCTCTTTCATAAATTGTTTTACAGGACTACTATATCAAGTCTGTAAAAACACACCTTGAAATTTCAATTTATTGATTGGGTAATGAACCATCAGGGCTTCAATCCACTGGATGAATCTGTGTCTACATAAACTATAAAACACACACCCATTCCTGTCAGCATCTCATTCTTTAGGAATATTATAATGAATGGCTTATAATAATTTGCAACTTTTAAGTATCAAACTTAAATATAAATGTCTCTGCATACATATGTACACTAAAAATATGTACACTCAGATTTAAAAAGTTTGGAATCACCATTAAAGCTTTTAAAAGAAACGCATGCATGTTCAGCCAGGCATGCACTCAGCTGAAGTTTCATCTCATGCTTTCTGTAGCACTTCCCACAGGTGTTCTCACTGGCCCTTGCGGTCAAACTATTCCCACAACAGGACAACTTCTTATTTGCTTGTTTAAGTTTCAGATTAAACTTTATTTGTAAAACTTTGCCTGAAGGCCAGCAGCTTCCCAGAGTCTTCTCCTCACTGTTGCTGATGAAACTGATATTTGACATGTAGTTTTCAATAAAGCAGCCAGCTGAGCACCAGTGAGGGGGCTGTTCTCAAACTAGACTCTGATGTACTCCTCATTTTGTTGTTGTGCAGCAGGGCCATCCACTTCTCTCTGTACTGGTTAGATCCAGTTTGCTCTGTTCTTTCAAGAGAGCAGGTCATGGAAAAGTCTTCAGGAGAACAATAGACTGATGAGTTTCTTCAGAAATATGTTTCTTTTTTGTTAAAAGTAAAATTGTCCTTTAGAAATGTGAGTGTACCCAGTACTCAAGCAACTAAATAAGTTGTTTTACACACTTAATAACACTTAATAATGACACAGAGTCATTTTCCACAATCAGACCAGAATAATAAGGCATTACATTTTATATATTTTAAAATTAATGTTTAATTTCCATTTTAAATATTTTATCATTTATTTTAAGGTCCAGTTCTCAATATTAACAACAATTAACTATGAAGGTTGCCAGAATAAACTCTCATGCTTATTAATAGTTATTAGGTAGTTAGGTATAGGTAGTTAAGTTTAGGTATTGAGTAGGATTAGAATGCAAAATATGTGCTTTATAAGTACTAATAAACAGTCAATATGCTGATAAGCAACTAGTTAACAGTCAGAATTTGTCTCTACACATAATGTTTTACAATTAAAATATAACTTATAAATGTATACATTAACATTTTTAACTAAGCTTTAAAATTTATATATAAAATAACATAAAATATAATATACTGTTATTTCAAACGTAATAAAAACAAAACAAAAAAACACTGGCCACACTAACAAAAGGGTTTGGGGTTAAATAGAAGAAACCCAGCAATTGGGTTATTTTCAACCAACAGTTAGGTTAAATTTTGAGTCAAAAAAAAACAATTTCTGAGCTTGTCCATATTAGTGCATGGCATTTTAGTTAAAACTTTGGTTATTACTTTTAATATTATCATAACCTGTTGAATAGTCTTACATATGCTATATGTAAATAGGGAATCCTTTAGTTTTTTTTTTTACTTTTTATTTAGAATTCTCATACATAATGATTCTCATAGGGATGAATAGTAGTTCTGCTGATATAGTTTATGTAAATAACACAATATTTACATAATACCTATAAAACACAGCTAACTTGTACAAGACATGGCACAAGACAAAAAGGAACCGCCCTCTTTGAATGAAAAGGAAATCTAATTTTTGCCCATCCATGAACATCAACAGGAAGAAAAAGCAGAAGAGTGATAGAGAAGCTTCCTGTAAAATAAACACCACCACAAAAAAGTGGGACAGAGTGTTGAAATCTAAAAGAGCCTCATGATCCAGTTAACTCATTCATATGTGTGGAATTACAGAGCTCATCTGCTCCATCAGAATGAACCTTTCCAAACCCATCCGCACCAGCTAATGTATTCCAAGCGACCATGGAAACATAAAAGTCACAAGCATAAAACTGGAGGGAAACAAGTTGTCAGTGATAAATCACTATCATGGTCATCCGTGACGCAACCAATACGAGAGGTAAAACCATCACGAGCATGTGTGGAAAAGCCAATGAAGTTGAAAATTTTATTTCAATGGAAATTCCAGGCAACGGTAATGAAAGCAGGATCCACACAGATCTTAACTGCCTTTATGACGTGACTCAAGGATGGAGCTTGAGGCGCTGTGTCCTGTCTGCTTTTGTTTCATTTCCTCTGACAGCCAGAATAACGGCCGCTCAGCTTTCCAGTCAATTTCCCAGTTTTCCACATGCGGAAAAACATTTCGCAAGCAGAGATAAGGCACAATTCATCCTAAAGTAAAAACCTTGGCAATACCAAGCTCTACACGAAAAGAGGCCGGGTCATAAAGTCTTCAACTCAGCAAAACAGAGATGCAATGAATATAAAGTTTGCATACGCCTGATAAAGTTTGCATGTGGCTTTTTTTTTTTTTTACCAATTTTGCCATTTTTCCAAAGGAACATAACTCTGACTGAAAACTGAATTTTGCCGTCATCTGCCCTCAACATTGAACAAGATCTCTCGCTCAGCCGAGGTTTCGAAAAAGCTGAGTGTGATTATCAATGCAATGTGACCCATGGCAAGCTGCATTCTCATATCCATGACAGGAACCAAGCGAACGCAGCCAAATCACCCCGCCTTTATTTCTGTTCGGGCTGAGCTCACTCCACCAATGACATCATAAGACAAATAGCCTCTTCACAAACAGATGTAGCGTCCAAGAACTGTCAGCAAGGGTAGTGCCGTTGCCTCTCAGAGCGACGTAACACACGCATCCACGCAAATGCAAAACCTGATAAACTTCAGCATGTGTTTCTATTCACTTTTGACCTCACAGCTGCTCTTTCCTTTACTTGTCTCATTTCAACCAGCGATATATTTTGCTTTGTGGCCGATTTTCCGCGACAGATTTTCAAATGCAGAATTGCACAAATAAAACTTGAGACATTTTCCCTTTGTGCTGGAATCAGTCACGCCTCCGTTTGGTATACAATAGCCTCTCTGAACTTCCACGGCATACTAATGCACATAGAGAGAGAGAAAGGCAGACATGGAGAGCTGGCAGGAGGCCATCAGTGCAGCCTGCAAATTTTCCCCCTCTTCTCTTGAATTTTCAAGTTTGGCTATTCAAAAGTGAGCAAAAAAAAAAAAAGCAAACGCAAATAAGGAGTCTCATTTGTTGAAGTGTTCTGTCCCAGTACTACTGTTCTTTTGTCCTCTAAGATCCGCTGCGTTACTCTGCCAAGTCACGACAC
Source organism: Enteromius unitaeniatus (assembly GCA_032359435.1). NCBI lineage: Eukaryota > Metazoa > Chordata > Actinopteri > Cypriniformes > Cyprinidae > Enteromius > Enteromius unitaeniatus. The sequence continues at coordinate 8,243,692 of JAUMHI010000034.1, forward strand.
CCCACTGTCTTGTCCACTGTAATACAGGGAATAAAACACTTTGAAATGCTGAATGTGTTACGAAGGGGAAGAGGAACGTAATGAGAGAGAGTCAAAGGCCTTGATTATTCATTGCCTCACATCCTTCTGTTTTCCTGCGCTGGAAATCTGCGTTGAATTAGAGAGCTTCCGGCCGCCTTCACAAAGCAGCTCAAGTTGACAGTAGAGGAGGTTGAAGGGGGCCTGTACGGGTCTCTGCTTTGATTTTTGTTTTTTAAGAGTGTCAAAGCGAGCCCAGTGCTATTTCCTCCCTTTCTTATGGCCAATTTTATTGCAAACTAGTATTCGAAGTACTTCAGGGTTGCCTCAGCGCCCTGTAAAAGTTATGTCACTAGGCTCGTGGTTGTGCGTATGAGTGACTCATTTAGGTTTACGACACAGGTCACCAAAAACATATCATTATGCACTTTAACTCTTAATAACTTTATCATATTTTTAATAAAAAAATATATACCAAACTGAAAAAGACAGGAACTTCTCTGTTTATGTGCACATACAGTCTTTGATACCCTTATCTGCCCACTTATAGTTGGCAAAATACCCACAACAGCCATCACAAAGTGCTGACAACCCAAATATGACTTACAAATCACATCCAGTACGAAGAAGCTCACAGATACAGTAGTTTATTAGTTTGTATGTCAAAAGTACATGCTTACAGGGTGAAGGCAACCACTGTAGTAAGCAAATGTGTTATTTTAGTCCTTCAATGGAAAAGATGATAAATATGTACTCACGAAAGAAGTGTTTGAAAAGGTTGGCCATATCCATTCCCAGCTCTGCGAGCAGCCCCCCTCTCACACACTACCGCTCTCTCTTTCTCTCTCTGTAACAGAGCAGCAGCTATTCCATGAGAACTTCCTGAAACTCCTGAGTTATTGACAGAGCGACTCTCCACCCCACACACATGACTGTCCTCAGCCAATGGCAGACGAGGGATCCTTTCCGTAGACTCTGTAGTGGCTGGCTGGGCCTCAAACAACTTCTGTGGAAACTTAAGGCAACTATGTATTTCGCTATTGTAAGTTAACAGACAGAGCGCATGCCCTGGTGAGCCACATACAGTAATTTTATCTTCTTCGCATTTCACCTCTAACCTAGCTTTCTATTAAACCTACTATTGTTGGCTTTTTCATTAATTAAGGCACTTTTGTAAAAAGTAAAATTGTAATGAACATATTACTATTTTATGTATACACTGTAAAAAAAAAAGATCCATAAAATTTACGGTAAAAAAAACGCATCTGTGGTTGCCAGAATAAAAACCGTGAAAAATACAGTAACAATATTTTTTATTTTACGGTTTTATGTTAAATTTACAGTTAAATACCATAATTTCTAATAATAAACAGTAATAACTGATATAATAGTTATAATATACCAACCTATGAAAGTAGTGAAATCTATTTTGTACCTTTTGAAATACACTGATAACTACCAAATGCAGGTGGTGATGAAGTCATATGATGAACAAGCACAAGCAGCTTTTAAATATAAACATATATAGAAGGTGCTCAGCGTCATTCACACACTAAACACCATCATGGTAAGAAATATTAAATTGAAATGTGCAATAAACATTCATTTAACAACATTACATGTAACATACAACCCTAATAAACATAACTCACCTAAGAAGAAACATACTTATTTCAAAGAAAAAAACGTTGAATCCAAACTAAATTTAAAATGCAATGCAGGGAAATCTGGGAATGTCAGTTCACAGTGTTTCCCTGTAAATTTAGGAATTTACCATTAACCATTTTACAGGTTTTTACCGTAGCATTTTTACAGTTAAAACCACGGTCATTTTTTACAGTGTATATTTATATTCTATATTTTTAGATTGTCTTCTTCTGCATTCAAGGTATACTTTTCTGTCAGTACACAAATGCCAGTGGAACTTTGTGTCACTGGCAGTTCAAATGCAGGAGCAGTTACAGCTAGAGGACTTTCATATTTATCATTTCATAATGAGAAATATTAAAGATAAATGTATGGATAAATGTGGTTCCCCCAAAATAGGTCACAGTGTAAGTTTTAAAAAAACTTATTATTATTTTTTAAATTATTTAAAATTATTAAAGGTGAAATGAAAACTAAAATTGAGACAAAACTGATAACAATAAATAATAATTGTAGTATTAGTAATATAAATGATAAATATAATATAATTCAAACAAAATCAAAATAAAGCTTTTTATTTGAATAATCATTACTATTATTATTATAATACTTAAATAACGTTATTCCAAATGACAAAGGAGCACTTTTTTAAGCACTTTTTACAATAAACATTTTTCCAAAACAGCCTTACAGAAAATAGAAAAAGGAAAAAACAGAAAAAATCCATCATAGTTGGTAAGGCCAAAATGAACAGATTAGGAAAGACTTCAGAGGACCTACAAGACTCAGTGAAACCCTGGGGTTGACAGAGGAAAGTTTAACAAAGTTTCCTATTCAGCTTATGTCATCTGGCGTAACAAACCCATTCAGTTTTATTGATATTTTATGTAACCGTTCTTCTGATATTGTGTTGGGTTTGATGTTGTGTCTGGTTTTATAGCAGAGTACCATGGATCTATAAGTTAGAGAGGGAACCCATAGGCTGTACTGCGGTTTTATTGATCCAATGTGGCTCTTCATGGGTCATTTAATAGTTGGTCCCCCAGTAGATCAATATTGTGTGTAATGTGAGTAAACTACACTGAACGTGAGTTAGTTCTCCCAACTCTCCCAGCTGTCATCTGTTTACACACTTGCAGAGCTATTGTGAAAGAGAGGCTGTCAAAAGCACCTCTGGAGCGCCTGGTTCAGCAGACAGTGCTGTAATTTAAGGGAATGAGGTTACAGTTAAAAGGAGCCGAATTGCTTCCTGAAAGGTGTGAGAAGGATCAATGACTGAGAAGTTAGAGACACCTAAAGAGAGAGGGAGGCAAGATCTTATTAAAAACTTTGGAAACCCATTCCCCACAACAGAAGCAATTCATGTAAATAATAATTATATAATTATAACAAGAAGCTATAACTGTATAGAATGAAATAAATTCTATTGTATTTTCTCTCAGTAATTTTAATTGATCTAAACTTTTCAGTAATTCAATTTTGACTCTTTATTTCAAGATAATTTTTTAGTATCTCATCATTTTGAATTTCAGTGTCATAAATATGACTTTTAACTCAGAATTATGATTTAGTATGTCACAATACTTGACTTTTTAATTCATAATTGTTTAGTGTCCGCTTATTTTGACTTATTTAATTATAATTTAGTATCATAATTTTGGCTTTTTAAAATAATTTTAATGACTAATTCTCTGATAGTTTGTCATCATTTTGACTTTTTATTATACAGAATTTTACAGAATCTTACTGATACAATGTGTCATAATTTATATTAATTAATTTATATATATTATAATATATATATAATTTGTTTAGTTTCTTCTCATTTTAACTTTTATCTCATAATTATGTTTAATGTCTCACTATTTTGACAGCATTCACTTCTTCTGCCATGTCTGATTAAACAACAACGAGATATCTGGAACAAATCACAGTACCTGAAAATGAGCCTCACTTTCACTTTATTTTCCTGCAGCAGCTTGAAAGGAGGGATAACAGAGCCCACATGAAAGCGCAAACACTTCAGCATTTGTGACCTAGCCAAAACTTACAAACGCATGGCAGCTGTTTACTACAGGAAATGCCTACAGCTGCCCTTCACTGGAAACAATCTGCTGGATTTCATGCAAATAAATAATGGAATAACAGATAATTCACCAAGAAATTTGTTTCAATATATATATATATAAATATATATACTTGAAAGCATCAGGTAGAATACTTATTCAGAGACGTTTGGCCTTAGCCTACTATTTGCATTTGCAAAAAGATTATTATTTGCATTTCTACAAAGTGGCAAAATACATTACCCTATAGAGGCAGGGTGAGCGATTTAGTAAAGAGATTAGGGGCCGAGTACCAAAACAGCAGTAAGGGGCGTGTCTGCTAATGACGTGGAGGAGGGTGCATGAAGTGAACAGCCGAGCCGAGCGACAGAAAGATAAAACATATAAAGAAAACAAAATGTTTGCGGAATGACAATGCAAGAAGTAGGATGTGTGTAAATAATCTGTCAGCTTTTCTAGGTTGCTTTGGTTCTTCTCCATAGGTGAGTGTCTACACCAGGGACCAGCTGCATAAACTTAGACTTCCTGTTAAGACCAACTAGCAGTCAAGAGTAATCAGTTTTATTTTTTGGATTCAACTTAGACTAATATACATTTTTATGTAACTGAATAAAAAAAACCTGTGACCAGTCTTAAAGAAAAATTTAGCTGACTAACTTTAAAGACTAGTCTTAACCTTTTATGCAACCCGTGATAAAACTAATGTTAAAATGCAGCAGCACCGCTCGCTTCCGGGTAGGGGAGTGTTTTTTTTTTTTTTTTTGGTAATATAAACCAAACCTTTTCATTATACTGATTTTTTAAATAATAGTTCTATTTCATACCAAAAGCCTAACCATAAATCTAGCCCTAATTACAAACATAACCAGACTTTTGATGATCAGCATAAAGTCTGGTCCAGTCTGTAGCTTATATTCTAGGATAAGAACTTATCTGTCAGACCAGTATGATAATGTTGATATAGCAATAGATAATAAACCAGTGTAAAAAAAACCAACAAAAAACACTTTGCAGTGTAAATGTTTGATCAGCTGTACAGAAAGAATGTATTAAATGAGAAGCAATTTGTGTACAAATTATAAATGAACTGTTTATGAATTATGTGCATGATGTCAGTTCTGCTACACAGTCTGTTCTCAGGCTACACCTCAATAATAACAAATGTTCTCGGTTAACTTCTGGACCATTGCATCGTTCTGTCACTGATGAGGCAGAGTAATCTAAAGAGAGTAAAGCTTCTAAATTACAAACTCAGAAAAAAGGGAAAATCAACATCCAATCGATGTGGTAGGCCGAGTATAAACCGAACCATGTGTGCTCTGACTCCTTCCTCACAACACTTCTGCTTTGAGAAGCAGCGTTATGTCTCACACAGCGGGGATGGGGAGAGAGGGTGACATTCACAGACACATGGGTTTACGGGACAAAACAGACCAGAATGAGAAATGTGAGAATTTGGGAATATTTAAAGCTATAAAAGCAAAGCTGCTTGTATGAGATAAATGACATGTGATACTTCACAGCAAAACCCTCTCAATTCAGGATTACACATCCTGTTTCAGTTCCCCCTTCAGTTCTCTGTGAATCGTAAATTGCATAATCTGACTCTTTTCAGGAGCCCCACAAATCATCTGCCGTGCCTGGAAAGACCTTTAAAATAGAGTAGAATTAAATAAAATGTAAAAAGTTTTTTCCAAATCTGCTTTTATTTTATTTTTTTATATTATATTATTTCTGTTGAACAGCGTGCAGTGCTAATGATTATTTTTTCGCACATCAGAGGATCTTTAAGGATGTAACTGTTTATCTGAAGATTGCATGTTTTCAAGCTATGTGTATTTTTGAATCAGGGAACTCCATGAACAGATTTTTAAGAACTAAAAGTCCATCTGTGAGTGATATTGTGAGAAGAAGTCTACCAAAAAAAAAGAGACCACATCTGCAACTTATGAGGCCTCAGAGCAATCACTTCTCTACAGCCAGAGAGCTAAACTCCAGCACACACTCAGATTTCAGTGAGCCAGCAGGCTGCCAATCTTTGAAGCAGCAGTGACAACACTGATTGTCATAGGTCCTTGATCCAGACCTGTTTATTTCTCAAGGGAGGCAATAAATGCTTGCACATGATGTTATACAATGAATTCAGGCTTGTGCTGATGAAATCAGTAAACCTACATATCTAAGCCTATACGTTTCTATATGCTGACATGAATGTGTTTTGAGTGTGTTTGTTATAGCAATATGGTTTCAGTTCAGAAGTGAAATTAAATTGATACGATTTTTATGAATTGCCATAAAAAATTGGTGAATTTAAAAAACTCTGGAATGGGGCGCTATATAGACAGAGAGAGTTTATTTATTTTATCATTTTGAAAGCATTGTTAAATTAACATTATTAAAATTCAATTCACCAGCTTCATTCAATCGTAACTTTGATTTATTCCTACCACCTTGTGGAGACTGAAAAATGTATACAGAACTTTCAAAACAAGACTAATGTACTAGATTTTTTTTAAGCTTAACATAAAATAATACATTCTCATAAAACTGCACAGTGAAATTAATACATGCTTTTATTAAAGAGAAAACAAATCTTTGTAAATATTTCAGTTTGAAACAGTACACATTTGTTGTTGACACCACAAAGGACATTCTAAGATTTAAGTTACTTCATTTCTGTTTCTGAAAAAAAAAAATACAAATAAAATAAAATGTTGTGACATTAATATTTTATGAACAATTCTATGTTTGCATGGATCTTGCATTTGGCTTTTCTCTATTCCCGTAATATGAATGTTTTTCACCCAGACGCAATGTTACATACATTGTCAAATAATCTGAATCTTCTGCACAGACTATGCAAGCTTAATATAATAATACTTTGCCAAAATATATTATTTCAGTATAATGGTTAATATCTTCCATTTCCATGTAAAACTCTGCAGTGGATAACTCCAACAGCCCTCTCTATTTTTCAATAAACTGGAAATTATGAAATCATATGCCAACAGAAAAGATCTGTCAGATACCATCCTGGATCACTGTTGCCAAAACTGATTTGATTCACTCAAAAAAAAATTAGCTTCACTTTTCAGGGCCATACAGCCGCTAAATACCAACAGAGGGCACTCTTGGCTATGTCAATTTGGAAAATAGTGCATGTTATGAAAAAATCTAATGTTGTCATAGCAGGTCCTCTGCAAAGACATTTACTTGGATGTATACCTAATAAAACCTGATATGACAAAGCTAAACATGGATAATTACTTCATAATGTGCGATAAGAATCAGTAACCTCTTTGAGCTTCACATAATACAACAGTCAAAGACAACTTCACAATGGCACTTCATTAATGAATAAACTTTACACAGATCTTTTTCTCAAACATTCACAATAACCTCGGTGTACTCTTAAAAATAAAGGTTCTAAATTGATTGATTGATTTTTTTTGCCATAGAAGAATCATTTTGGTTCCCCAAAGAACATTTTAAAAATCTAAAGAACCTTTTGTGCAATTAAAAGGTTCCATGGATGATAAAGGTTCTTCATGGAACCACAGAGGCCAATGATCCTTTGTTTTTAAGAGTGTGGGTAACAATAATTCAAGGTCTGAAAAATTAAACAAATACTTATTATAAACAATAACTTTGATCACTTAATCGGCGAGTCGAGGATCTCTTCATACTCCTGTCTTTTGCTCTTGCCCACCCAGTACAGCTTTACAGCCGTCAGCACAACGACACTGATGATGATGATGAGACCCCCGATTATGTCATACACCGAGGGCACCATGTGGAGCACAATCAGCTGCAGAAGCATAGCCACAACAATCTCCATATGCTGAACCGTGCTGACCAATGCGGGATGGAACTTGTTGAGAGCGTAATAGACCCCCAGGAATGCCACTGTGGAGCAGACGCAGATGCCGATTAGATACCCCCACGTCTCTCCATCCAGGGGAATGATGGGCTCCTGCAGGATGAACATTGTGGACACTCCCCACAATGTCCCGGTCCAGCCAAAGGTGAAGAGCGCAGTCCACATGCTCACCCTCTCTTTGATGGCGCGGTATATGATCATGGACAGGGCCGCCATTAAACCTGCCATCACCGTCATGGTGTAGCCAAAGGCCTCCTTCCAGAAACCAAGCGATCTGTGCTCACCTACGATGTTAGGAATCATGACCAAGCAGAGGCCAAAGACGCTACTGACAACTGTCACGACGTCTGTCATGCCCAGTCGCTCGTCAATGAGTAAAAATGCCAGTATGGCGCTGAAGACTGTCGTGGTGGCTCTCCACATGATAGTGCCGTTGCTCGGCGGGACTATGGCAAAGGAGGTATACGCACACGTGATTGAGATGACATTGCACACGCCATAAAAGAAAAGACGCAATCTGTAGCCTTGAGGCCCGAAGGGAGGCTCCTGGTAATAAAACACAACCCCGATGGACAACACCTGGATGACGGAGCGGATGAAGAGCAGCTCCAGCGACGGTACCCTCGAGCGGTCAGCAGCCAGGCGTGTGATGAGAGCCACGCAGCCGTGGGCCAGAGCCGCCCCGAACAGAGCGGCCCATGTCATGCGTGAGGCGAACACTGAGGCCTCCCCGAAGCTCTGCAGCTGACCTCCGACCCCTTTCTCCTTTTGGTCCCCCGCCGGTTTGGATCGACTGTCAAGCGCACTGAAAAAAGTCCTGCCTGACTTGCTGTCAGTGAGGTGCTTCTTGTCTGAGGTCTCTTCGACATATGAGCCAAAGTCTTCAAAAGACGGGGCGTCATCGTAGCCTTCGTCTCCAGGCTGGGGGAAGTGAGTGGCATATTTAACTGTCACTGTGTTCGGGTGGATTTTGACTCTCTTCTTGGAGCCAAGAAGATGCTTTGATGGTGAATCCTCCATTTTCTTACAATACCAGCTGTCGAGTAGCTCCTGAATGTAAAGAGAAAGAATTGTTCACAATTTAAATACTTAAGACTCGAAAACAAGGTGTGCAGCTCAAGCACTACTTTTAAATTGAGCCCTATTTTATAGGGAGGGACTTCTCAAGCAAAGCTACTGAATGACATATAAGCGTCCTGGTGTTCTGGAAGTATTTTTGGATCTGGATCAATGACTATTACTCACACTGAGTTTACCACAGCATAAAACCTAAGGCAAAAATGCTTTTTCATTTTACATCCAAGAAATGTAATATGGTGAAAGAGGGAGACACTAAAAAAGGGTTTTGTATATAAATATATATTGTAAAATTTCAATTGTAAAAATATTGTAATATTGTAAAAATTTCAAAAACAAGCATTTATAAGTCACAAAGTTAACAAATGTTATCCATGATTATCCATGTTATATTGTATTCTATATCTTTCAAGGATGGGGCTATTTAACATAGATTTCAGGCTGAGGCAAGTTGCTTCTTGTGTTCTAAATTGATACAGTTCATTACCAACAGCATCCTTTGGTCAAAACTATATTTTTTGCATGTTGCCTTTTTGCTCTTTCATAAATTGTTCTGTGTTTCAGCATTGTTTAAGGCTACTTTTCGTTTCCTGAGCAAAATCGAAGCATTCTTGTTGTCAGTTAATTGAGATCTTCATCTAAAAGAACTGACTCTCAAGAAGAAACATAGGCTACACTGCGAGTAAAAAGTCTCCTAGAAGCTATTTTGAGAACAGCCTGCTTCGATGAAGTCACATGACGCAGAAAGCGGAGGATGAAGCTGTCGTATATGAGTGACATTTAGCAGAGATGAACCGATTACACCGATGCAGATTTTATGAATGGAGGAGTGGCACGCTGTGTCTGGTACTACAGCACTGAATGTACTCACGCCCCTCCAGTTATTCATGCCTACCATACATGATCAGCTTCAATAGGCTACATATATAGGCTATATATGAATCAGTATAGCCATTTATTAGAAGGTAACTCGGATATCTCCATTTAAGACCACCTGCGCAGTGGCCAAGAACAATGATGAAATCTCACCTGTCCTCTCAGATGCCCCTCTCCACTGAAGATCCGCGAATCAATCTATGAAATCCAGCGATCATTGTGAGACAATGTGTTTAGTCTTCCCATGCCATTCTTAGCCTATTGTGTGGAAACGCTAATAGATTTAGTCTAAATAAATACTAGCAGGGCGCCTCCAGTCGGCTCGCAGCGGGTCTCACAGAGGCTTTTCTCGCAGGATGCTGAAGGGACGTTGTGTCTGGATTGTGAGATCTCGTTCGAGCTGCATGCATGGACTATGATGAGGAGCATTTGCTCTAAGCGTGCGTCATCATTCAGGAGGAGCGTGTCATTGACGCAGTACAACTTCACCTAACAACATTTTAATCACCCCATCGATCTTCATTATTGTGGATGAATATCATTTATACACAAACAGTATTAATAATTTGAGATATTTTATTAAAGGCTCATATATAGTTTCATAGCGTGACAGGCTCGCCCAAATCGCTCATTTATATAAGCATTGAAAACTATATGGCTTTTTATTTTTTGTTAAGATTTATCCTAAGTATATTAAATCATGTCATGAGCTATTTATATTAGTGGATTTGTTAAAAAGCAAAGCATTAGTATTTTTAGAAGAGTTGTTGTTAGTAAATCATTAGGCCTCATTACAAAATATAGATATAGCTGCAGCTATGCTGGGTTTTTTTAATAATTAACTTATTAATAAGGGTTCTTCAGATGGTAAAGGTGCTTTATGGAACCATTCAGACAAACATGTTCTTCTATGGCATCATGAAGCAGCTTTATTTTTCATAACATTCTGTCATTTTGCACTTTTGAATTAAGAAAGAACGTCATGTTTGAAACAACATGAAAGGTGATCTTTTTAAGTGCATTTGTTCTGCCTGCAAAATGTGAATCACGCTTGCCTTTTCAGACATTTAAAAGTTTAAATGCAAATGGAATCAGGAGCAAATCACTGCATCATTCATATTTCATGATATAATCTGACCCCTGTGACTTCTGCTACTATAATGAGGAGAGATCTCTGCATGTTTTGACCTCCCATAAGCTGACTGATTATCTGACATAGCTGTTTGACCCAATATTAAAAAAAAGGTTTAGCATATTTTACTCCAAGAATCTAGGACATATTGTCTTGATGGCTGGGTTTTTGTTTGTCTTTTTAATCATAATGAAGGTCTTGTCTATCATGTCTTGAGCGAGTGAGTTTATTTAGCTCCTCCATTTGTAATCGCTCGCAGATAGACTTTAATATTTATAATAAACAAGGCTGTGTGAAAATAGCAAAGCCCTGTTTCCATAGTAACTACACCAGAATATGCGGTTCAGCCCAGAGGACCAGCCATTTATCTTAAAGTGTTTATTTTGCGTGTTTTAAATAGGCTGCACTGTGAAGCTCTCTGAATAAACAACACATGGACAGTTTTACATGCTATCAACACCACACTCATTGAGACTCGGATTCCAACCCTCCTCCTGCTGTCACACCGGGTTGATGAGGTTTTCTTGAGTCAGACAGGAAGCTGCATCACACGCACTACTCATTAGTGTTTGGTTCCATTGATTTCACAGATTTTGAGGGTGAACCAGGACAATTCTGCCTTAGCAACATTTCACAAGAACACTAGTTTTATGTGAGATATCTGAATGCTCTGTCTGTCAGTGACCGTTTTACTGTCGTTGTGACAGATCAGTCAGCATATACTGTAAACCTCAAATGCCTCTGTGTGGAGAATGATGGATGAAACTCGTTCCACAGACACAGAACAAAAGTGTCAATGCTATCTGCAGCACAGTTGAATGCTTTCTGAAGACAAAGCATTAAATGAAAACACTCAAACATATTATCTAGCTTTCCTTTCTTTACATTTAATGTTTCACTCTGTTAATTAAAAAAACAGTATTTACATTTTTGATAGCACACAAGTTTTTATTTAGGTTTTATGAGTTCAACAGGTTTTCTAGTTATTAAACGTTTGAAGCAAATTAGAACCTGCTTAGGTGTCACCTGAGATATGTGTATTCCTGTTTGGGAATTACTGTATTATTATTATTTATTTATAAAAAAAATTCAATATAATAGGCAGTCTATGCCCAGTACCTTTATTGGATGATTATATAATGGAAATTATTCTGGAATGGGTTTAGTTCTCACTTTATTTCCTTTCATTCACTGTAGATTTTTAGTTTTGACATAAGTGCAAAAACCTAAATCCTTGACGTATTCCTGGAATTGTTGGGATATTAGGACAGAGACATAATAACAATATCTCAAAATGACTAAAACTCTGAAAGGCAAAGGCACAGTCAGAGATTGGACAAGGCAGCAGAGTGAAATATTATAGAAAAATAAATATATTTATGCTCTTAAAAATGCTGAGCAAACCAAAATGGGTCATTTTGGCAGCCCAGCACTGGGTCAAAATTGACAAACTCCCAACATTATCAGCATAATGACTAATAACACAGGCAGAACACCTTTATCACCTCCTGTAACCCCCCTCGCTCACACTCCTGCTGTATTAATCAGTGAAGATGAGGTGTGCCGGGTCTTTAAGAAGAACAAAAGAAGGAAAGCACCAGGCCCAGACAGTGTCACTCCAGCCTGTCTGAATACCTGTGCTGACCAGCTGGCCCCCATCTTCACTCAGATCTTCAATAGATCACTGGAGCTGTGTGAAGTCCCATCTTGCTTCAAACGCTCCACCATCATTCCTGTCCCAAAGAAACCCAAAATTACTGGACTTAATGACTACAGACCTGTAGCTCTAACGTCTGTGGTCATGAAATCATTTGAAAGACTGGTGTTGAATGAAGCAAAAATGGTATGTGAATGGTATTGATAAGCAAAAACATTTTAATAGATACAAATATCAATATTAAATAAATCAGATTTTGTGTGCCCATGTGAAATGTAATGAAGTGTCATTCTTTTAAAAGTCCAGACTGACCCTCACACAGAACATTCTTTGTGTAAAAAATGGACTCACTATTTAACACTGTAAACCAGGGTTTTTGCACTACAGGGCTAAACCTGGTTAAACCAGATAATGTTTGCACTGGGTAAACAGGAGCTCTGTAATCAACAGCCTCGCTCTCTTTATATGAGCTGCTCATAATGAATAGACCGCATCTTCTTCCTGTCATTTTGAAAGCATTAAATACATTTACTCACTCAAGCGTGCACAAGAAAATACTGCTAGACAAAAACAGGAAAGTGAGGCAGAAGAATCAATTCACATAGATATTTCTTCCTTGTTCTGCTTCTGTTCAATCAACATTTCTAAATGCAAAATTTTTTTATGCTCAATAACATTGACCTTGACATTGGCTATGTTGAGGACTCGCCTCTCATTCGTGAGATGGCTCCCCTCGCGATCCCTCAGGTGGAGCGTGCTGTCGTGGTGGTCTGCAGGTCTACCAGGCCAAGGCGTTGAAACACCTGCACAAGAGTGGTCCTAACCAAGGGGCAATGCAGAAACTCTGCGCTGCGACTGACTTCGCTCTCCAGGTGACGAGTGTTACAGCGCGTGCCCTTGGTCAACCCGGAGGCACTGAAGTGCCCAGTGCCCAGAGGTTCCCATCTGACTTAAACCTTTCTGTCTCCTCAGATGGGGACCCGGAGCACTGTTTCGCCAGCGCGGGATCCAGGGAGGCAGGTAAGAACAACAGACAAGTTGGTCTACACTCCTCCCAGATGTCACAACTCTCCCGCCTGCTCCTGTGGAGTGACAAGCGGCTGAAATCACTGCGTGTTGTTCACATTCCAGGGACACTCAACCGTGCAGCCGATCAGCTCTTATGGCAGTCCACCCACCTCGGAGAATGGCGGTTCCACCCTCAGGTAGTCCAACTGATTTGTAGCCACTTCGGTGAGGCCAAGATAGACCTCTTCGCCTCCCCAGAGTCTGTCCACTGCCGGTTTTAATATTCCCTCCACGAGTTGAATTCACTCAGCAGGGATGCACTGGCACACAGCTGGCCTCCTGGGCTCAAGTACGCCTTTCCTCCAGTGAGCCTCCTTGCACAGACCAAGGGGGGCAAGGAGCAAATCCTGCTGGTAGCGCTTTACTGGCCCTCCCGGACCTGGTTTGCCGACCTCATGTTCCTCGCGGCAGCCCCTGTCTGGAAGATCCCCTTGAGGAAGGACCTTCTTTCACAGGGGATGTGCACGATATGGCACCCGTGCCCGATCTTTGGAACGTGCACGTCTGGTTCCTGGACGGGATGCGTCAGACCTTTCCGGCCTTTCAAGTGCTGCGATAGAGACTATCTGTCAGGTGAGAGGTACTACCTCAAGTAGTTCCAAACCTGTATGAACTTTGTTCTACCAAAAAAAAGATATTTTAAGGTTGGAACCAGGCCGTTTTGGGTCACTATAGACTTCCATAGTATTTTTTTTTCTACTTTGGAAGTCAATGGTGACCAAAACAGCCCGGTAACAAACTTTTTTCTAAATATCTTTCTTTGTGTTCGGCAGAACAAAGAAATGTATACAGGTTTGCCATTACTTGAGATTGAGAAAATTATGACAGAATTTTTTTTTTGAGTGAACTATTTCTGTAAGGTAAAAAGTCATAGTCAATCTGTAACAGTTTTATCACACAAACAAATTAATAAAAGGACTTAACAGAGTTTTGATAAAAATACAAATACATCCTTGTTATTCCCAGTACACATCTATCAGAAACATACAGCTGAGCATGCTTACAAAGAAATGAAGGTTTATGCACAAAGACAGCAGGTGTCATTATAATTCCAGGAGCTGCAGGCAGGATACAGCTGTCTTGTTGAATGAGTACATTGAAACACAGTTGGCACTTTTGTGAATGTTTAATTGTAAGCATTTGTCGTGTTATATCATTTCAGTAATATATTCTTGTACATATTAATGATATTCATAATAATTCAAATACCGACATATTACACCAGCTCCTGTCTACTATACATGAATACAATTGTTCTGTAGTGTGTCAGCAGGGTGTTTAAATACTGCTAAATATCCTTATCTATCCTCTGAGTTAGTTTTCTTGTCAGGCACAGACGTTTCCCCCAAAGATAAAAGAGCCAAGAAAAACAGAAGAAGACAATGAACTGCAGGATACAAAACAATAATACAATCATACAAATTCATGAGACCTCACTCTGTCACGATCACCAGCCTGTCTGTGATTCTGCATTGGACATGAAGTGTGTTTACCACTGTTTCAGTGTTTCCCTTGTTCTGACTCTGCCCCCTTGTTAGTTCCCATAGCATTTTTCTGCGAGGGTGTGAGTCAGCCGCTTAGATTGCAGCTGATCTGTGAGGAGACCCCCAGTAATCTCTCGCAGAGTTTATGGACTTTGCCTTGTTGTGTGTGGGCACAGCCGCTGCACAAGATGGCCGCCTGTCACGATGACCAGCTAGAGTGCTCTCGAGTTCCATAGATATCTTATACTCACTAGATAGGCCCTCTGATGCTGCTGTGCGTAGGAACGATGCGTCAACGTGGCCGCCATCTTGTGTTGGGGGAAGTCACGTCTACTCTGCATTAGTTAACATTGCCAGAGAACTATCAACGATTAAATTTACCTTAATTTGCTTAATTTTCAACCGATTTTCAAGCCGTTTGGTTTATTATAAATATCAGACATATATTTATGATAGAACATAGATTCATTATTTTACTTATAAGTAAAATAATTAATTAATCTAGTTAATTAATTAATGTAGTTAATTAATTAAGCAATAATGTATGGCTAAAATGTGATGGGTTCTGATTGACTATTAGCTTCTAGCTTTTTATCATTCTCAAATCGCTATGAAAGTGTCCTCAAGCGGTATCATTCTTCATATGGTTAACGTTATAGTTTATGTTCCACCCTGGACTGTTATGTGTGTTACCCTTGTCTGTGATTATGCATTGTACTCTAAGGACTCTTATTATGAAGTGTGTTCCCCAGTGTTTCCCCTGTTCAGTCTCTGCCCCCTTGTTAGTTCCTATAGCAACTGATCAGCTCCGCCCCCTCATTAACCCACTTGTCTCGCCTTTAAAAAGTGGTCATGTTTGTAAGTCTAATCGCTGTGTATTGAGTGTCTTTCCTCGTACAAAGCGTGTTCTTGTTCACCTGATCGTTTGTGTACCGACCTCCGCCTTGCCTTGGATTATTGTTATGGTTTTGACCCGTTTGGACTTTGTTCGGCGACTGACCGATGCTCGCTACCACTCTGGACTTTTCTTGTGTTTTGCCTTTGCTATTCCTGTTTGCTGTTGTCTTGACCTTGCCTGTTTTACCATGTCTTTAAATGAAGCCCCGCGATTGGATCCTCATGTCTCAGTTTTTTTCTGAGACATGATTTTTACAGATTTTTTCTAAATTGTACATATTTTACGAATTGCCAATTCGTATGAATTTGTACAAATGAACTCCACTTAACCCTGCCCCTAAACCTACCCATCACTGGGGTTTAGACAAATTGTACAAAATCGTATGAGTGAGGTCTTACGAATTAGCACAAATTTGTACATTGTAGGAATACATACGAGTTGGTCGGAGACTGTGTTGACTTAATCTTAATTGAATCTACTGGAGCAATAGCTTGCTAAATATACCTAAATAAGAACATATTGCATTATATTTCTGAAGTTTTCAATTTCTGTAGTTACATTACACTGTTATATTGTATATTATATTGTAATTACACAGTTTTTACTCTGTAACCTCAACCATATCCAACAAAACACACCTACTGTAAAAGTTCATTATTATTGTTATGTGCACAGTATTTAAAGACACCTAATATAAAGTGGGACCTGAAGGGTCAATAATTAATACTTTTTCTAGCCGCTGAATGATAAAAGCCAATCACAAGATTGTGGCAGACTTTATAACTGCAGCAGATGCTTAATAATGCTTGATAATCAACAGACTGATATAATATGCTGGTGTGGACTGGTGTTTCTCTGTGTTTCTGCCCTCCTGCACAGTACATTTTATTGGTCCCCCCCAGTAAAATTTCTGAATTTCCCTCAAGTGGAAAGATTGCAAACCACCCAAAAGCTCCAGGCTCAAAAACAGTCCCTCTTTTGACCCCAGTATGGTTCTAAAATCTTTCTCTGAGGACTCTATTTACACCTGCCTCTTGAGAAAACTCATACAAGTGTCAAGTCCCAAGCAATTAATAGTAAGTACTCCTTGACAACAGGCTTATACAACAATAAAAGATGACGGGTGGAGCTTGTGGGCTTGGTTTGACCAGCCAGTGATTTGCTCATCATGACTATGTGTGTATAATGGATAATGATATATGATAATAAAAATATGATAATAATCATCAATTTTTTATTGGTGCAACAGAACACAGACACCAACGAGGGGGAGCAAAAGAGCTGCTGTGAGAGCTCACAGCAAGGTTACTGTGTGGTAAAAATAGAGCTAAGCAGCCGGACATGATTGCTGTTAGCTGTCCTTGCTTCAAAGACATTTGCTGGACATTGTGTGATTAAGGCTATGGGAGTGACACTGTGCTGACAACGTCATGCTGTGTTGTTTTTGCATGTGACAGTTTTTCTCGTAGTGATGATGGCCAATTCATGACATCAATTCACATGTGAATTTATGGACAATGAATGCAATAAATATTTAGTGATAAACACTTGGCCCATGGAAACTGTACATGTTCTATAGACATATTATTTTCTAACACATTTTTTCAACATTTTTTTGTGAGTCAGGTAAAATTGTTATATTTTTTCCACCTACTGTTTCTCCCTCCCACCGATTGTGTCCCTGAGGAACGGAAGCAGGGTATAAGCCATCTTCAAGTACTTTTGGCCAGAGTAATTACATCCCTTATGTCAAGTTGCTATGGAGACAAAGAGGAGAGCGGCAATCAGGGCAAACATTTACTGAGGCTGCAGGGAACGGCTTTGTTTGAACTTCCTGCGACATGTGATTGTGAAATTTTGGGATTTAAAACCGTAGAATGACATGGCATGATATAATAATTTGCATACCAGCAGTTAAATGTTTGATAAGCTGCAAATTATGACATACAATGAGAAAAAGTTAAAACACTTTGAACAGTAATCTGCACTAATTTGCATGGCCTGCAACTTCTATAATAAAAAAAATTATAATAAAAAAAAATTATTTACAAGCTGTATTTGTCAAGTTGTGTCTATGTGAAAATAGCCCAAACAAGTATTGTGAGTTTTATTAAATTATTTTCCAAAATGTTACTTTATATATTATTTATCATATTAAGGTACTGTGTACAAACTGCATATAAAACATCAAATGTAATTTTAAATCTTTAACAATTTGCTTTTTCTTTTTAAAATACATTATGCATAAATACACAACATAAATGAAAATTATACAATATATATATGTATATATAAATAAATATAAAAAGTATGTATTCTAGTACTACTATTGAACACTGAAGAATCACTGAAGAATGTTGTCACTGTTGGTCGATGATTCCCATTGGAAACCACTTGCCATTAACTGCCTGGTGTGATGATCAGCTGGATGTGCCAGCTCTCTGGATGCCACTCCAGCGCCAAGCAAACTATGTTTGTATGTTTTGTGTCTGTTTTCATTCATGGACTCCTTTCAATGAACTCTTGTCTCCGCCCATCTCATTTGTTGTCATAGTGTTTCTCCACCCACCTTGTCTGTTGCCCTGACCACTAACTCGCTCCTCCCCTTAGCCTTGTTAGAATGTCTGTATAAAAGTCCCATTTATTTCCTGTTTCGACCCTCATCAATGTTGGATGTATCCTGTGTTTACTCTCTTTGTGTAGCCATTCGTGTTCCTCGCTTCCTTGTGTTTCTCCATTTGGATTTATTGTTACCGACCACTCCTGCCTTGGATATTTGCTCTTGTCTCTGCCCTCTTGGATTAAGTTTGCCGATCGTCTGATCATTGCTTCGTCTATTGGATTATTCTCTTGCCTTTGCCTCTGATGTTACTGTTTGCCATTGATCGACCCTGCTTGCCTGTATTGTGAGTGTCCTAAATAAAAGCTGCACATGGATCCACATGCCTTCTCGTCTCTCAATCGTGACACTTGGACTCGCTTTAAAAAAGGGCATCATCTAATTTATTTCTTCATGATTGTCCATTATTTTTAACTCAAAGTGAAAATCATAATAGTGATAGTGAATAGATGTGTAAAGTACTATAGTATATACATAAAGCTTTTTTTCGCAGTTGTTTAGACAGTAAAAAAAACTCACAAACATAATTTTACCATGAATGCAATGTTTGGTAATTTAAAGCAAATGTAATAAAATACAAAGTTTCATATTTGTACTATTTTTAAAATTAAAACAAAAAGCTTTCAAGATTTAGGATGCTGACAACAAATTTACAATCTGTGAAAAAGGTCTGTTTTTAATTACAAAAAGGTATTGTAACGGTATGGTCCAGGTGAAGACAAAGAATCCAAAGAGTGAACAGAATGAAGGTTTTAATGAATGAATGAATGAATGAATGACGAATGAATGAATGAATGAATGAATGAAGACAAAGAATCCAAAGAGTGAACAGAATGAAGGTTTTAATAAACATAGGGAGTCAAAACTTTAATAACCGACCAACTGAATGAGGCAGACAAGACTTAAATATACACAGATACAATTAGGGAGAAATGAAGCATGATTACCCCTTGGCTAACTGCTACAGCAGTCGATCCGTCTAAGCACAGTCTGGTGTGGACTGGACAGTGGCTATGTTTATGCAACTTAATAACAGTGTCTCTTATTCCTGTCCGTCTCTCAATGCGAAAAGGTATCTAAGGTATCTATGGACATATTTATTTCCTTCGAGCATATGACTGCTCAGTGGAAAGATGTGATGGTGAAGTATTGATTGCTGTTTAAACTTTACACAGACATAGACGACAGTAGAGAATGAGTCACCCTTTCAATATCATCAAACTAGGAATTTTGGCTTGTTTGTTAGTTATACTGTTGTCAGTAAAATACATTAAAATACACTTAACACAACAGAGTATGAGACCTTTAGATTTTATATAATGGTCTTTCAGACGTGTGTGTTTAGTGACAAAAGCCATATGTGCCACCAGGCCCGTTCACATCAGTGACTCACTCCTTCCATCGTTTTTCTTTCAGGAGAAGAATAAGGCCTAGTAAATTCTCTTTTGTCCTGCTCATAAATCTAGAGTCGCCTAATATGGTTAGAATGTGTCGAATCCATCAGAAAACTGGCAAAGGCCACCGCTGAGAAAAATTCTAGTGTATAGAAACAATATTGGATCTAATCTGATGATGAAACCAGTTGGGGGAAGGAACAGGAAATACACATGCGAAGATCATCCATGTGTAGATGGGTAACAAGTGCTCTCTTTGATCTGGTGTGTTTGTGAGGAGAATAATAAGCTGGCCTGGTTTCACAAATATGTTCTCAAATCATATCCAATATTGTTTTGTCTCCAGGTAGTCCTTATCATCTGCTGTGTAAATAGTGTGAAACAGCTAACAGAGTGGGTTGGTTGTTTGCAGCTTTAGCCTGGTGTCAGGTATCACTGCAGTGTGAGGTCTGCATAGTGGGATTTATCTCTTAGATAGGATCCGTCCCCACAGAGCTTGTGACTTTAACAGCTCCTGAGAGAAACTGCTAGGCTCAAAGGAAGCCAAGCGAGGTGAAACATTGCCTTTTAATGCCAGAGCAGGAGAGAGGCAGGGAGATGGGGCATGAAGGAGACAGAAACCGTACGCTCCTTAAGCAGCATGTTAGCAACTTCCCAGGAGAGCTCCTGTTCAGAGAAATCATTAAACCAGCTAGAACTGATGTACACTATGATACACAGACATTCACTTTCTGGGTTTTTTTTTTGTATATGTCATGGAGTGCATGGAGGAGGTGATCTCTCTCTCAGGGTGTCATAATATTAGATTATATATATATATATATATATATATTTTTTTTTTTCCCCATACTGCACATTAATGTTGTGACATAAAATATGATGAGTGTAAGTCCATCTATCTATCTATCTTTTCTGCTTTTATGACAAGTACAAACTATCTAAAAAAAATCGAATAATCCACATTAAATGAACATTAACATTTAATACTGTGCCTATTGCACTAAATAAATCTTTGTGTGTATTCCTATATGTATTATATATATCATATATTTCTTGAACATGTGTTTACATGCATTTATTTTGGATGCAATTAATCAATTTGACAGCACTATAAAAAGTACACTAAATATGTGACAGGAGGTTTGTATGATTGGCTCTCCAAAAACAGTTTTCATTGTTTTGCACACATTACATGCTATATTTTATGTCATCATTTTTGTGTAGGCAAATAGCACAGAAAGACCAGAAGCAGCAAATTACATTTCATATGTTTATATGATTTTTATTTGTTTAGCACAACATCTGTGGTTGGTCTGATGGGTTGTTTTCATTATGATTCAGACCTTTCCCTTCATTTTAAATGACTCATCAGCCTTATAACAAACAAGAGCCCAGTGTGGACCAGACAACAGCTCTAGGCCCTGTAAAGACCACCCACACGCATCACTCTCTAATCCCCTGGTGCAATTACACAAAGGTCACTACAGATTACTCAATTACTAAAGACTGAGCCATTTAATGCATTATTCTCACATGAAAAGTATTGTGCATAAGGGTGAATAAAAGCCAGTCGCACAAGCAGAAAAGGGAGAAATAAAAAGGAAGTAATACCTGATCAAATCAATGGAGCTTTTAATATGCCATGCTATTAAAACTAATTTATTCCCAGAGTTACAAAGAATATACAATTTTATAAAACCATTAAGCCTATATTATAGCCTATATTTATCTAACACAATGTATAGAACTAACTGTGGTTACAGGTGTAGGTATATAGTGCTCCTCAGACTTCAATCACACAATGAATAAAACATGTCAATAAATCGTATATGCTGACCGATTATGTTTGATCATTTTATAGTTAAAACGAGTACACGCCCGAAACACGCCAGCACCAAATTCGTGTTATTTTATTGCAGACAAACTTGAGGTGGTTGTGAGGGTCTCTCCTCCTCCTCCTCCCCCCGCCCGCTGAGCTCCGGCTGTTCTCGGCTGTGTCCGCCAGAGGGCGCCCGGGCTCCGGTGTCAACACGCGCCATTCGATTGTGGAAAATGCCACCAGATGGCGGTTTAGGATTGCTGCTCTTCTGAAAGGCGCGGTTCCTTCTCCCGGTCCAATTTTCAATTAATAAATCCATATTTAGCAAAAAAAAAATCTAATTCCGAATAGCGGGAACGCCGACCTTTGCGACCATGAGCATCCCAGGTGAGTTGTACGCGTTTTTGTGCTGTTGGTGGTTCGTGAAGGGTAGCGGGTCTGGAGATTAAAGATGGAGGACAGCGGGGCTGGTGGGGGATGGGCGGCTTCTCCTCTGCTCTCAAACTGACTGCATCTCCTCAGGCCAGAGCCACACTCCCGCAGCCGGGCTACAGAGGCTCGTCTGCGGCTCCGCGAGATAACGCGGCTCGGTCTTAAAGAAAGGGGCTCATTTTCTTCTGGCAGAAGTGTAATTGAGCTCATATGTGACTGCAGACCTGCATCGGGCTCGTCGCAGATAGCTGGAGAGCTGCACTCATTATATAATAATCAGTTTAGGATAGACACTGATTGCTGCGGGCTTGTTAGATGCTGCTTTGGTTTTTTTTTTATTATTATTAGTATTTTTTTCTTATGAAATAATGGAAGGTCCCGTTATTTAATTTGTATAAATTATTTTAGACATGTCAACAACAGGCTTGGAATGTCATCTGGTGTGCTTTAGTCATGATTAATCCAGTGTAAGAGATGGAGAGGAGAGAAGAAGCAGCCAGACAGGTGTAATACTGTTGCTGTAATAGAGGAATATGTGAGAGACTTCACTGGGTAAATGTGTGTGTGTGTGTGTGTGTGTGTGTGTGAGTGTGTGTGAGGGGGGAAGGGTTGAGTTTTCACCTTTGTTTTCATCTGTACTTTCTCAGACTGAAGGAAGATCACACTAGTATTGAAACGTCAATGTTATTACTGTTATTTTTCTGTTTGTCTCAGACAGGTTTGTCATCAAGTCAACTTGGGTTGAACTATTACAGCAACTTAATTCTTAGTGGTTTTATAGGCTCTTCAAGTGAATGAGTTTTGGGTGAGATGTCTGGAGTTATTCCCGCTCAAGGTCAGGTTCATCTCAGAAACTAGAACAATCCCAAATCTCCTGTTCAACACACGTCCTCTCTGTTTTATCATACAAAGGGTTTCCAAGATCTTTGGTTTTAAGTAAATCTTTGTCCTTTGTATTTGAAACTAAAAACTGTTTTCGTTAACTGATATAAAGCTAAAATAAAGCATTGGGATTGTAGCGAAGGTGAAAGCACAAAATTATTCAAACTAAAATTACATTAGAAAACTGAAAATATAAAAGCTAACATATTTATGAAATACTATATTTTAGACTTACAACCTTTCAAATGAATGAACTTATGTGAATTAATAAAATCTTAAAAGCCATAGAAAATCTTTTTTTTTTTTTTTTTTTAAAGTAGAAGTTAATAGTTTTCGAAATAAACTGAAAATAATTACAACCCATGGAAAATATGTTCTGGCAATGTTTAGAATTTTTAGTTTGTTTTGCTTTGTGGTTGCACTAAAAACATTAAAACATCTTGTGATCATGAACAACCGAAATGTCTTTTTTTGTTATTCTGAAAGTGCTGATTTAGTTTGAGACCAGTACATACAACTTAAATTATAAATGCAAATCAGCGAGGTCATTTGACATTATGCTACTGTTAATGTTTTCATTGTCTTTCATCTGTGAATGGACATTTCTTCAAATACAGCATCGTTTAGGAAATAAACACTCATTCATCAATCTTTATGTCTATTTACAGTCATTTTTGAAACCTCACTGTCTGGTAATTGCTGTCTTGTGATCATCAAAACAACATCTTGTAGGCTTATTTATATTGTTAGGTTTGTAAACCAGACAACCCTGGACAGATTTTTGTCTTCATTCCGGTTGTTCTTGTTATATTGTATGTTTTTTCATTAAATCACATGAATTTCGTGCTGTATTTGCTGGTCTTGTTAAAATCTTATAGCTGTGTGAAAGAAGTAGTTGCTTCTCTTCAGTCTTTAATGTCAATGCTGTAATATTGCTGTAATGTTGCGGTGTGAGTGTTGAACTGTGAGACGAGCAGCGGTCAGGAAAACCACGAGCTGACTTTTTCTGTGAAGTGCAAATGTTGAAACCATTTTTGTGCAGGGTTACCCACCATAGCACATCCTGTGGTTAAAAGTGTGGGCATTAAGAAAACCATCTGAAGGAAACTGACTCCAGTTCAGTGTGTGACATATATACCTGACCGAACAGAGACTGACACAAGTCCACCTTCTTTGCGTTTCCTTTTCCAATGGGTCGGAACTGTGTGAAACTACTTTGTTTTGTTCCTTTGCTGGTCTCTAATCTAGAGGTGTTTAATTGTGGCTCACCCAGTCCTTTAGCAGCCAAACCCATGTGTCCACATCTCCATCTGTTCACCGTTACTCCTCACAACACAATCATAATGACATCTTCCTTCCTAAAAACCAGTGAGAGAGCATGTGCGTGCTAGTGCTTGTGTTTTGTATGATTGCAAGGAAGCCTGTCCCGAATGATCTGTTTGATGTCAGCAGGGTTTACTTTAGTACCAGACATCAAAAATAAAATCAGTTCATCTTAAAAAAAAAAAAAAAAAAAAGGCTAGCTCTGTATTTTAGTGTATGTTACCTACACATCAAATAAACCTGGCATCAGTCTGAGTATATAAATCATTTATAAACCATGCTTTTACTGTATTTTCAATGTGTTGGCTGCTATGATCACCTTTGAGATCGATTGTACATAACATAGCTGGCTATATTAATAACAACAATACCCTGTCCTTTCAGAATAAATATTATTAGGTGTATAGCTAGTAAATCATGCAAATAAATCAAATTAAACAAATTAAATATAGTTCAATTCAGCTTCTTTTGTATCAGTATTGGAGAGTTCACAAGATTGCATGTATTGTGCCTATATTTGCTGAAGGATTACTGCATGGGCTTTATTCAGTATGATAAACACACCTAAAATAGAGTTGATTTTGAATGGCTTTTGTGTTCTCTTGGCATGGTGCAGCAGATTGTTTGCTGGCAGTTAATCAAAGCCTTTCTCAGACCTGAGGCCAAAGTCTGAATAATGGAAAGAGAAAACAAGTTGAAAGGTTCAGTCTGTTAATATGAATGTCATATTAATGAATGGAAGAGGCTGTATTGCTATGAATTGCTGTTCTTTGAGTTACTTAAAAAAAAAAAATCTATTTGTTTAGCATACGCGTCCAGTGAGCTACAAAACAAGGTGTTTTAAACAGACGTAGCAAAACTTAACCAATCATCTGCACCCAACTTAACCTTTCATTATTGAAATTGAAAAATATCCGATTTGGGTTGCTTTTGAATTTTGTATTTTAAAATTGGGGTGAAGTGTAACTGAAAATGCAACTTTAGTGAAGCCATTTGACCATAGTATAGCATGCAACTGTTAAAGTTTATAGAGCCTTTCAGTTTCTTTAACTATTAGCACTTTTAGAAAATAACCCCTTTCATTATCTTTATTCTTAAGTTTCTTATTTATTCTGTCTAATAACTATTCCCAACAGTGAACATATGCATTACAGGAGAGTTCTGCTTTTGTCAGTCATGAACATTTTCACCAGTGTTGGTAAGTGATTACAATTACCTTTAAAAACCTTTATTGAGCAAACGTTGATTATGTTGGGAAAAGTCATAATTTGGATGCAAATTGATATTAGTTAGCTAAATATAGATATCCCATGGTCATTTTACTATATTTAGATTAAATTAGCACATTAAGGCAGGGTTTAGCTTAAGCCAGGACTAGGCATCAGTTAAATTAAGATATTTAAGCAACTTTTACAAAAACGCCTTATAAGAAAATATTACAGGTGTGCTTCTTAACACAGAACAATGACGCTGACATGTTTTAAGATAGGTCAGAGCAAGAAATTTTCATCTGAGACAGCTCAAACATGCAATTTAATCTGGGACTAGCTTAAGCCTTGTCTGTGAAACTGGGGGTAATTGTTTATTTTTTATAGAGGATAGACCCACACTAAAATATTGATATTTGTACATAAAAAGTATTTAGAAAAATTGGTAAAAAGTTTGCATGATAGTTTTACATTTCAGTTTTAATAATGTTCCGGATCATAAAATAGTTCTGAAGCACCCGAGTATTTCCAGCAACTGCTCCTCCGTTAGCCATGACTCTGAGATGACCAATTATTTCACCTGACATCTTTCACGTCTGACAGTAGGGATATGTGATTATCTTCTTCGCTGACGATACACCCAAAACAGACGTGAATGGGACCTTTGTGTTGAGTGAAAGAACGTGATTGAAGCTTGTTAAAGGGCAGCAGCTCTGAGAGAAAGACTGCTCCATGCTGTGTCTCTCCTCCATTTTGTGAGTGCCTGCAGCGGGGCGGCCATGACTGCTGCCGCAGTGACACTGACACAAAAGCACTCTGCCTGTCCCATTCAGCTGCTTGTGGTCGGTGCAGACTCACTGCTGTGTGGATGAAAGTGCTTCTGTTGTTGTTTAGGTTGTGGTTTGTTAAGGAATTAATGGTCAAGACTATTGTCTTCTGGTGAGAAGCATTGCTAGCCTGTAGTGAAGCTCCCAGTGGATCTGTCTCATCAGTTATTACTGTAGTTTCTCACACATTCAGCAGCAGCTGCTGGTGTGTGTGTGCGTGTTAGAGAATGGGAAATGTCTTTCTCAGTCTTCAGGACCTTCCCTCTTTCACAGTTAATGTGTGTTTGGTGTCTCTGCTGAACAAACCCTCAAGAATAAAAGCAGGAAGTCAGCACAATGACATGCCTCAGAGCTGCAGCTTCATTCACACACCACACCCAGTGAAGTGATTTTACAGTGAGGTCCAGTGTACGTTATTTTTGTTAGTTGTGATAGGATTTGGTAGACACGGGTATTAGCAGCGACCTGGCGATATGGTCTTCGTTTCTTGATCGCTCTATATCATGTGTGTTATAATTTTGGTTTTAGTATTTCGATTTTATTTAGACA
Organism: Enteromius unitaeniatus; assembly: GCA_032359435.1. Classification (NCBI taxonomy): domain Eukaryota; kingdom Metazoa; phylum Chordata; class Actinopteri; order Cypriniformes; family Cyprinidae; genus Enteromius; species Enteromius unitaeniatus. The sequence continues at coordinate 8,270,549 of JAUMHI010000034.1, forward strand.
AGATGATGTAGGAATGAAGTGTGTGTGTGTGTGTTAATATATATGAAAAGCCATAGAAACCAAAGCAGCAGGTTTTCTTAGGCTGCTGTCTCCAAGATCTCATGCATTTTGATTCTCAATGGTTTACATGCAGTTAATAGCCTGTATACCGACTATGTTTAATATAAACCAACTGTGTTTACTTGGATACTCACCACGACAGGCGTTTTACATCATTTTTGCAAAGCATATGCAAATGATGCATTCCGTCATCTGTCTGGTGCAGTAATTTCCCGGCTGTAATCATGGAACCTGCCAAACGAGTAGAATTGTGCGCAATACCCGCAATCCTGTGCCAAATGTCCTGCTTTGTTAATTACCTGACCGTGAATGATGAGAGTGCCATCACTTTGATGTCACTGAGAAGTTGCAGTCGTGTCAGGGAGGATTTTTGGTGTGGCGGCCCAGTTCGATCCACTTTCAACCGTTTTTCTCAGGAATCTATGTTGGCCGAGAGAGCTCAATGCGCTGCAACTTAAGAAAACACATGCAAATAGAGAAAACATTTGAATCCAGTTGACAACACAAGTGCTGCCAATCCGCACAGCACATGCAAATAAGAAAAGCACTGCATATTGTGCGGACCACAACTGAACTATTTTAGGGGGAAAAAAAAAAGTGATGGGCCCGCTAAGATTTGCATTCGCTAGGATTATTCTGCAATTTATTTTGACAATTAATGAAGCACTACTGATTCATTTTCACTAACCTTGAAATTGTATTTAGTTAGGGATATTAAATTAAGCCTATAAATTAGCTTAATATCCAAAAGACAAAGAACCTATTCAAGGAGGGTGTTAAAATAAACAAAAAAAAACTTGCTTTTCAGTTCATCAACAACTCCACTGACCCAATTTACTTATTTCTAAAAATATAAATATATAAATATATATATATATATATATATATATATATGTATTACATTGTTTTTTTATTATATATTTACCTACTGAGACTGAGCGTAATATTAATTTAAAATTTGTGCACATATATCATAATTTTCACAACATATAAAAGAAAACAACTACTGCATTAAGATTTGTTTTATATAATTAATGCCAAATAAATCATAAAAACATTTGCTGCTTATAGAGATTTCATGATTTCTGCAACAGATCTTACAAAATAAATATGAAAAATACAAAACGCAAACACTGATCTTTTACGTAATGCAAATGTACCATAGGCTACTTCATGTTAAATTGTGCACTTATCCAATAATAAAACACACATGCAGAATTTCATCAGTTTGACAGGTACAATCGTCGGAATAAAATAAATGTAAAGTATTGAACGTATAATCAAAGGAATGAAGGCGTTCTCCGTGTTATCTTGATGAATTTTTACACAGAGGTACGCAATAACGAAGGGAGGATTTTTACTCTTGTCTTTGATATACCAAACCGCTATTTAATTTTAAAAACATTAATTAGCCAAGTTTCGTAGGAAATACGAGCTGAAGCTCACCGGCGCCATCTTGTGCATCAGGCCCATATTGCAGCTGGTCCGTCACTTTTGAGTCCCCTTAAAACATTTCCGTTGTGGTCCGCGCAATATGCAGTGCGTTTCTTATTTGCACGTGTTGTGAGGTTGACAGCACTTGTGTTGTCAGCTTGATGAAAATAATTCTTAATGTGCTGGCGTTTTCTCTATTCGTATATGTCTTCTTAAGTTATAGCGCGTTGAGCTCTCTCAGCCACTGTAGAAATCACTTACTGCACGTTAAAACCAGGCATAGTAGCAGCAATCTGCCTGATATTGCTACTTCAGCATAATTTTGGTTATAGTAAAGTGTGAAAAATCTACTTTTTGTGCATGAAAAAGATGCTGACTGTCAGAATGCACTGAGAGGAGCAAATTAAAGTCACTGTTAGGCTAATGTTTCTTCCTGGGGAAAACGCTGTTCAAAATAACTTTTGGTTGCTGAATATATGTCCTTTTGTTGTTGAGGTCAAAAACTGGATTTGTACATTATTACTTGTACTTAATCTGGGTCTGTCAGCAATTCAGATTTAGGAGGACTTTATAGGACATACTGAGAGGTTTTACTGCATTTGAACTTTTCCCGGTGCTGTGCTGAATGATTGTTTAGCAGACTGTGATGAAGGAAGATTATAGCAAGCCCAGCGTTCAGGGTTAATCCTGTAGACTTCCCATCAGTGGAGAAAGATCCCTGAAGATTAAGGGCTTCTCACGTCCCCTGGGTCAGTCATCTGCTGTTTGGAGCACCTTATCTCATTAGTGTGCAGTTAAAGCCTTATGCTTTAAATGGTGTGCTGTGTCTGATTTAGCTGTGACACAGAGGGGCTGCTACAGACAGTGTGCCTTTATTGTTACATAGTGCAGTTAAACACTTAAAAATGAATGTTATTGCATTCGATGTAAAAACCAAATGGCTTTTGCAAACAAAAAAATCTTCTTAAAATTTTTTTTTTAATTAGGTTCACTTTTCTGAGCCAAATACTTTCAAACATTCCTTTCTTCTCGTCCTTATGTTGTGGTTAAATCAGTATGTTCCTGAAACAGTAGCTGAGCTGCTGCTTCCATCAAGATGGAATGCACACTTTATATCTCAGGAAGTCAAGGAAAAGTCAAAGGGACAATAAAAACTGCTGATGTCATAGATAGATGTATGTGGATTGTATTCATGAGGTCACACTAGGCTGCGAATGCAATATTAGCCAGCTTCATATCCTGGGTAACACACTATGTCACACACTTAAGCTCCTGTTTTGTCATTATTCACCCCATGTGGTTTTCAAACCTGTAAAAGCTTTGTTTGTCTTTGGAACACATTTTATAATATTTTGGATGAAAACTGGTAGGCCTGTTGACTGCCAGGTAAATAGCACTGTCAAGCCCTGTTCAGACCAAGCACGATAATGATAAAGATATAGTTCTAAAAATCATTCTCAGTGTTAAAGAATAGCAGGGTCCACACTACAACTATAACGATAAAGGCACGGAGAAGTAATTTTCAGAATGATTGTTTTGATAGAAACATTGACAGCCAATCAGAATCAATCCTGCTCTCGCACGCTTGAGAATTTAATGCAGCAAATGCGCTTGAGCTTAAAATGAAAATATTGTTCACTGGTGTGGACGTTATCTTTATAGTTATCATTCTTGGAGTGGACTGGCCTTTAAAGTCTAGAAAGGCAAGTATGAAAGGCATCGTCCAACAGTGGTTCAACCGTAACGTTATGAAAACCTATCAAAATATCTTTGGAACGATTTGAGGGTAAGGGATTAATGACAGAATTTTGGGTTGGAGTAAACCTTTAATAATTAATTTAATAATGGATTACATTAATAATAATACCATAATGTTGTTAAAATGTAGTATATTTCCACAACCCCGGTTCCTTGACATTCACACTTAGATTTATGTTTAGAATTAAACAGTTGGTTTGAAAAGATGTCAGAGATGTGTTTGGGACCAGCATAAAGACATTAGTTACCTGCAATACATTTAAAATTGGTTATGTCTTGTAATGGACATATTAAATGGGTTATTATAGTAAAAAATGTTAAATTAAAGTACTTATTTTATTTCAGTTTATTGAAATAAACAATGAGATTCATTTTGATTTAGTTTAACTTTATTTCAATTTAAAACTGAAATAAAGATTATATGGACATAGGAAAAGAACTAATAAAACTATTTTTTTAAAAAACTATAAAATGACAAATATGCACAACAAAATTTAATACAATACTATACAAATTTAAAAAAGAAAATGAATATAGAAAACACTAGGGGAGGAATGAGACACTTATCCCAGAAGACGCTGGGTTCATGAGATCGAGACGAGACAAGATTTTAATGTTAAAATATACAGGGAAAATTATATTTTATTCAAAAACTGTAGGTGCATTTTGTAATCAATTTTGTTAAGTTAAAACTATTTTCGTAAATTATATGCAGTAATAAAAAACTAAATATTTTGCCACAGACTGACAGACAAGTAATTAACAATAAATAACAAAACATTTTAAATAGTATAAATAAAAAAGGTAAGAGATTTTTCAAAAAAGCTTTAGAGTCGGGCCGAATACCTAAACAAACTTGCCTACAGCAAACACCGTGCCAGCTTAAACGCCAACGTATACACCCCTAGAAAACACTAAACAAAAACAAAGTAATAATATATATAGTAAAGTACTATAGTAGTATCTGAGTGGTAGGCTGTTTTAATGTTTTTCTTGTGCAGTATTAGACATAAAGAAACTCTTCACGTCAACCACCTCTTTCATTTTAACTCCTGCTAGTTCCTATTTTCAGCTTATTCTCACATCCCGTCGGGTCGGTGTTTCTTTCTGAGGGCCTCACATTATGATTCTTCAAATGTCTCTGAGCTCAGCCGTCATCTCCTCACCTGACATTCCTCTCCCGCAGGTGAATGGCCTCTTTGTAGCAAACATCTCATCGTGTCGATGACTTGTCTCAACAAAGCCCTTTTGTTAAAACTGTACCCGGCTGGTTATGTGCAGACTAAGACCTTTACTTCATCACATTCCATATGTTCTGTATGCTCCGGGCTCTTTCCCATGGACCAGACCGAGGGTCCTGAAATATGTGAGATTTAAGGAGAGCAGATGGAATTACAGACTGTGGTGAACAAATCAACAGAAAACTCAAGCTGCTGACTTACACAGAGCTGGTTGCTGTAATGTGTTTTGTCACGTAATGTAATTCTCCAGCTCTGTAAGGCAAAAAGTGTCCACTTATCAAGTCAATCAGATCATGAGACTGGATGAAAATAGTGCTTTATGCAACTGCACAGTTTTACACGTATAACCTCAAAATGACACACTGCCATTATTTTGTTTTCTTCGCTCCGCAGAACAGATGGCAATTTTAGTAGTCAAGAAAATGAGCGTAATTTATATGCCACTTGCTGATTTCAAATCTGGTTTTTAAAATACCCATAATTGTTTGCTTTATTTTGTCTATTAATGGTGTGCTAACAAATGACAAGAGATCTGTAGCTTTCATCACAGTCGAGGAAAACAGAAAAGCCTTAATGTGATCACAGGACTTTGAAGAAATTCTCATTTCTCCCCCGGGACATCCGTTTCTGCATCTTAGCATGTCATTTCACCCTCTTTTTCTGCCCCGTGTCACATTAAGAGGCCATCAGTTTAGCCTGTTCACCAGTCTCCCATCACCCTCCATTGATTTACGGTTAATAGAGTTTCTGCCCTTGACCAAATAGAGGTAGAGTCGTTCAGCTAATGCCTTCACATTTTGAATGTGGCTGCAGTGTTTAGATCATTTCACTGTACATACTGATGCTTTTATTCATTGGTGAAAAATGATGATTGTTTTTAAAAGTCAACAATCTTGCTTGTTTTAGGATTATTCTAGACAAAAGATTATTTTTATAAATAGTAGGAGAATGCATGCGTGAAGAAGCAATTAATGATACTATATAGATTTAAATGCTGAAATAGTGTTGTCAAAAGACTCAGTACTTCCAAGTCGGTACTAAAAAAAATGTAACCATCACCGTTTACTTTTTTAAGTACCGGTGGTACCGCATAACCCGGTCAACCCGCTTCTTGATGTGTACGCGACGGAATCTTGGAATCCAGTTTTAAAACGTTTGCTATATGAACTAGTATCTGTAAATATTAAGTCTCTGTGTTAACAAACATATATTACTATTATTTAGAATAATGTATGTGATAGGCTACTACTACCCCTGATGTTAAAAAAGAATGAATACAAGTTTATTTAAAAAAATAACCTGGCAGTATTTATCTTTCATTTTAATAGTAAATCCTCTTAATTTAGCAAAAAATAAAATGTGCTTAAATGTCATTCATTAAAAGACAAATTAAATGTATTAATTTGTTAACACAAAAAATAAAAAGACTTGTTTTCTGTTTTTCATACTTTTATTACTTGTGGAAAAACACCAGTTAAATTAAGTAAAGAATGGCATTGATTTTTGTACATTTTATTTTAGTTTGACTAAAAACCTTTGTGTTTTGCTTTTTGCAGAGAACTGTAGATTTTCACTGCTATCGGCACTGAATACAGAAATGTTGGTACTGTGACAACACTATGCAGAAATATAGTAGTTTCTTTTGTAAGGGATAGGGTTGGGTATCGTTTAGGGTTTAGGGTGCCAAATCGATACTTTTAAAACGGTGCCTGAATCAATACTTAAAAAATAAAAATGGTAACACTTTATAATAACT
>JAUMHI010000034.1:8301923-8343169 GCA_032359435.1 Enteromius unitaeniatus
TGTTTATACATGATTTAATTTATATGAATATAAACATGCTGCATGTGTCTTTATATATAAATAATAAATATACTCAGTACACACACAAACAAAAACGTTTATTTTAAATGCACTAGATTTAATTACATACACATTTTATAAAAATACAAGTAACAATAAAAGGATTATGATTATTCAGTATTTTTATTTCAGTTATATAGATATTAATACTATAGATTATCAGTTTCATTGTTGGTTTAATGTCTAAACAGATCAAATAAAATATATATTATTTTTGTTTTTGGACAAGATTTCATAAAAACAAAGTGCATGTGACCTGAGACTGAAGAGAGCTATTCAGATTCTGTTTGAAAAATAACAGTCAGTTTGGATCCCTGTTCTTTGTTGTTTTGCCCTCAGCCATGAAACTCATGACAGCTCTGGTGAACGTGGCTCTGAATCTGAGCATAAACCAGGACAACACACAGAGACAGTATGAAGCTGAACGCAACAAAATGGTGGGCAAGAGAGCCAATGAGAAGCTAGAACTCCTACTTCAAAGAAGGAAAGAGGTATCAATTCCCTCTTATCTTACTCCATGTACAATTAATTTCTACATTTAAAACTGTGTGCAGAACTTCACAAATCTGCAGATTAAACATGGTTACTTAAAGCTGCTCTATGCGATGTTGCAGGATTTTAGCTCGATTTTATTTTTATCTCAAACCGTATACATAACCCCTCGATCGTCTTGCTGTCTGCCCTCTGAATACACTGGGAAAAACCCGCTCTCGAAAGACAACACAGAGGCTGCAATACTGAAAGAAACATTTTGGGCACCACAACAAAAACAAACTTCGACCAAACAACCGACAAGAAGAGGTGGTGTTTAACGCGCGTTAAACCCCACCTCTTCTTGCCGATTGGTTGGCCGAAGTTTGTCTGCATGCGTTAAACCCCACCTCTTCTTGCCGATTGGTTGGCCAAAGTTTGTTTTTGTTTGGTATACATCCTGCACCCATAGTGTTTTGCAAGATCGCATAGAGAACCTTTAAGAAAGTCTTACAAACATGCAGCTTTGCAGAAAATGTGAAACAAATCTGCAGATTGTATCAACATACTGTCATCCTGTTGCTGATCATATACTCATAAGCAAACTTTCTCACCAGCTTCAAGAAAACCAAGATGAAATCGAAAACATGATGAACTCCATCTTCAAAGGAATCTTTGTTCATCGTTATAGGTGATCAACATAGGTACAACGTCACAATAATAGCGCAATAGTAGCTGTGCATGTCTGATCTCGTCTTCTGTGTTACCACCAGGGATGCAATAGCTGAAATCCGAGCGATTTGTATAGAGGAGATCGGCGTGTGGATGAAAATGTACAGCGACGCCTTCCTAAACGACAGCTACCTGAAGTACGTCGGCTGGACCTTACATGATCGGGTACGCCAACTCCAAATAAACCCAGGGCAAGTCTTCTGCCTAATATTGAATTTATTTTCAGTTTATTAATATCAGCATCCTCCATCTCCAGCAAGGTGAAGTGCGCTTGAAGTGTTTGAAAGCCTTACAAAACCTCTACACAAACCGCGAGCTGTTTCCAAAGCTCGAGCTCTTCACAAACCGGTTCAAGGTAAGAACGCAGTTTAAAAGAGGTATCGCAATTCTGTACTCGCTCCCTATGTAGATGATGATATAATCTCCTCACAGGATCGTATTGTGTCTATGACGCTGGATAAAGAGTATGATGTGGCTGTGGAGGCCATCAGACTGGTCACGCTGATCCTTCAGTGAGTGAAGCTCAGATGCTATCAGATGCTGAATGTACAGTCTGAATCCTTTCCTCCTTCAAATATTTTTTGTTTGTTTAGGGGTAGTGAGGACGCTTTGTCTAATGAGGACTGTGAGAATGTCTATCATCTGGTGTACTCCGCTCACAGACCTGTAGCAGTGGCTGCTGGGGAGTTTCTACATCGAAAGTGAGCCAGCTAACATCCTTTCTCTGTCACATATATATGGCGGCAAATCTATGCCATTAATAAGCGAGCGCACCGCTGATGCTGGCGCGCGGTAAATCATTTCCGCGAGAGGAAAACAGATCTACACGTGAGGAAACGGGAGCCCGCGAGCTCATTTCAAACTCTTGGATGCCTGTTATATGATGATGCATTTACTTGACTTGAGACATGGCATAGGACCATATGTTATTGTTTCGCTTATTAACATATACATATAGTTTTGGAATAATTATCTTTGTGACTTTGTCTCATTTCATTTTATTCATTTTATTAGAACTTTATTTAATACAATTTAATAATTAAATGTTAATTCAATTTTGAAAATGTTGTTACTGTCTTCTGTAGGTTGTTTAGCAGACATGATCCTCAGGCAGAGGAAGCTCTGGCCAAACGCAGAGGCAGGAGCAGCCCAAACGGAAACCTTATTCGCATGCTGGTGCTCTTCTTTTTGGAGAGCGAGGTAATGCCTCAAGTGATGATCAGGCACTAGAGAATTATGAGTGAGAAAGGAGAATTCTGATTAAATTAACTCAATATTTGTCTCCTGCGGTGGTATCAGAATCCAGCTTAGTGTGTGTTTGTGTTTCCAGCTGCATGAACATGCTGCCTATCTAGTGGATAGTTTGTGGGAGAGCTCTCAGGAGCTGCTGAAGGACTGGGAGTGCATGACCGAGCTGCTGCTGGAGGAGGCAGTGCAGGGCGAGGAGGGTACGGACACCCACAGAGGGCTTTTTACTGCTGACCATAGTAGATCATAAAAGATAGAAATCATACTGGGGCTAGTTTACACAAAAGGCTTTATATCAAAACTGTCTGTTCTGAGCTATTTTGGGTCAGAAGAGTGTTACACATCTACCCTCATCATGTCCTTTATGACTACATGTATGTATCTACAACATAAGCACATGTCTTTCTCTGTGACTTTGTCCTCAGTGTTGTCAGACAGACAGGAGAGTGCTCTGATTGAGCTGACCGTCTGTACCATTCGTCAAGCTGCTGAGGCCCATCCGCCTGTGGGGAGAGGGACTGGGAAAAGGGTACGGCCTTTACTTGACAAGCTACAGTATATGGCTAAAAATATCTGCCTCATTTTATTCCAACAAAAAAAACATTTTTTTTGTACATCAATACTTAGCTTAGTCTATCTTGTTGTGCAGGTCTTGACTGCAAAGGAAAGGAAGACGCAGATCGATGACAAAAACAAATTAACAGAGCACTTCATCATGGCTCTTCCTATGCTACTCTCAAAAGTAAGATGACGAGTATTGTTTTTCAAGCTGGCAAATATTATAACCGGGTCAGTCTTATGCTAATGTTAACCTGTTTTCCGCCCGCAGTACCAGACAGATGCAGAGAAAGTAGCCAACCTCCTACAGATCCCGCAGTACTTTGACCTGGATGTGTACAGTGCTGGAAGGATGGAGAAGGTAGGCGGTTTCTCCAGATGGATCTCTATAACTGCAGATTCTTAGCTGATGGACTGAATTTAAATGTTCCAGCACTTGGACGCGTTGCTCAAGCAGATCAAGTTTGTGGTGGAGAAGCACACAGACACGGAGGTGCTGGAGGCCTGTAGTAAGACATACAGCATCCTGTGCAGCGAAGAGTACACCATCATGAACCGCGTGGACGTCGGCCGCAGTCAGCTCATCGATGAACTAGCTGACCGCTTCAACCACTCGGTGGAGGAGCTGCTGCAGGCGGTGAGGGCTCTGTGGAGGTGACGGACAGATTTAGAGAGATTGTTTGATTCAGAAAGCACTGTAGCAATGAGCAGATAGATTTTTAAATAGGTCTGAAATGGATGCTTTACCCACAAAATGTTATAAAGCCTTTTTCTGCTACTGAATAAAAAATTATAAAAAGGGTTATTGCATCTTTTTTTTTCCCAATTCTGACTTTTTTTCTAAGAATTGCATGATACAAATTTGCAATTATTTTTTCCAGTTTTGAGGAGCAACTTTAAATTTCATAATTCTGCTCACAAATGTGAGTTTATTTCTCAGAATTGCAATTTTATGTCATGCAGTTCTGACTGTTTTAACTTTTTTATTATTATGTTTTATTTAGTGGCAGTAACAGGCTTCTATTTCCAAAAATGCTATTAGTCATATAAGCCTTTATGCTATTTATTTTTTTAAGTTATTATAATTTAAATTGTCTTTGCAACATTGCATTTCTTTTCCAGAGTTCACATTGACCACAGCTGTTAAGGTCCCAAAAAAAAGTCGATAATATAGACCTCTTTCTTTCTTTTTGTTGCTCAAAAGTTGTCGTCAGAACATTTTAGTGCTTAGAGATTTCAGAGATTTATTCACTGTTCCCTCTGCTCTGAGTCTGTTATTAGCTGAAGTAGAGATTGTGAGCAGTTATGTATGATTCATGGTTATGCCGATAAAAGATTTCTGAATGTCTGCCTCATGAACAGGGGGAAGAGGCGGATGATGACGACATCTATAACGTTCTCTCCACTCTCAAGAGACTCAAAGCCTTTCACAAGTATGCCGCTGTCTTGTTAAATCACTTCAAGTTGTTTCTGACCACTTGGAGTCAGTGACTGAACAAGCAACGTTTCTGTCTCTCCTCTCCATTAGTGCTCATGACTTGACCAGATGGGATTTGTTTGGGAACTGCTACAGGTTGTTAAGGACGGGAATAGAGCAGGGCTCTATGCCAGAGCAGGTGAGTCTGTTTCAGATATGACATAAACATGCCCAGGAACGAAATGAAAAATTAAGACATGAATGGAAATTCTGTTTTTTGTATTCCAACATTGTTGACAGTTATCAGTACTGTAAAACTAGAAAAAAGCAGTAGTATTCAAATTAAAACGTGGCGCTATAAAAATACTATGAAAAGAGCAATATTGTGAAATTGTATTACAATTTAAAAAGTGTTTATTTGAATATCTTTCAATTTGTAATTGAATATTATGTGTGTGTGTGTGTGTGTTTATGTTACATTGACTAAATGTCCCCACAAAGGTAGTAAAACCTGAAATGTTTAACATTGAGGGGGAAAATCACTAAAAATAGTAAATTGTGTTTATTTTTCAGTGTAACAATGCAAGCAGGTTTTCTGTAAGGAGTAGGTTTAGGTCTAGGGGATAGAAAATAGGGCTGGGCGATATGGCTGAAAACATATCGGTCGATTTCGATAATTATTAGGGGTGTCAAAATTAATAATTTCTACGATGCGCATAATGTTTTTATTGCATTTGTACAGTATTGAGAATTGAAAATGAAATATTTATTAAAGAGAAAAAAATTATTATACAGTTTTGCAGCATTTAAATGTTAGTATCATTTTGTAACATTTGACAAAAATATTTCACTGAAAAATGCTGTGATTGACCAATCTGAATCAAATATTCCAGACAAAGCAACACTTTTTTCCCAATTTAATACAATAATTTTGCACTCATGATATAGACGTACCTGTGAGATTAACCCAGTTTTTGAAGATGGTTTCAGGTGACGTGGCAACATTGCTTTCATGTCGATACTAAGTGTGTTTGATTGTGTTTATAGATAGCAGTACAGGCTCTCCAGTGCTCTCATTACTCCATACTGTGGCAGCTTGTGAAGATCACAGAAGGAGCTCCATCCAAGGTATGCATGGATTTGATGCAAAGCAACTTGAAATTCACTGCAAACTTTTATTTCATCGACCCACTCACAATACATTTGTGACCTCGTCCTGTATTGAATGTGACTAGGCTGAACAAGTAGAAAATCTTTGTTCGTTAATTGATTATTGCAATTTTCAACCAAAAGCATAAATATTTTCTTTAATTTCAGGATGACCTCCTTGCACTGCGCCGGGTTGTCAAGTCTTTTCTAGCTGTATGCCAGCAGTGTTTATCAAACGTCAACACGCCGGTTAAAGAGCAGGTGAGCTCCTTCATTGGTACTTTGTTCATTCAGTGAAGATGTGCCTGTGCAGCAGTCATTCATTCTACAATCGTTTCACTTCACCATCTCTTCCTCCAGGCGTTCATGCTGCTATGCGACCTGCTGATGATCTTCAGTCACCAGCTCACCACAGGATCTAGGGAGGGTCTGCAACCTCTGGTCTTCAACCCAGACAGCAGCCTACAGAACGAGCTGCTCAACTTCATCCTAGACCATGTGTTTATAGACCAGGATGATGAGAATCAGAGCCTAGGTGAGCCTACAGATGACATTAAAGACATGAAATATGTTAATCACGATTAACCACATCAGAATAAATGTATCTTTACTGTGTATATTTATTATGTGTATACAAATATACACACATGCATGTATATATTTAAGAAAAATTTATATTTTATGTTTGGATACTGTATGTATGTGGATATATATGTATATATATATATATATATATATATATATATATACATAGTGAAATGTTAAATCACTGTTTTAAATGTTAAAGTTAATGTTTTCATGTTTGTTACTCAGAGGGTGATGAGGAGGATGAAGCTAACAAGATCGAAGCCTTACACAAGAGGAGAAACCTACTAGCTGCCTTCAGCAAGCTCATCATTTATGATATAGTAGACATGCCAGCGGCTGCAGACATTTTCAAACACTACATGAAGGTAAAATAACCAGCTATCACCTCTTCTGATGGAAACTAATCTTTGGCTGTATTCAAACTGCATTTGAAATCAGGCAATGTGATTGAAGCAGAAACTCTGGCATTTGTAAATGCTTCTGGCAAACATCAACGCTGCAGCCAAATTGATTACTCGCCACTAATAAGCTTTTATTATTTGCCTAAATGTGAACATTTCTTAGCCATTTCGTACTCTCGCTGCTTGTTCTGTTTCATGTCAGTTCCACACTCCCTCACACAAACACGCCTCATCTTGCTCACTAAGTGCCAGTGGATATACACCGCATACTGTACTGCTATCTATGTTCATTCTCATTCTCACATCTATCACACTGCTGAACTTTTTGTCAACTGTGCAGTACTACAATGATTACGGAGACATCATCAAGGAGACTCTAAGCAAGACCAGACAGACTGACAAGATACTTTGTGCCAAGACCCTCATCCTGAGCTTACAGCAGGTGAGATGACAGCATAAAATTCACATGATATCTGCATTATTATTATTATTATTTAAGATAATTCTACTAATCCTTTTGATTTTCTGTTCTTCAGCTCTTTAATGAGCTGATCCAGGATCAGGGGCCTAACTTGGACAGGACCTCATCTCATGTAAGTGGCATTAAGGAATTGGCTCGTCGTTTTGCCCTCACCTTTGGCTTGGACCAGATCAAGACCAGAGAGGCTGTGGCCACACTGCACAAGTAAATTCTCTTTCATATTTGAGTTATTACTCATCAAGCACCAAATGGACATTGTCTTCATTCTATCTCTCACAAATATTTTTGCTGTATACAGAGATGGTATTGAGTTCGCCTTCAAGTATCAGAATCCGAAAGGACCAGAGTATCCTCCTCCAAATCTGGCCTTCCTTGAGGTTCTATGTGAATTTTCCTCAAAGCTTCTTCGCCAAGACAAGAAAACAGTGTAAGTTAGTCTGAGGAGCACTTTGTTTTTATTTAGTAAAGGTTAAGGCTCATGGGCTTAAGCTTTAAATTGATTTAGTAAAAAGAAACAAAAAATATTAAGCAGCGTAAATGTTTCTCATATTGATTATAAATCAGCACATTAGAATGATTTCTGAAGGATCATGCGATGCTGAAGTAAAGACTGAAGTAATGATGCTAAGATTTCAGCTTTGCTTCACAGGAATTATATTTTAAAGAATAATAAAATGGAAAACCTATTTTAAATTGCAGTATTTTGTTGTATTTATGATCAAATAAATACAGTCTTGTTTTGCACAGCAGTGTTGTTTGAATTTTTAGGAATTCTATTAATAGAATTCTATTGTTAAATAAAAATAATGTTTGTATTTTTGTGTTCTCCCTTTGGCTCTCTCAGGCACTCGTATCTGGAAAAGTTCATGACTGAGCAGATGATGGAGAGGCGGGAAGACATCTGGCTGCCGCTCATCTCTTACAGGAACTCGCTGCTGACGGGTGGCGATGAAGACCGCATGTCCATCACCAGTGGCAGCAGCAGCAGCAAAGCTGGATCTATACGAAGCAAGAAGGGCCGTCCACCCATGCACAAGAAACGCATCGAGGGTGAGGATGCCGGTAGATGTAAAAATACTGATATGAGTCGGGAGGCCTGTGGGTTGCTTCAGTTGACCGAGATGCCTAAAAGTAAGCAGTCATGGGCTGTTTTGTGTGTGGTGTCGTGGTTCTACAGAGGAGAGTTTGGAGAGCTCGTGGATGATGAGGAACGACGCCCTGCAGACGCCTCAGCTCACCTCCACCGTGCTCCGAGAAAACCCTCGGCAAGCTGCTGAGCACCTCCCAGAGCAGAACTCTGAACCCGGCTCTGAATCTGACTATGTGCATAAGTAAGTGAACTCAGAAACATGAGGTATGCAAAAGTTTGTGAACACTTGGAGACGGACCTGCTTGATATGTCCAGTTGAAATGATGTCAATATAAAGCAACGCTTCAATATTATCAAAATCGTTTTGGTTTTAGTTATTAACAGTAAGAACACTGGTTGCATTTTGTCAGCTTTTTTTTTTCTTTTGGTCAGTCCTCAGATGCAGATGTCCTGGCTCGGCCAGCAGAAGATGGAAGAGATGAACAGGAAAGAGCGCACAGGCATGAACTACATGAAGGCCCGTAGCGGAGGCGTACGACAGACTGTGTATGTGGAGAAAGAATTGTGGGATGATTGACACGAGGAACGGGCCGCAGTTAATGTTACTGTGATGTCTCTAATCTAGACGGGGTCTCATGGAGGACGACGCAGAGCCCATCTTTGAGGATGTCATGATGTCGTCGCGAGGGCAGCTGGAGGACATGAGTGAGGAATTCGAGGACACCATGGTCATTGATCTGGTAATCAGATGATGCTAGCAAATAAGATTGCTTATGTAATTACATATACTGTAGATAGAAATTCCAAATCACATGATCTTAAATCCTCTGCAGCCTCCATCCAGGAACAGACGGGAGAGAGCAGAGCTAAGACCGGACTTCTTTGACTCTGCAGCCATGATTGAGGATGAGTCGGTAAGAATGAATCGTCAAGGCTTTAACTTAGCATATAAATATATTATTACACTGGCCTGCATCGTAACTGCTGAATTAAATCCAATACTGGTTTCTTATTCTGATTTTAAAAATACTGTCTGTTTTGCCTAAGCACATCACACATACTCATCAAATATATGCTTTTTGTAGCATTTTTGCCTGAGATAGCCATTTGTCAGGAGAAGTCTTGTGTTACGCCAGAAAAACTGGCTCGAAGCTTACAGCATCGCTCACTTCTCTGATGATTTTTACATGTGAATAAATCATTTTAAAGACAGTATTTTATGCCTAATCCTGATTTTAAGATCGTGATTATGGTAAGTGACAGAAGAAAAGCAAACATAACCCAGCAACATACGAGCTGTGTTTTACTACATCCAAAAGTGACAGAAAATGACATTTTATGGAAGCTCATTCATAAACTAATTAAAAAAAGAATTTCACATTTTAATACATTAATACTCCCTTGAAGTTTAAAAAGTTAATATATGCAGTGTAACAACTACTTTTTGTCATCAAAACCTTTGACAAATGCGTTAAAGCTGATCCTTATCATTTGTAAAATCTTGTGTGTAGAAAAATTGTTAGAAAAGGTTTTTATTGATATTTTTTAATAATATGAGTAATATGAGGTGTTTTTCTCAAACCGAGCCAAGATGAAAGTCTGTGTTGTCAGTAGGCCTGCATGATTATTTAAAATAAATTCAAAATAATATGAACTCTGTGATTATCAATAAATATATGCGATACACTTTTTAGATGCTCTTTGTTCATAATCCAGTATTTTCAGTGTTTCATGCAAATGCTGCTTTGCATCAAGTGCCATAATTTTGAGTTGCTTTGAAAATGCAACATGCAAATCATCGTCCCAGATGAATTAATTTTATTATTTTCCCAGTTATATTATTTAATCATTATTAAATTATTATTGTGTAGTAATATTGATATATAATCAAACAAATGCCACATTTTGCAGCACTACATAAACGTCAAACCTTATTAAATCACAATTAGACATTCCTCCCAAATCCTGCAGCCTAATCATCAACAAATGATCACCTGTTATTTTTTCCCCAGGGTTTCACAATGCCCATGTTCTGATGTGCCACAAGAGGAAAAAAAAAAAAAGAGTATTTGAAGTGATTAAAGGGCTGAAGAGACATTCACATAAGAGTGGAAGCACGGGTGTCCAGGTTCAGAGGTTCTGGAGCAAACCCTCAACCATCTTCTTTTATCAAACGCCACATCAGTGGAGCTTTTATTGATCCAGAGATTATTTTAACAGACACAGTCCAGTCACATATGGTGAATCTTTCTGTCGAACAAGTTCTTTGTCAGCTCATTAGAATCGCACTGGAGGAGATTTACATTGTGGTACAAATTTATCATGTAAGAATGTACGGTCCTATATGTTCAAGATGTACATATTTGTGTTTATCCATCCTACTATGTATATGCCCTGTACAGTTAGATTATGAAGTTGCTTTTACTATCAGGTCAATGAACGGATTCCTTCTACCAAATCGAGCAGTCGTACATGTTGGTTAATCTTTAATCAATCTATAACAACACTCATTAGTCATAATTATGGTAAATGATGAAGGAAGGTGGGAAACGTTTGGTCAGTGTTAAAAATGCAGTTATTATTGTCAGAAAGCCAAAAATCTCTGTGGCAGTTGTCCTGAAGGGGCGTTACACTACATATTGTGTATTTTAGCTTGCAGAAACATTTGAATGGTCAGTATTTGATTTCCAGTAGATTTAGTTCTAATGAGGTGAGGTTTATTTGTGTGAAATGTCTATACGGCAGGGTTTTTGTCAGTTGCTCTTGTCCGGGTCAAACAGCTGAGGCTGCTGTGCTGTGTGTCCAGTCAGGCCCATTCGAGTATTGCCTCCGTTTAAGTGCTTTATGGTCCTGTGCTATCAAAAAGTGAAATGTTATACTGTCAACAAGAGTTTCCCCATGATCATTATTATTATTCCCCCACCTGAGCCCCGGTTAGTTTTTACTAGTGTACCTGTAAATTGTACTTTTTCAATCTAAAATGGTTTTCTTTTTTACAACCTAGAAATTATGTACCACTTTCCCTTTTAATGGAAAACTGTTCTAAAACTTTTCTTCAGTGAACTTATGGAAAACTCACTTTTTCAGAAAAAAAAAAATTAAATATGTAATCATGAACAGTGGGAGTGTTTTATTGATTTGAGAAATAGTGTCGTAATGCGTGGGGATAAGGCACAACGAACCATGAGGGCAAAAACAAAAACGGTCTAATCACAGATATTGTCATGAAATGCTATAAAACTAGTGTTGAGATGAGATTCATAAGGGAATGTTAGCATGTTTTTTCCAGGGGTTGGTCTGTTTCTTGCTGGCGAGCACCTCGAGGTCTCGACAGATCCTCTTGCGTGTGGTCGAGGGCTGAATGATGTCATCCACAAAGCCTGTGAAATACATGAATTATTTAGCAGTAGTACACAAATAGCAGCAGAAGAGAGGTAAACACGTTGAGCAATGCACCTCTGACAGCAGCGGGGAAGGGATTGGCAAACTTCTCCACATATTCAGCTTCAGCCTCGGCTTGATTCTCCTTTCCTCTGAAGATGATTTGAACAGCACCCTAAAAAAATTCAAACATGCATTGCTATAATGAACACTTTTCGGGCAATCGATTTCCATGGTTTATCCAGCTGTGAATACTGGAGGAGAATTTATTTTTATTTTTGTATTTAAAATCATAAACTATTAAGAGAAAGTGTAATAGAATATATATATATATATATTCTCTGTTCAAAGAGTTGTTTCTAGAAACAGCTTCTTACCAAGGCAACAATATATATATGCTTAAAAACGGTTTTATAATAACTTTTCTATAATATATTTTATAGATTATTTAATTTATTCCTATGGTGTCAAACTGTCCTTCAGAAATCATTGTTCCTATTTTTAGTATTAAAGAATAATTTCTTCTTAATTATAGATGCTGAAAACAGCTTTTGCTGCTCGATATTTTATTTTTGTGGAAACTGTGCTACACTTATGAAAAGTGACAGTAAAAAAAACAGTTGTTACAAAAGATTTCAAATGCAGTTTCAAACAAACCTGGTGAAAATGATCCAGGTGTTTTCAACAATAATTAATCAAATGTTTTCTTGAGCACCAAATCGACATACCATTTCTGACACTAATGATGCCATCACAAAACATTCTTTTTTTAAACATAATTCACATAGATAAAGAACAGTAATATTATAAAGTGTAATGTTAAACAGTAATTCAAATGAATTGCATTCATTGTTGCTTTAGTGTCACTACTGAACACCCAGCAGAAATATTTATAGTTTGTATTTTAAACAGTCAACATGTCATATGATCGGCGCTATCCTAGCAGCACCTGTTTCTCAGCTCAAAGCGTGAGCCTCTAGTGTAGAAATGAAATGAGTAGAAGGACATTCTCAAGTGGCATAATCACCAGCGAGAGCCAAGCATAGTGATCATTGCTCTAGTGCAAGAGTATATCAGTTCTGGACTGAAGCTCTCGGAGCACTCTCACGTCTGTCTGTCTGCTACTTACGGTCTTGTGGTTACAGGGACTCTTTTATTAGGGACTGCTAGAACAAATGTATTTATATGGGATGGGACCAATTTTGATATCTATATTTTATTTAGCCATGTCACTAGTTTCAGCCTATTCTTCTCGAGGTTTACCTTTGCGCCCATCACTGCGACCTCAGCACTTGGCCAGGCATAGTTAACGTCTCCTCTAAGATGTTTAGAGCTCATCACATCATAAGCACCTCCGTAAGCCTGGAGACAGAAAATACATTATTCAGTATACAAGACTCGCATACACTCGTACTCATCATTCTGCCTCCTACCTTCCTGGTGATGACGGTAATCTTCGGAACGGTGGCTTCTGCAAAAGCGTAGAGCAGTTTGGCTCCATGTCTGATGATGCCTCCGTACTCCTGAGCTGTGCCTGTGGAAATGTAAAATTTCAGTGTCTTGTTTAAAAAGGGAAGCTCGTGCTGGTAATTCAAGATCAAATCAATTCGAAAAAAGAGGCAAAGTTAAGGTTAGGATGATGAAGGCTTTTGGATACCTGGCAGAAATCCAGGCACATCCACAAACGTGATGATGGGAATGTTGAATGCATCACAGAAACGAACGAAGCGAGCCCCTTTAACAGATGAATTTATGTCCAGACAGCCTGAGAGCAGAAGCAAAACCACAAATTAAAAACTACTGTGAAGTGTATTTATGAAATAATGACATTTTACATAAGATTTATTACCGTTTAAAAGGTTGAGGTACATTTTTTTTTGCCATCAAAGTATTTTATCCTTTACAGCAGTATTAAATCTAGCAAAAATAAATACAGTAAAACACTAATATTGTTAAAAAAAATCCAATTTCAAGAAAGTTGTATTTCTTTATTTTAAAATATGATTTATCACAGTGATTTTTTCAGCAGCCATTACTCTAGTCTTCATTGTCGCATGATGCTTTGTAAATCATTTTATATGCTGGTGCTCAAAATATGTGCCATTTACTTTTAGCAGAAAATGTGATACCTTTTTTTGAGGATGAAGTTCAAAACAACAAAAAAGTCTTTACTGTCACTTTTGATACATTTAATGTGTCTTTGCTGAATAAAACTATTAAAACAACAATGCTTAATGACCTCAAACTTATGATAATTTAATATAATTCACCCACCGGATGCCACTTTAGGCTGGTTTCCCACTATGCCTACTGTGCGACCATTCATCCTGGCAAAACCCACCACTATATTTTTGGCGTAGTTGGGCATAATCTCGAAGAATTCTCTCTCATCTACTATCTGTAAGAGTGAGATGACAAACATAAGAACTGAGGGTCGAGTTGTTACCTGACTATTTGAATCATTCGTTCACTAAAGGTGTACATACACCATGAACAATGTCCAGCATGTCATAGGCTTTTGTGCTTTCAAAGGGAACAATAGTGTCCAAACCAGAAACCAGACGGTCACTGAGGAAAAGAAATTGGCATTATTACTTGTGACTGAAAACAAGAACAAAGATAAAGAAAAAAAAGAATTGTGCAAATGTGTTTCTCACCGAGGATCATGGCACTCAATGACGGGAGCTGGATCTTTGTTGCTCAGTGGGAGAAAATTAAAAAAGGCTCGCAAATTCAGAAGGGCATCGATATCGTTCTCAAAGGCTCGATGAGCAACACCTAAAAAGAAAACAAAATCTCTTTTTATTACTAGTGAGTAAAGGAAAATGTACATTCCAAACATTGTCACAGAACACACCGAGAAGCACAGGCTTCATAAATAGACCCACCTGACACAGTGGTGTGGGTTTTTGCTCCACCCAGCTCCTCCTGGGTAACATCTTCATTTGTTACAGACTTTACAACATCTGGGCCTGTGATAAAAAGATAGGAGGTGTCCTGCAAACATTTCATGAAAAACAGTGCCATCAGGGAACAAGTATTCTAAATGCATTTTTTACACGCTTCACTTGTTTTTTTCTTACCTTCACCATAAAAGTGAAGTCTGTCAGAGCAGGCGAGTACACAGCACCACCTGCACACGGGCCCATGATGAGAGAGATCTGAGGAACTACACCTGAGGACATCACATTGCGCTGAAGAACAAACAGCATTGAACAGAGTTAGTCTTGGCTTATATACACGAACAAATGTCAAATGTTACAAATGATAAATGCTGTCCTTCTGAACTTTCCATTCATCAAAGAAACCTGAAAATCAGTTTTCAATATAATGATAAACGTGTTTTGAGCAGCAAATCAGAATATTAGAAGGGTTTCTGTAGTATCATGTTGCAGGAGTAATGATGCTAAAAATTCAGCTTTGAAATCATAGGAATAAATTACCATTTTAAATATTTTCAAATACAAAAACATTCATTGAGGGGGGGGGGGCTTGCTGTTTTAGTTACAACAACTAAACAACCACCAAACCCCCACGCGCCGCCTACGATGATGATATTATCGTCCATCGCGATGTTTCACATTAGACACCGTACGATGCCAAATTGGTCGACATCGCCCAACCCTAATTTATGCAAATTAAATATGTAGTATAAATAGTTAATCGTAATATTGCACTGTACTTTTGATCAAATACATTCAGTCTTGCTGAGGGACTAAAACACATGTATTTATCAATATATATATATATATTGATATATCAAATGTATAGCTGTGTTGAACCATTCAGCTTACCAAGAAAATGTCGGCGTATCCTGCGAGGGACTCGACGCCTTCCTGAATGCGGGCTCCACCGGAGTCATTGAGACCGATTACCGGAGCTCCCACCATCACTGCCTGGTCCATGATCTAGGAATTCAATCGCACAGGTTTTGTGTGAAACCTCACCATTCGTTACGTCTTTCTTTCAAACAAAATATCTTCGGTCAGGTCCAAAAACGCTCAGCAACCAACCTCACCTTGCAGATCTTCTGAGCGTGAGCTCCTGATAAACTGCCACCAAACACCGTAAAGTCCTGAGAACAGAAGAGCATTTCACTCATGCAAGATATTAAAACATGACATTAAAGTAAATCCGATATTCAAAAGCTAATATCATACCTGGCTGAAAACATACACCAGTCTACCATTGATCCTCCCCTGTCCGGTCACTACGCTGTCTCCTGGGTACTAAACACACAGGTGCATGGAAAAGACATGATCCATTTTACCAAACAACAGCGATTAGTGACTATTGGACCCCACTCTGTAAGTTTGCCAACTAGTGGGCCCCGGGCCCCAATTACCTAGTTAATGATTACTTACTTGCTGAGCAGTTTAAACTGTTTTTGGTTTTTTTTAATCTCTTAAACTCTCTTTGTCAAGCATCAAGCATCTGCATCCATTCCAGAGTTACATTTAACAATATTACATCGTAACTCATGCAATTTTTTTCTTTCTTTATGCATTACGTATATTCTTTGAGCTGAGAGGTGAAGGTTTCATACCTTATTATGATCAGCTTCCATGCCAAAGTCTGAACAGCGATGCTCCACAAACATGTCGTACTCCACAAACGAGTCCGGGTCCAGCAGGAGCTCCAGCCTCTCTCGCGCTGTCAGCTTCCCCTGCGCCCAGGATTTCAGAGCTCTTCTCAGACTCATGTCAGCTGCATTCACTCTCCAGTAAGTTTTTAGAACTTACCCTTTTGTGCTGCGCGGCTACCCTCAGCTGTCCTCCTCCTGTAAGCGCCGCCTTTCGTTTCTTCTCGATCCTCTCCTGCACTGACAGATGGCTGACCGAATAGCATCTTGCATTTTGCAGAAGTTTTGACTGGATAATTGCCCCAGCGTACGGAACCTGACCTAAACTTTTAAAAGAACACTTCAAACCTTGTAAAAGTCCCAGGCTACTTCGCATTAACGTGTAGGTCGCCATCGCTGCTAAAACCGAGGACACGGGATTCTCTGGGTTAACCTGTCGTCGTCTTCAGCCAATCACAAACGAGCGCCTAGTTTGTGCAGCCAATCACTACTCGGTTAGTGCAGCGGGCGTGAGTGAGTGAACCAATCAGCGCAGAGATGTGTGACGTTAGGCGAACTTGATAGATGTAGTCCATACTAATGTCAACTATGATCAACTACAGTTCCCAACAGTTAGTCGGCTTGCTATGATAATTGCTTTTTTCTTTTCGCTTTTCAACTATTGTAACTCTAGATTTCTAAATGCATCTGAAAATAATAATTTAAGGCTGGATTTCTGACTGCGTTTTACATATGGAAGGGGACAAACGCCGTCCTCTAGGCTATATATGTACATTATACATCATGTATTTCCTTCTTTTTCATTGAAACATCAGGCATAGATAGTAAATAAGTTGAGAAGTAATGTCAATATATATGTATATATAGTTCACTGTGTATAAAATTCACTGGGGGGACTTTATGTTGGGGTGGAAGGGTGTATAATTAAATACACTGGATGACTTTTCGGGGCACTTTATAATCTGCTATTATATAATCTATTTAATATTTTCTCAAAAGCTTCTTGTATATAAAGACAAGCACCTGCAATTCCGGCCAAATTAAAGATCTATTGTGTTTGTAAATTTGCACGTTATAATGTAAAAATCATTATGGACCCCCTATGTTTGATAAACATGAAGCTGACATTCAGGGCTATAAAGGTCATCGCTCTGTGCTGATCCACCATCTGGTCTGGATATGGACTGGATTCAGATGGCTGGTTTGATCATCTAATCTGGATCTGGGCGGCTCTAGTGACCTCAGAATAAGAATAAAAAAGACTAATATTAAGGTAGATGCCATTTTTCTACCAATGTAACAAGTAGGTATTATGGGGAGTGTTCATGTTTTGGTTAGCCTAATTAATGCAGCCTAACAATCTTTTAAAATATTCAAATAACAAAATTTTGTTAGTGTGGTAAATGTAACCACTCAGCTGTTTCAGATTCTCTGAACAAACTATCCATTATATACCATTGTACAATCATTATAGCGCAGTTTTAACGTTTAAACATTGTTAAATGCATGAACTGAATATTTTAGTATAACTACAGATTTTATTTTAGAGAATTTGTGATGATTTGAGAAGTAAATTGCTTACCCTGCTGAAAAAAAAACAGCTAAAACCAGCTTAGGCTAGTTTTTTTCTGCGGGGCAAACATAGCCTATGATCAGCTCGCTTCAATTTCTGCCACTAATGAAGAAATATAAGCTAATATATATAAGAAATATATAATAAAAGTAAAAAGGACATATTTGTCAGTGTGTTGACAATGAAGCACGTTGTTTTCCTCAAGAAAATCACCTATTTTCCTACAAATTGAGAGGCATGCAGTTTTTGTTTTCGTCTTCTTATAAGATGACAGAAGAGGTGGGATATTGTTTCAGGTTCATTTTTACAGAACTCACACTCTTTTATCGTTTCTCTTTTAAATCTTTAACCGGGTATCTTCTTTAAATCATTTTTCAAAAGAAAAAAGCTAGTATAAGAGAGCATAATTATCCAGGTGTTTTTATTGATTGTTACTAAATGCTTGTGCCATCAGTCAGTAGTTATTTGGTGCAGTGTGCTCGCAGTAGGGTGCGGTTAATACAGTCAGAAACTAGGGGGCAGTAATCACCGGAAGCGGCGTCTAACTCCAGGCGCTCTTTTACGCTTGTTTACTATTGTTCCTCTCAGGATGCAAAAGTTAAAAAAGAGCAGTAATAAGCAACGAAACTGGCTCTTAGCATAGGCCAATGCATGTCGATATTTTGTAGCGTAGCCGAACGCTACATAAAGATAAGACTCAAAGCAGAGTTTGTCACACTAGTTGAGGAGAGAAAGGCGCTCTTGTTGAACAGCACGAAGAAAAGTGGAGACAATATTAGCCAGCTAGCGAACTAGCAAACAGGCGAATTGCAATTTGTTCAGTTAAACTTTAAAAACAACCGCTGTGGTGGACTCTTTCAAGAAACGTGCTATTGTGCGACTGAGTTGTTTTTCCAGCTCGTGTTTGAGGAGGTTTATACACCGAGCCTGCGCCCCCGACAGTAACGGTGCAGCTCGAGGCCTGAATGCTGTTTATTGTCCGGTCCTTCGTTTCTTTGCGCTTTATCACTAAAGCTCTTTCTACGGACGCGTTTAGGGTCTGACACGCGTGGAAAGCAGACTCTAGTCTGTGCTATACAGCGCTTATTATCAGCCTGGAGGATCTTCTCACTATCCAGCGAAGCTTTGACATGTTAACGAGCAGACGACTCGAAGCCGCTCGTCTGCTTGCGAGTCATGTCAAGTTACACTCTTTGTTTGAGGCGGTGGGTGAAGCCTGGTTGATTGTGTTCTCGCAGTTTTCGTGTATTGGGGGTCTGAGCAAGACTGGTTGTCAGTAGCCGATCGGCCCGCTTCTCTCGTTGTCCGTTCACCGATCTCGCGGAGATGAACCCGGTGAACGCCACCGCGCTGTACGTGTCGGCCTGCCGCTCTCTTCTGCAGTGCGACGCCACGGACCCGGGGACATACGGAGCGCTGTTTAACGTCCTGCCGTTCTTTAGAGACTCCCTATCCTGCTTGGTCTGTGGTAAGTGCCTTTGTGTACAAGAGGCCGTGCTGTGTTAAGAATCACGCTATAGAGTTTGCATTAATTTAATGAGCAACATTCTTATGTCGTCAGTACATCACAGCCTCGAGTGTCTTATCGCTTTAATATATGTGTGTGTATGTATGTGTATATATATATATACACGAATACACTTGCAGGTATACGTTTAGGAAAAATGTGATGTTTATATATTTATATATAATATAAATATATACATGCAATTATTTTCAAGATGTGGTGTGCATTTAATTATACGTAATAAATATACAGAATACACACATTATGTAAACAAAAATGTTTCTTTTAGATGCGATTAATCGCGACTAATTCTTGCACATCATCAACAAAACGACCATCGCTTCCCATTGATTATGCCGAAACACTGTCAACCAATCATCATTCAGACTGGGACTGTCTGCTATAACCATGCCCGCCCACTATTCAGCCGCTTTGGTCCTGCTAGTGTTTTTAAAAAGTCTTCCTTTTAGTTATGAACCAAACCAACCAGCTACAAGGTGAATCACAACAATGGTTAAAAAAAATTATATATATATATATATATATATAAAACTATTTTATATACACTACCGTTCGAATGTTTGGGGTCAGTAAGATATTTAATGGTTTTTAAATATGTTTCTTATGCTCCTCAAGGCTGCATTTATTAGATTAAGAATCCAGGAAAAAATTGTTAAAATGTAATTTATTCCTGTGATACAAAGCATCATTACTCCAGTCTTTCTTTCTTTCTCTTCTCAGAATTCTTTGATGAATAACAAGTAAAAATAAATATATTAACACATAAAACATAATTTTTTTACCAAATATAAAACATTTCTAAAATGTAAATCTATGATTTCTAAGAATCTAAGGATAAGAGATCCTTGGTTAATAAAAGTATTAATTTCTTTCAAAGAAGAAAGAATAAACATGCACTGATCCCAAACTTTTGAACATTAGTGAAACGGTAAACTATGGTAACAGTATTTATAAACATTATTATCCATTTTAAATAAATGTTTCTCTTTTTAATGTTTTAATTATCAAAAAATCTAAAAAAAACTATTAAGCAGCTCGACTTTTTCCAACACTGATAATAAAAAAATCATCATATTACAATGATTTTTTAAAGGATCATGTGACACTGAAGACTAAAGTAATGATGCTTTGCATCACAGGAATAAATTGCATTTTTAAATATATTCACACAGAAAACAGTTATTTTAAATTGAAATAATATTTCACAATATTACAGTTTCTTTCTAAATTGTTAATCTAATAAATGCAGCCTTGATGAGCAGAAGAAACCAATAAACCATTAAATATCTTACTGACCCCAAACTTTTGAATGGTAGTGTATTTGGAAAGTATATTTTTTGAGCAGTCATACTGTGCATACAAATATATTAAGAAGTTTGAGAGGATAGGGAAATTAGCACCCGGTAGTTCTGTCTGTCTGGTTTATAAGTTGTTAAAGTTTAAAGAATTGAAGAAAATTAATTTGCTTCCAAAACTTAACTGTTCCACTCTATATAATTAAATATAGTAAGATGTTGTTTAGCTATGCTTGATTCCTTTAAATGAATCAATTGTTTGCTTTCTGTCTAGGGAATTTGCTTCAGGATCCAGTTGCTCCAAAAAATTCCATGTGCCAGCACTGTGTTTGCAAGGGTTGTAAAGGCAAGAAAATGCTATTGAAGCCATCCTGCAGCTGGTGTAAAGACTATGAGCAATTTGAGGAGAATAAACAGCTCCAGATTCTGATTGACTGCTACAGGAATCTCTGTGAGTATGTCTCTGTGTGCGTCACTACAGAGCAGTGTGCCTCGGGGGTCAAGGGTTACCCTGAGGTCATGAAGATGCTGGAGGAAGTGTTGGGAGTGAGTCAGGAACAAGAAGACCTCAGTTCTGTTAAAGACACTTTGGATGTTCCCAATCTCAAAATAGAGATGGACTCCTCACAAAACTCTACTGATGTCAACTTGTCTGACTCGGACAAACACTCTAAGCAGATCCCAGCCGAACTAGAGAACCCTTGGCCTGTCACTGCTGACGGACCTCAAAAATCGGACTCAGAACAACACATGGGCACTGTTAGCGTAAAGTGCAAAGTTAGTCAAGAGACAGGTGCTGAATCTGTGCAACTCAGTGCGGAGAGCACGAGCATCCAGGAGGACATTAAACCTGACATTACGAGCATAGAGGTGTCATGGGGACAGACTAAATCATCACCCGAACCCTTTCAGAACTCATTACAGTCACAAACCAATGGTGTCCATGCACCAGGACACCCACACCAAACTCAGACGGGCCTTACGTGCCTCGCCACAGCCCACAGAAAAGTGCGCCTGAGCCGAAAGCGATCTCGCTCTGAAAGCGACAGCGAGATGCTCCAACCTCTGCCCATCACAAGCCTCATCCAGGGGCCATCGGTAGAAGCCGCAGTTCCGCTGAAAGCAGCATTTGAACCGAAAGCGCCCTCACCACCTGCTGTCGTGCTCCCTAATGGGGGCGTTTTGAAGGTTAATAAGGCTGTGCTGGATTCAACAAAAAATATCCAGATAAACACAGACCTGGGTAATAAGAAAGTTCAGGCGAAGTCTAAAGCGGCCGTCCCGAAGGCAAAGGCCAAGGCGAAGGACAGGCTGCTGTCAGCCAGCGTTTTAGCGGGACATCCAGGACAGCCCCCTAAAGTCGTCTACAAAAAGACGCAAGAGAAAAAAGGATGCAAGTGTGGAAGAGCCACTCAGAATCCAAGTGTTCTTACCTGCAGGGGTCAAAGGTGCCCCTGCTACTCCAACCGTAAGGCATGTTTGGACTGCATCTGCAGGGGCTGCCAGAACTCATACATGGCCAACGGGGAGAAGAAGCTGGAGGCTTTCGCCGTGCCCGAAAAAGCCTTGGAGCAAACCAGACTCACACTCGGAATCAACCTCACCAGTATTTCTGTCAGAAACGCTGGCACGAACGCTGCAGGAGTCCTCAGTTTGTCCGCAGGCTCCCCGATGGCTTCTTTCCTCACGTCCAGTGCCGAAGAGGACCAGAGTTTTGAAGACACTCTCGAGATGCATTTCGACTGTTGATAGCTGTCCTGCAACTGATCCCTCCCTCCCAGCCGCGGTCAATTCCTGATTCATGTCGAACAGAAATTGTTTGCCAAAACTCTACCATCACACAAAAACACACACTGCTGTAATGGAAAGTTACTGTGAAGCTGAACCATATTTAGTTTTTATTTTGAAGGAACTTTTCGCTTCTGTGTGACTGTTTATTCACAATGAACTTAGGATCTGACAAATGACTGTAGTGTTCCTTTAAACATTCAATGACCCAAAACTTCAAATGAATTTGTTTGTTGGGTAACACGTATGGCTCATTATAAGCTGTCCCAAAGCAGTGATTAATGCGTTTACTTTCTGTGGTGAAGTTTTGTCTTCAAATATATACGAATATATTGCTTCTAAACATTCATCAGAGGTAAAATTATATACAGCTATCTGTAATGCCTGTTAAACATCAGATAAAATCACAATTTACTAACGGTGGAAAATGTAGCACTTAGTCCCTATAGTGTTAACGGGTTTAGACACCTGTCTTGGTTGCTATAGTGGTCACTTCTTGTGTCACCTCTTAGGTGTCCGGCCAGGATTTTGACTTTTTTTTTTTTTTAATAGATGGTTCCTTATTTTTCTGAATGAAAAAGTAGTGCCGTGTCACTTTTGTATTCGACATGTTCCAGCTTTGAATGAAAGATGTTTAAATTCCATGTTTGTTGGTGGTTTTGTAAGAATGATGAAGCACAAATATGTCACAAAAGCTATGTTTCTCTGACTTTGAGAGCTGCTGATTCGTTATATCCTCACTATTGTTCATTGTTAGTTCAAACTGAGCTAATTGTTTCTTCAGTACAGTATCTGCAAAGATTTCTCAAACAAGTGAATGTAGGAGTGTTCAGTGTGTTGCCTGAGAATGTATTCATGGCAGTGATATTTTTAAAGCAATATGAGAATCAAAATGTTAGATCTTATAACCCCACACAAAGTCATCATATTTGTTTTGATGCAAACTGTAAACGAGTATTTGGAGATGTTATGTTCTTTGAGCGTTTGCCTGAGCACCTTTTAGCGCCCATTCATGCCTCTTTACTCTGATCCTGATGAGTTGTGTTAGTCTTGAGGTTGTGTTGTGATTACTGTTCTAGGGACCAAAACTAGAAATGCGTGTCGAGGAAGGTCAGTGAACAGGTGTTTACTGTTACACTGCGCCGTTTCTTGTCTTATGTAATGAAGCAGGGTAGACAGTGCTTCATCCGTATCCTTAAATATGCTTGAAAACTCTTTCAGTAGGGCTTTGACCAAATATTGAAAAATCTTCTAGTTCAGTCTTGGATCTTAGTGGGATATTGTATTGTATTTTCAAATCGTATAGTTTGGTAGCGTTGTTTTATTCCTCCCTTTCCTTTTCAATGGTCATTACTTGAACTTGAAGATTTTAGTTTGTCGATTTTTGAATTACTGGAGAACCTCTTATTATTGCTGGTTTGTTCACTGCCACGTTGAAATAATGAAAATTGCAGAAAGCAACAAAAATAAATTATAGTTTTTTATTTCTTGTTTTTCAAAAACGGTGTGTGTTGCATCATGTGTTGTGTGTGTATATGTACAGCGCAAATATGATTAAGACCGTTCATATTCAAGCTTGACTGTGAGAGGGCAGTAGTGTTAAATATGAATTGTTGCAGTTCTCATTAAAATTCTCGCGCATAAGGACACTTATAATTTAAATCCGATTGAGTAGCTATTAGTAACAGTATACCTACTGCTATTAATCTTACAATTATTGAAAAGTTGATCATTCTTCCAACATCAATATTTGCACTTTGTTATATAAATATACCTTAATTATCCAAAAGAAAACATATTTGCTTCCAACTTTCGTGATAAAACACTCAGTTGTGCTTATGAAATGAGCAGGAAATATAAAGGCTGTTGTTTTCAGTGTGAGAAGATTTAAAATGATGTACTGTTATTAGAGTATTTGTAAACTTTCATTGCATGTTCCCACTTTATTCACATTAGGAATATGAAAAAAATTCATTGTAGGTGTTTGAAATAACCTTTCACAAATCAAATGCAGATATGGCTTCTGTTTTTTGTTAATGCAGTAGGTGTTAATTGACAAGCACACAAACAACTTTAGCATAATTAGCATCGACAAGAATCTTACAATCACTAACTGTGTGTATGTTAATGAAGTCTGAACAGAGTATCAGTTCAAGAGAGATTTCTTTGTGGTTCTTATAATTCCTCATTTGGTTCTTAGTAAATTAGTTAAAAAATATATAAACTTAAATGTGTTAGTAGAACACTTCTTTTAAAAGAGATGTAAATCCTCTGTTGTGTTGCAAAAGATTGCATCACGATGTGTGAAGTTCCTAATAGACATATTTTTAATGTGGGCCTGACTATAAATGTTCATCAAGCCAAGCGATATAATTCTGCACTGCCCTTATTCCCACAGAGAAGTAGCCGGGCCAGAAAGCAAAGCTCACACAGCCATGAAAACCATCTTCGTAATGTTCGTTAGTGACAGAGACCCCTGCCATCTCCAGCCTGCGAGCATACATCATCCCATCATCCCTCAAAACATCATGCTCGCCGGTCATAATGTAAGCACGCGGCACCTTACGCAAAACCTCATCCTCCACCATTAACGGAGCAGCTCTGGAATCCAGTAACGCTGGTATGTCCTTTAAGATACCTGGAGAGCCTGTCACTGGAAACACAGGCTTATAATCCTTTATCAGTGGTTTGGGGATGAGAGTGCTCCAGTCCAGTTTTGAACGGATCAGGGACATCAGGTTTTGGTCTTGGGCGGTGTGGTTGTTGATCATAAGGGAGTGCACAAGGTCAAGGTCGGCACCTAGGTACTCCAACCAGAAACGGGCCATTAGCCTGCGATACAGGATGGGAACATTGTAGTTCTGCTGATAGGAAGCTGTGTTGAAGTCTAACGCCTGAAGCACTGGATAAACCAAGACCTGCAGTTTGAATTTCACAGCAGTAGTGTTGTCTATTCCATTCTAGTGAGAGAAAAAACATGTTGATTAGCATAAGCACGTCTCACTAACTACATTTTAAGACTAGATTTAGGCTCCAACAAATCAAGGTCAATGCAAAAACGATGTATTTTAATGTTAATTTTGGAACGGCGTTTTATATGTAGACCATTTCCATCACAAAAGGGAGAAAAAAAAACATGCTTTCATAAAAGGTCAAAATAAAAGATATACATTATGGCATAAAAGTTAAATTATGAGATACTAGGATGATATTATTAGATAAAAATGTACAAAAAAGTTGATTTTTACAAAGAAAATATGACAATGTCTACATTATTAGATCTAAAGTAATACTCGTGACATGAAATTGACTGTTAATTATGAGCTTTGGTTGACATTATGAGATACTGCCATAATTATGAGACTAAAATATACAAAACTCCATAAAGTTTTACTTTTAATGTCAAGACTTTCAGTGCTATTAAGCTCTTTGCCTAGTCTAAATAATGATTCTTTTCACTGATCTATTTTTTAATGTTCAAGTGGTCAACAGATCATTTTCTACGCAAAACTGTCTTATGGTTTTGGATTTCAGCGGATTAAAGCACAACATGACTATGGATTTTGAACCTTAACGCTCCAGCCTCTATTCATAGTATTTGCATAAAGAGAGCGTACAGGACAATTGTTTAAATTTCCTTTCGTGCTCGAAGTAATAGTGTAAGAAAGCAGAAGTGTACCCGCTGAGCCACTGCGGCAGCCAGGTTTCCTCCAGCGCTGTCTCCACACACTGCCACTCGCTCTGGATCGACGGAATACTTCTCCAGCACTTCTGGCCTCAGGAAATGCTTAGCGGCCCTCACACACTCGTCATACTGCACTGGGAAGTGCACATCAGGAGCCATGCGATAGCTGCACAAAAACAACCTCAGCAAGACATCAGATGATCTAAACCACAGATGAATTTTCTTTTCCCATTCGAATGAAACTAATACTCACTCCACAGTCACAACCACTGCATCCAGATCAGCTGCCATCTGTCTGCAGAGACTGTCATATGACCCCAACTCTGAGGGCAGATAAAGCAGTCACATGAAAACACAACTCACTTATAATCCAGAAGGTTTCATTAAGAAACATAATTATTATAATTATTAATAAGGAAAATCATTGCACATACTTGGAGCGCCCAAGGCCCATCCACCTCCATGGATGAACATAACTGATCTCCTCAACCTTCTGTCCTTTCTAGGAGGCTGATATACACGTACATGGACTCCATCAAACAGGATATCTTCAGTCTGAATCTCTTGGTTCGTGATTGGCACCAGACTCTCAAAATTTACTATGGCAGAGTTGATAAAGTGGACTCTATGGCTCAGACCCAGTGAGTGAGCAACATCTCCCTACAAAACAACAGGGTCATTAACTGAACTGACCGTTCCCCTCATTATGATTTTGAAATGCAGTTTGGATGATATTTATGGTGCATTCACAAGGAGAACAAATGCCAAGGCGTTGACAAAGAGAGTGAAGTTCATGAAGGCAGAAAACGGAACATTTGATCATGCCCTTGGGTATTATTTATTGATATCTAATCAAAGTTAATCCGAACGGGCAAATCAAGGTCATTCTTTAACATGTTTCTTCAAAACAGATGGTAATCGACGCTGTCTGTATTAGCTCTGGTTAGATTTGCAACAATAAGTTAAGTTTCACTTAAGTTAAGACATATGACCTCCAATTAGGCAACATAGCCTGCTATTTCAGTTTGAAAATGGAATGGAAAAGCTTTCCAGTCATTTAAAATGATCCTTTCTTCTAATGTTTGGAATGTGCTACTTACCATCCTCACAACTCCCCTGAACGTGGCATCCAACACCATCAGTTTCCATGGTTCTGAGATTGTCCTAGGCAATGGGATGTAGATGTAAAAGCCAACAGCTATTGCTAATAACAAGGTAATACCGCCAAGCAACTTCATCATGAAGTGATGTCTCTCTTCTTTTCTCTCTGCAGCTATCAAGGGGTTAGACAATATGACATTGAGCAATTCTACAAAAACATTTTTTGAAGTTACTGTTACTTCCTGTGAATTGTCTAACAGCACTCTGGGAAATGTAGTTTTTATTCTTTACTGTTTGTACAGAGTGACTGCAAGGACTGCTTACAAAGAGGATAGTATAAGCGTAACACCTTATTTAATGCACATCCATTCTCGCTAGTGACGTCATTTTAGTTCATTTCATTTAACTGATGAGCAAAGAATTTTGCTAAAATCTACACTATTACATAATTTCATGCTCCAACCCAAACGCTGTATTTTCTAAAAGATCAGAAATCTTGTTAAAACTACATTTTTAGTATAAATGAGTAGCATGACCCTTTTCAGTGCTATTAGATGTTGATTAGTTTTACTCCTTGACCTCAATAGTCATGTCGAATGTTCACCACTAGGGGTCATTGTTGTTATGAGAAAAATCCTCTTTTGACCTCTTATGTCTGAAGATGGAACATTTGTTCGGTTAAATGTTAATAAGCATTAAAAGTACAAGCAGATAGAAATATCCATTTCTCGGATCAGAGGGAAAAGTCTGTGAAAGTGATGTTATCCCTCTTTTGGATAGCCTACCATTCACTTAGCCTACAGAACGAGCTAGGGCACATTATATAAAATTATATATCATCATAAATAAACACACACACACAAGACTAATTGAATTTACCAAGACAATTCATTTTAATTGTATTACAACGTAATTGTAAGTGCTCTCAGAAGCGCGTCCGATGCTGCATTTTCGTTACAGCTGACGAAATGGATTGTGTCACAAAAATGACATATTTAGCGTATGCCAAGTGAGTAAAGTCTGTGTTGAGCTGAAAACCAGACAGGTTTTAATGATAGGTTTGAGTTTACCATAATCTCTCCTCACCACAGTCCATGCAGTGCTTGTGCACTGAGCTCTTCTGTCCAAACCATCCCTAGCCGTTCAGGATTTTGTTACTTCTGTGCAGTGATTACTGTAATTGGAAAAAGACTGTGGCTAGCTCAGCGAGGACTGCCAAGTCAGGAGAAAAGAGCAGCAAGGGTTTCTGCCATACACTGGCCTCTTTGGTCTGCATAACTGTTGTTTCTGCGTTATCTATCATCCCTCCCCTCTTATTATGAGACAATTGAGGCTTGCAACTGTTTGCTTTCGTCATACGACTTTGGTCAGAAATATCTGCTGAAGAGACTTTTCGAGAGAGAGAACCCATTTCAAAATAAATTCCAAAAAGCTCTTCAGTGCTTTATGAGAATTTTCTTCAGGATAGCTAGCATATGGCTAGCACTGACAGAAGATGTTAGCCTGTGGCCCAAATATCCATGCTATTTTCAATATTTATCTACAACATTTACAAAATTTTCTAAATGAAACCATCTGTGGTGTGAAAATAATTCTAACGAGAACCAAAAGTATTGTGACTACAGGATTATAGGAGTAAAGGACTAAAAACAGAATGATGCTAAACACATGCTCGCTGAGTTTGAATGGACTTTACACATATAAAAACATTCACTGCTATCTTTCCTTCTCAGAGACTTTGTGTCATGCCAGTAATCCTTCCTAAGTCAGATGTCTAAAGAAAATCAAGATTAGTTTAAAACTTAAAGGATCAGTGTGCTTACCTCACCTCTCAAACACAAAATGAGACAATTCAGCTGTTACACCTGGACCTATTTCTTGTTTGAGGCGAGTGATATTAAAGAGACGTCATATCCCCCACAAATGATCATGGGAGTCACTTCTCTGAAGGTGTGGACACATACCAACGACTAAAGCGAGGTTTACCCTGCTAGAAAAACCAGGTTAACGTGGTCAAGCTAGTTTTGAACATGGAAACTGGTTAGACCAAGGGGTCTTGTCAGCTTTGCCAAAATGATCTAGCTCGGTTACACCAGTTAATTTTAATAAATAACAAACTAGAAATGAAAACCTGCAGTCAAATGTGCACTATTTCTACCTGACCCAACCCTAAAAAACAGGTTTTGGAGACATAGCCTAACTGACATTTTCAGTCAATTTGATTATAGTGGTGTCAAAAAATTTGAAACCTGAAAAAAATATGTGAAATCAATAAGAGATATTTCAGATAAAGATTTTAAGCAGTATTGCCAAGTCCGCAGTTTTTCCGCGTGATTTTGGGCTACTTTAACACTCTTTTTCTGCGGGGTGTTTTTTATGTACGCAGGGTGAAGTGACCCTATTAACAGGGGTGTTTATCCACTGAAATTACATTTTAATGGTGGGAACCCTGCTAAAAACTGCCATTTTACCCTCCTGAAAGTGATTGAGCTAGTTTTGGACTATAGTCTTGAGTTGCAATCGGGTGGGTTTTGCTGTGAGAACCTGATTTAAGGCCACTGAAAAGTTAAACTGTGACACTGATGTGACTCTGCATGAGATTTTTTTCCTTTTGTGAAAGCTTAAGGTGCTCTTCAGATCATTTTAAATCATGCAGGAAAACATAATCATCAGGTCTGACACAAACTCATGTGGCACGAATGTGGCTGAGACTTTCTGAAAGGAATTTTTCAGTTAAACATTTCAATAAAATGATGCTGCTAATACAGTTTGTAATTTTCAATTAAAATAATTACTAGTAGTCTAAGACTTTTGGAACCCACTGTATTTTTCAAGTTAAATTTTAGTTTAGGTTACATGACAAGAGGCTGTAATGTTTCACTTCCTCCTCTTAAAAGGTAATTTCCTCTCTTCACAAATAATGGTTAATGTATTATTTTCAAATACTATTTAGGTGAAAACTGACATGATATGAGTCAAGTAAACATAGAGATTATTTTAAATAGACAGATTAGATTAGATAAAAATTATTAGATGATATTATTAGATTATTTTGAAGCAAATCTCCTCAGTGTTATAGAGCTTTCGGGTGGACGTGAGGCTCCTCTGTTTGGACATCAGTTATGAGCACTGAGACCAGCAGTAGAGCTGGAGGTCTGGATGTTTTATATACCTGGTTCATGCCGTTCCTTTCCTGTTCTCAGACAGGGTTGCAGAGTTCTCACTTGTGAAAGGTACAGCAAGGGGGTGACCCTTTAGACTCTTCTTTG
This sequence comes from Enteromius unitaeniatus, assembly GCA_032359435.1. Taxonomy (NCBI): domain Eukaryota; kingdom Metazoa; phylum Chordata; class Actinopteri; order Cypriniformes; family Cyprinidae; genus Enteromius; species Enteromius unitaeniatus. The sequence continues at coordinate 8,332,321 of JAUMHI010000034.1, forward strand.
GCTCCAAAATATGCTCAGTGTTGACAGGTTGACGGATCTGAATGTTGTGCTGTAGAGACACTGCAGATTTTGAGAGGTTAGTGTTGGGATTGCGTAGACTAGAATAAGGAGAGGACAAGACCTCTTAATACACAGATAACGCACAATAAAAGTAAAGTAAAAATCTCATTCAGCGGTTTGGATACGATCTAGAATAAAGCTAAGCAACATGTATTTTTATTTAATTTCTTACTTTCAGTTTCTCACCAAAAAAACACATTTGTTTTGTTTTGAGAAATACCTGCTAGATCACAATACACTGATGTATGATACAATTTCAAAGGGTGTTACACCCTTTTAGGGAGCAACCCCCATCATATCACATCAATGGAAAGAAACAACTGTAAAAAGACTCACACTTGCTTTATAAGCTTTGATAATGGATATTGGCAAAGCCATGGAAGGCAAATCCAGGGAAACACCCATGAGAAGAGAAAAAACCCGCCATAATTCCCTTCACATGGTGTTACTTGGATCAGTAACACTTGGCTCTCTGAACAGCCTGTTAAAAAACAGGAGGCTTATTTCTCCATATGGGGCATCTTTTATACACCCTGAACGAGAGACGCAGATTGTTTTACTCACAATGACATCATCTCTCATCATGTTCCTCTGGGCTGGAGTTTGCACTGCTGGCCCCAATCAGCAAAGAAACATCGGCCAACCTTCATTCACTGTAGCTCCATCTGAGAGAAGGACAGATGAAGTCACAGAAAGTCCTTAAAAGTCAAAAGACTCCTTTGTCCAGGCCCTTACTGTGCTAATCCAAAGCAGAGCGACTTTAATGAGTTTTTGAGATTAAAGTTCTTTGATACCCCTATCGGCAGCTTTGACCGAGAGTCACTGAGCTCTCGTGTCCCGAGAGAAATGAAATTTAGAATCTGAGCACAGATGATTACTCCTTTAAGCCCCACTGCTGTTTAAAAAAACAAATGACCTCTTAAATTTAAATTCGGTTATCGTTTACTTACTCTATGTCATCGCAAACCTTCTTCTGTGAAACTCCAAACAAGATGTTTAGCAGGATGTCTGAGCTGCTCTCTTGTTAAAGTGACTGGAGACCAGCTGTCATGCTCCAAAAAGGTCAACATAAGCAAGGTTACTATGGAAATGTAAGAGGTTACAGAATACGAAAGCAGCGTAACTATTCAGCTACTTTATTAATGTAAATAATTAAGTTTGATTACTTCTTGTTTACTTTTCTAAATTTAAAGCAGACAGGGTTTACCTTACAGTATTATTTAACACTGATACTGTCAGACATTCAAAATGCGTCATCACTCGAATTAAGATTCTAATCATTTAATTTTACAACACAAAATTAGACTTTAGCACTTGTTTTGAGATCATTTTGAGGTTAAATACAGATTTAAAATCAAAATATATATTATTGTTTAATAGGTATGATAATGTTTTTGAAATCAAATCTAATCATCTAATGCATTAGAAAAAAACAACAAAAAAAACAAAGCATATATACATATATCGGAATACTTTTAATACCCACTGTATATAACCCAAATAAAAAATAACACAGATATTGAATAAGCATGTGTCCTATTTGTGCCCAAAACACCAGAAATATTGTTGTCTCATATTTAAGAGCAATCAATACATTTTGTGAAAGTGTGTAAAAAACTATATAGAGAGTTAACATTTTCATAAGTAACTCTAATATTACACAGTTTACATAATTTTCTGATAAGTTATTTTGTTTATTTTGTAATTAAATTGCAGAACTATATTACATGTAACTAGTTACTCCCCAAAACGGAACATAAGAGTACCATAAAAATCTTTTTTCAATTATGTTTTCACATTTTCCACATAATGAACAAACCATTGTTCTTGTATGGAAACAAGCAGCTTGGATATTCTGCTGAATGTCTTCTTTTTGGAGTTCCACTGCCAGTTCTAAAAAAATATGAATTGGATGGATAAATGACGGCAATAATTTTAGCTAAACAAGTAATGTGGCTTTTGTTTTAGAAGCATGACTGCATTTAATTGAAGACAGTACAGCGTTGATATCCAGATGGGCAGTTGTTTGGTCACTACACGCCGAGGCTAGTTTCCATAGCAGCAGAGTACACTGGATTCTGGTAATAATGTGCAGAAACGAAGGGATCATGGAGTATTCGACTGAAAATGGATTAGAGCTGTAAATGAATTCTGAAAATGAATTGCAAATCTTAAAATACCATGTTATGTTATGGTTATGGATACTTAGCTCATTAAGGATGTGCAAAATGTAGCCTACCTGCAACCTTCATTCAGCAGCTTCAATTACAAATTTCTATAAATATAAACATATAAAAGAAGGAACAGGGCACAGAGCATCAGTAATGCAAGCATGACAGCGTCTTGCAAATTCTAAAAACGTAGAAATAACCCTCAGGCATCCCAGTGAAGCCACGCTAACCTGCACCTGTCTTCTCATTCATGTGTCGTGATGAACTTGTAGGAACAGGCAGAGTTGATGTATCCCATTCAAACAAGCTCAAATAAACAGCCCTAAATATGCATAACAACACTGAGACGTGTTCATATTTTTCATAAATATGTTTCACACTTATACAAGTATACACCTGTCTGTAGTATGTTTTTAACACACATTTATGATTTAGTATGCCAAAATGTACACTTTTATTGCAGAGAGATTTGGATGAGCAGATCCACAACAAAGAAGACACCTCTCACCATAGCTATAAAATAAAAGTTAATGGGGACCAAACGCTTATACTGGATCCCCTGACTTTCCCTGTATGAACAAAAAACACAGAAACATAAAAAATAAATAAAGAGATGTCAACCCTCTCAGAAGACTCAACCCTCAGACAGCATACAGAATTACCAAATTTTGGCACAAGTTAAATATATTAAGTTTCTACAATATATAAACACATTGTACAAACTTAATTTCCTGTAAAGCTGCTTTGCAACGATTCATACTATAAAAAGCGCTATATAAATAAACTTGAATTGAATTGAAATAAGTCTTCCTTTGATGTTTGACAAAGGTTTGTGAAGAAAAGCACACAGGTTTGGGGTGTTTTTTATTTTTCATCTTGAAAACCTTTATCCATTTTTTTGCAGGGAGTCTGCGAACTCAAGCAGCTTTCCTAAATGTCCTTTCCTTTGTTTTTGTTTTCTACCATTGCTTTAACAATTCAGTCGGAAAAAACATTCAGTCATGCAGAAAAGTTTCTTTCTTCTTACGTTATACCAAGGAAACTTTCAAATTGTGCACACAATAGAAGCTTTCCCGTGCACATCTGCTTCCACTTTACCAGAGAAGGTGCTCCACTGTCCCTACTACAGAGAACACACACACACACACACACACACGTTTTGCTTTTGTTTTTCATCTCTGGCAAATAAAGAGGTGTGCAGCCTGACGTTCCCGTCTCTGAAATCAACACGAGAAGAGTTACAACTTGCAGCTGTCGTCAAAAATGTCTTACGTACACACACATACATACTAGTTAAATGTTTACAGCAAATACAGTGTCTGTTTATTTCTTTGAGTTTAACAGGACTTGTGCCAGACTTTATGTTTAGGTTATGGCAGGTTGTTAAAAACATGTCATTTCCATCAGTCTGTTTTGCAAGTCAGAGAGGGTAAAGTGACAGGACATGAGGAGTTTGGACCGAGTACACAATGCTCTTCCTTGCTCTTGGTCCTGTGCCAAACGGTGCCACAGTTGAAGGAGTTGCACACAAAGGATTGTTTCATGGAAGTGAAGGTACGCTTGTACAGTCATCCAGATCAGATTCCTGCAAATTCCACACTGACACTCCCCTCGGCAAGCTGCCCTTATTCCGCTCCAGATCTCCGTGTTATCAAAGGGCTGATGGAAGAAGATACAGTGTACAACAGAGAAGATCTTTCACTTCAAAGCTGTTTTTGATGTCTTCTTGTTAAACATGGCATATTGATGAAACGCTTCATCCAAATACGACCTATCTGGGGTTAGACATTTCACCATGGGCACACAGTAACTGATTAGCATTAGAATTGTGTGCCAGTTAATGCTATTAAAACATCTTGACAGTCGTGTTGTTCATAAATGAACGGCTGTCGCAGGCTCTGACAGGATTCTAGCAGTTCTTTCTCTGCTATTGTTGTTATCTCCAAAGCAGGATCAGAGAGATAGAGGCGAGAGAAAAGAGTGATATTAAAGGGAGAGGACAGTGATAGTGGAAGTTGATGGTAATGATAGTGTGAGCTGATAAAAATCTGACAGGAATTGTGAGAGAAATGGGCCACCCGCCGGGAGCGTTATGGTTTGATCCATACTGTTGGTGCTTCAGAAGTCAGGTACTGTGATCCCATAAGACATTCTCATTTTCAGTTTGCCTGTGGGATCATGGTAGTAGTGCTAACCTTCACTTTAACAACTAACTACTTGCTTTGAGACATTACATGACAATAATTCCATTGTGATAGGTCCTTGCTCTTCTGGAGGGGAGAGGAGTGATGTAACAGTGTTGCATTTTCTAGGCAGAATGGTGGCGCTGGTGGTGATGAACAGGCAGCCTGCATGGTATTTATGGGTGCTGGAGCAAAAAGCAGTCTGGCTCAGAGCCCCGCACACATCACTGCAGACATTCATCAACAGCCGAGAGAACGTCGCACCCATCCTTCAGCCGACAACCTTCAGCAATGCTAGATCTCAGTGTCTCGCTTTGCCTTTTATTCTGTTATTCCCTTTTTCAGCCCATGGTCAATCTTCATTCAACCCTCTGTTTGCTTTCAACTGCAATTTCGTACAGGGTATGTTCAAATACATATCCAGTCCAAAGGGTGCTTCAAAAGAAAAAGCTATATATCACTTCACTTCAACGGAAGTTACCTGAATGAGAACAAAGGCAGTATGCAAATATGTGACCCTGGACCCTGCAGTCTAAAGTCGCTGGGGTATATTTGTAGCAATAGCAGAAAATGCATTGTATGATCAAAACAATAGATTTTCCTAAAATCATTAGGGCATTAGGTAAAGATCATGTGATATATTGGACATTTCATACCATAAATATATAAAACCTTGCAAAATGTGCATTGCTTATTTCATTTGGACAACTTCAAAGGCAATTTTCTCAATGTTTTAACTATTTTTACTCTCAGATTCCAGATTTTCAAATAGATGTATCTTGGCCAAAAATGTTCTATATAATTATATTATTTACATGTATGACTTGTTTTGGGGTGCAGGGTCACATGCGTATTATTTGTTTTCTTTACTTACACAAACGCATGTTTCATTTGAGGTTTTGACAACCTTAACTCCAACTAAATTTGATAGCACTAGTTGCTTGTTGACTAGCTTATTGGCAAGTTGCTTATAGTTGCTATTAGTAGCATGTTGGTTGTTTATGCACAAATTTTGCATGAACATATTCTTACTAATAATTAATGAGCAGCAAATTAGTAGTTTACTGAGGCAAAAGTCATAGTTAATAATGAGAACTGGGCCTTAAAATAAGGTGTGACTTAAACAAATCCCTTAACACTAAGAATGTCTACTAGAACGGTAACATCTTGGCGCTTTTCCACTGCGTGGTACGACTCGGCTCGGCACGGCTCGTTACTGCACGGCACGGCTCAGTTCGGCTCGGTTTCGACTATCAATGAGAGGAACGTCTGTACTTCCTCAATAGACCACGAAACAGCCATTTTTGGTTGATACTAAATAGTGCGTTTCTTCAAACAAAACCCCCCCAAAAGTGAGCTGTACTGAACAGTACCGCACCGTACTATGCAGTGGAAAAGCACCAAGAGTGTTATGTCATCTGTTACTATAAATGCTAGTGCTCTTAAACTGTGATTGGCTAATTTGTTTTGTTTAAGCATTTTGTTTACTCCATCAGTTACCTCTTCTTACGCCATTGATTATCACTTTACAATATCATAAAACATCTCTAAGATACCAAACTGTTAAAAAGCGATTTGTTTTCTGAAATTTTTGACGCCGCCATTTCCTCTTGAGAAAACTTTCTTAGCATTAGTCTTTCCACACTGCATTGACTGTCTCGTGGGATTTATTTAGTTAGCAGCTTATTTAACGGCTCGCAGAAATACAAGGAGATGTGATTCATCAGTTGTAAGCGATCCCTTTGAGGTTTGTTGGCTGAAGTATTGTCTGAGTTGCCAGTCCTCCTCTTTAGAGCAGCAGCCCAAAACCGTAAGATTTATGTGTTTGTATTCCAGTCCATAGTTCGGCTGCAATGCACTTTATTTCAAACAGGTGTTTTAAAGACTCACAGAAAAGAGGTTTGCATGTCTGTCTGTGGTCATTAAACAGCAGCCCAAAGCCATTTTAGGTAAACCAAAAAAGAGTCATGCTGATATGTCACATAACCCACTTCCTGAAACAAGCCTGCTTTTCAGTTCGCTTGTGGGGGAAAAAAACACTGCATAAGCTTCCTCAGAAAAGCCATCAGTCAAACTAGGAAAGGTGTGAAGTGAGAGAGTGTAGACAGCTAGTGTTGATACAGTATGTGCTTTAGTTGTTGATGCTATTTTCGAACATGTTATTATAGGACCCTTACATTTTGAGAGATAATTGGTATTTTCGGCTCGCGATTCCATATATAGTGCCATAGCAATTATGTATTATATAAATGCCATTTGAAAAGGTCAAATGATAAAAACTATAACCACAGAAAGAATGCCTGTGCTCAGCTAAAGGGTCTTTCACACCAAAACTGGCACTGCATCAGCATGATAGAATGAACACATCGGCCCGTGCCATTTCATGTCCAGCAGTGTTGGTGCCATTAGTCTCGACAGTAGCGCTTCTATTTCAGCCTCGTGTTAACACATCGCCTCATCAGCTCATGTTGTGTAAGTATAGGATACTCTCCACCTACGTGACTGCCCAGACTTTCCAGTGTACCTCATAAGGCCGATTCTGTCATTCCAGAGGTTGAGAAAAATGTTTGAATTAATGTCAGTGTTTTATTAATGATATTCAAAGCCAGACTGTGGTAATGCAAGAGAGAGCAATACTGAAATTTAAACACTGGTACTTCACTCAACATAAATTATCATATGGAAAAAACTGTGTGTGTTGTGTGTGTCTAAGTTTCTGGTTGGTCCACTGTGGCTGTGGCTTTCAAGGCCACCAAAGCATTGGATCAAGAGCCTTTGATTAGGACTGTACTTTCTGGACTCAGCAGTTTGAAATACAGGCCCCTGTCATCTTGCAGACTACTAAAGCAGACACTTAATAAGTCATTCTGTATCCAGCAGGCTTAAGTCACTGTTATTTCTGCCTCCAACAGAATGAGGTGTAACATAGACCCTCTATGAACTCCCATTGTCTTTAATCACCATTTTCTTTTATTTAAATAAAAAAGAAAAGATTTTAGAAACAAATGGAGTGAGAAATGATGTATCCGAAACAGGTACATGAAATAAGTTTTGTTGGATGTGCACTGATCTATCTATATCGATATAATTACTAACGTCAAGATGATCCGTAGTACCCGGATGAGCCTGTGTTATTCGTTTTACCAGTTGTTATCTGGGATAACAAACCTTGGAATGTGGCGACTGACCAATTAAAATCAAGTATTCCATGAATCCGTGAAATAAAAAAAAAAACATATTAACATATTCAACTCCAAATCTAAAATTCATACATGCCTTGTATCACGTCCCTCTACTACACCTCTACTAGATGTTGATTGGGTCTACGAAAATGTGTGCATTTTAAGTTTTCTTCGCTGTGGTATGAGCATGGAGTGAGTGGCACATGTGAAGCTGTCATTCTGAGTGGTAGGTTTGCACTGGCTCCAGAGACTATGGCAGCACATGCTGTAAACACTAATTATAACATGCTTTCTGACAACTATTAACCTAGTTTAAACAAGCAGCAGTTTCTGTTGGCTCCTCGCTACCCTGCCATTTCCACCAGTTCTGCTTATCTTCTTTGGTTGTTTTTCATTCATTATTTACACTTGACAGAGTGGAACAACCATAACAACTGCCTTAATTGTCCTTCTCTGGGGCATGGATTTAAAGTCCTCCCTCACCTGACACATAGTGAATTAGAACTAGGAGGGTTAGATCGTAACCACAAATCTGTGCTCATTAAAAGGCCATGAGAAGAAAGATCATGTTCATTAGAGTCAGTCTGTGTGGATTTCACTCATACAGCTTTTAGGCAGAGCAGTGGGGTCATCTTTCATGGCTGGGGTCCAGCTCTCTGATGTGGAGGCCTTCATGCTTCAGCGCTGACCCCTGACATGGAAGCACAATGGCTACTGTGTTCGTTTGCCAGTGGGCAACAGCAACCCAGTGGCTTGACTTTGACCATCTCTGATGGTGAACAATGAAGGAACAGGCAGCGCACCAGATTCTTGACATTTAGTCTTCTTCCTGAGTGAAAGAGCTCTTTACTTCCTTTCCGTCTCAGCTGCTGACTCCTCTGTCTTTCTCCACTCTCTTTCCCACCGGCCCCTCTGGGATTTAATTGAATCCTGATGGTGGCTTTGCTCCTCTCTGTGGCTCGGCCAATTTTGATATATATTCCCCTCCCCTTGTTGATGTTCCGTCCAAGCTGTAGGTTGACTGCAGACGCAGAGCACAGACAGCTGTGACTACAGGGGAGGGGTCAGAGTAATTGAGTGAGCAGATCTGGGACAGCAGGAGAGTCCCAGGAAACAAACCAATGTCAATGGATGTGTTGGCATACATTGTATTGAGTACAAATAAATCCATGCAGTTTAAATACCACCACATATACAGTCAATGCTACTCTGTGCATGCATAGCAGGAAAAATAGATTTTTGTCTATAGTGGTTGCACTATATACATTTGCCCTCTTCAGTTCAAGTAAATTGAAGTGATTACTTTTTCAGCAGAAATTGCTGCAGTGGTTAAAGTATATGTGGAACTGTGGTGTGGATTTCACTATGGAAAGCAGAATATTCCATAAATGAAAGACAAAAATCTGCCTGTCAGACATCTGTCTTTTTGACTTAACATCACTTTTGTTGCATCCACTCAAGCTATTTTTTAATTAAAATCACTCAAAAAACTCCTAACCTTAACCTCAAGAAAGTCATTAGAATCTTCACAAAAACGCATTTTCACCAAATAGCTAACCTTTTGCAATTTACATAAATAGCTTTTTCTCCTGATATTCTCATTTGGATAAAAACACCTGCTAAACAAACAAATGCAATGCAAACTGTCCTATTAGTGTTATTCGGATGGAGGTCTCATAACGAAAAGGCTCCATGAATCTCATGTCCCCTGCTGCAAATGTTGATTTTGGGTGAGGGGCTGACCTTGTGGCTCGACTTACTGCTTTCGTACTGAGAGAAAGCCTTTTCCAATGAGCTCAGCTTTTCTTTAAACATTCTGTTATTTCATTTGCTTGCCATATGGATTCAAGGGCAATCTGTGACCAGTTTTTGTAGTGCGATATATATTACAAACATTCTAAATGTATCTGATTCGGTTCAGAGGGACGCCAAGTGTGATTTGTATGGATGTTATTATATTACTGAAGTCTGTCTTGGGGAATATTTTCTGAATATATAATGCAATATATCAAATCTTGATAAAACTTAGACTCTGACATATTGGCGCAATGTATGCAAGCAAATGCAGAGTTGTGCATTGGACTCTTAAAAGGCTATAAACATTATGTCTGTGTTTTGACATATAGCAGGAAGCCTAATGCATTTTTGGATGGGGTTCAAGAAAGTTAGAATACACTCCAGGATTTTGTTTACATAGTTATATATAAAAAAGAGCCCCCCCCAAAAAAGATCAATATATTGCATTACAGAAATGTTTATACAAAGGGAGAAAGTTTAGAAATGGCTCTCCTCGGGAACAAACTGTGCAACGTAGTCCATTTGGGAGGCAGACAGTGCAGTTTAACAATCTGTGAAATATCTGGTATGAGACAACAATTATATATGCACTTTACTGGCTAAAACATGTGCTAGTCCTGTATCAAACCAAAAATGGTCCACAATGACAAGAAAGAAGAATGCGCAGTTCATATGCTTTTAAACCATTTCACTTGAGTCGTTTTGTTGTTGTTTGAGTTGTGTTTTCCCAAAAACAGCCCAAAATGAGTTTTCCTCTGTTACATTGATTTTTCTTTTAACTGTTTTCTAAGTTGTGTCTGACTCTGACAGCACTTGTATAAAAAGCTTTGGACTATAAAAGCTAATCTCTTTGCGGTGACCTGTTTTTGGGGTGCATCACTGTTTCTGAAATAGACACACTGGATTCCTGCCCCAATCGTGCCTTAAGACAAATGAGGCCCTGTCTAGCTGTCTCTTTGGGTCATGACATCGCCACATTTACTTAGTCTGTGACGTGCAGCGAAACAGTATAATGGAGGAGCTCTTACTTGGAAGGTTAGTGTGGGCCTGGGGTGAGAAAATCGGCTGGTGGTGACTATGTGACAGTTGGAGACTGAGGAGGGCAGAGGTGCTGAGGGATGAAGGATCTCTACTTTCATCAAGAACACGGACCATGGAATTTCAGGCATGACTGGGACCAAACCCCTCCATGCTCTTCTCTCATGAAAAATGTCTTCTCCGGTAACTGATGCCTGAAGCAGGCTCAGCTGGACCAAACAGGTCCATAAGCTTTAAATAGACATGCACACCTTGTCAGGTCCCTATATACAGAATGCTCTTTATTATCTGTCAGGAGAGATGAGAAGAGACAGCCAGGGGGCACAGAGATAACCATGAGTGTGTGGTTGCATAAGTGTGTCTTGCTCATTAGTTGTGTGGTTTAAACTTCTGTGCTTTATTAAAACTATACAGCTAA
>JAUMHI010000034.1:8343269-8366097 GCA_032359435.1 Enteromius unitaeniatus
GTGTGGTTGCATAAGTGTGTCTTGCTCATTAGTTGTGTGGTTTAAACTTCTGTGCTTTATTAAAACTATACAGCTAAGCAGCTAAGCTGAGCTTCGATCCTCTTCAATGGATTGAATTCATACTTTTTGGAAGAATCTGTGGCAAGCGGTTTGTGATGAATGTGATGAATTACAGGCGAACCGTATAATACGGTTTCTACCTACATGCAGAATGATTGGTGAGTCATGGCAGTGACAGATTTAGCAATTATATCTCACCTCTGCACTGATATAGCTGTCATATGTAACTCTATATTTATTGCAATCTTTTCGATGGAATTCCTCGGTAGGTTCTGGAATTTATCGATTAGATATGAAATGATGTATATACAAGATATAAGTTTAAAATGCAACTTAATTGTGCTACATAGTAGTTCCTGAGCATGGACATTTCAACTGACTTTTAAACTGTATTTTTATTTTATCAGGAATGCATTTAAAATATTAAATATTGCCACAATTAAACATTGCATAAGCTTTGCAAGAGATTTACATATTACCTGGCTTGCTTTTCATCCATCTGTTTGGATGATTTTCAGAATGCTTCACAGAATTTGGATGCACTGAGAAAATCTATTCAGATATTAATCTTACTAAATAGAATGGATTCTACAATTTATTAATACAATAATAATGCATTAATCATTGTGCATTATGTGTTTAGATCCTTTAAAATGATTTGAAATGAATTTCATATCTGAAAATTCCAAAAATAAAAAAATAATGTGTCAAATATTTATCATAAAAAATTGTAAACCTAGCATTAATGTCAATGAATTAATGAATGTTGAGTCAGCGGAAGGCGGGGCCCTAAAGTCTTGACCTGTATAATGGGACACTTAGTACGGCCCCCGGGGCTCACCACAGTCTGGTGTTTTTATTAACAGTGAGTTTATAAATTATAAAGCACAATTAGCCTATTTCAGGGGTGTCCAAGTCAGAGTTTAGTTCCAGCCCTGCTCCAACACACATACCATATAGTACTCAAAGAAGCCTAAATGATTGGATTAGCTGGATCAGATGTGTTTATATCTAAACTGTGTATGACTTGTGGCCCTCCAGGATATGAGTTTGACACCCTTGGCCTATTTCAAATCACACACACATGTGCATGCACACACACTTAGCATTCACTATTGTTATGTTAGTTCAGTACAGTTCAGTTTATTTATATAGCACATTTAAAAAACAACCAAAGTGCTTCACAATGTCAAAAGGGAAGGTCACACACAATCAATGCATTGAAATCATCACAATGTCTCAAGATCTCAATTAAGACTCTCAAGCCAAGGAGTCTTAAGCAATGACTTAAAAATTTCAGGTAAACTATTCCACAACTTCGTGTGCCACCACTGAAAAAGCTTGGTCACCTTTATTTTTTATCCTGGCTCTCTGAACATCCAGGAGCACCTAATTGGATGACCTCAGTGCTTTAACAGGAGTGTGGACATGTAAAAGCTCTGATAAATATGCAGGCGTCAACCCATTTAAAATCTTAAAAACAAATAAATTTTTTTTTATATCAATCCTGAAATGGACAGGAAGCCAATGAAGTGAAGCTAAGACGGAGGTAATATGCTCATGCTTTCTAGTCCCAGTTAAGAGCCGAGCTGCTGCATTCTGAACCAACTGCAAACCAACCAGATCCAATCCAACATATAAAGAGTTACAATAGTCTAGTCTTGACGTTATAAAAGCATGAACTACACTTTCAAACTCCTTACACGGAAGGTAGGGCTTGACTTCAGCCCAACAGTCTCAAGCCCAAAAAATGGCTTTTAAAACAGAACTTATATGTTTATGAAAATTAAAAGTTAAAATCACACCGAGATTCCTGGTAACTGGCCGAATATACAATCCTAAATCATCAAGTGCATCTACACAAGCAACCCGATCTCCAGGATGACCAAACATGACAATCTCAGTCTTATATTCGATAAGACAAAGAAAGTTCTGATCCAACCATATTTATAAATCTCTCAGGCAATTATGCAATGACAAAAATGTCATTTGTTTTGAGAGGCAAATAAATGAGTACATCATCCGCATAACAATGAAAGGAGATATTGTGCTTTAGTGTTAACTTGTTGAAGTCATCATATGGAAAGAGGGCCTTCATTAAGACGACTTTTATCTGTCGTTCTATCTTTCCCTTAGGTAACCTGTTTGTGGGAAGCGTGTATACAGTCTCCGTCTGTGTATTCCCGCCCAGCGTGTTTGTGAGGAGCTGCCCTGTCCGCTCTGCTCATTCTGCACTGGCTGCTGTCAGCACGCAGAGTCTGAACGGCGAGGCGTAACACGGTTACTCCACAAAACCGTGTGTTGACACGCTACACATGCAACTATCGCTTTGGATATCGGACCGTCCGAAAAGCTCAGATGACAAGCTTTAACCCGGAGCGAAACGGTACGTGTTTGCCGATCCATCGAGTGTTTTTATCGCTCACGAATTCTTCCCCTGTACATTGAAGTAGAAGTTACGCGTGCTTGTCAAATAAAATGTCTTCGTGACTTAAAGGGAAGGGCTGAAGTTCAAATAGACTTCATAATCGAAGTTGGGCGTTGAGGAAAGAAATGTTTCTGCCACGATATCAGACAGCGGTTTGAGTTTGATACATGTGTTGTGATTGTGGAGTGATTTTTACCGCATCGCCTGTGTGTTAAACTCACGCTCGCAGTAAACTGACCGATTGCTGTACACGCCTGCTTTTGTTTGTAGTTAAATTACGAGTGTTTGTAGGTTTCATTTTGTACTATGTGATGTCTGTCACTTTCACTTGACTAATGTGTTCATCATTTACCAGGAATGACTGAATTGCTTTAGCTTCCTTGTTACATTTCTAGAAGTAGAGTTACAAGATCTGGAAGTGGAAGATGAATGTGTAGCACCCTCAAGCTACATAAACTGGATGCAAGTTATGAACAGTTTCGCAGTTTGCTTTTGGCTGAAAGGCTTTTTCACCTAAATGCTTAGTTTGGCTGAGGTGCTGTTAACTCATTCTTGAGCAGTAGGAACTGGCACAGCACTTATGTCCTGTGCATCTTGGAAAGATCAGATCTCTGTCATGCTGTCTTTATAAATATCCCGGTGGGGTCTCTCTGCTGTGGGTGTAATTGGGCATCCTGCCTGCACTAAATGCATGCCTGTCCTGCTCAAGTGCAACCTTGAGCTGTGCTCTGTTCTTTGTCACTAGCCTGATAACTTGACAGATACTGAGACGGCTGGGCAGTCTCGGGATCGTTTCCTCTCTAATTAGCCCAAAATAGCTCTGAATCACAGCTATGCGCTCCCTTGCATTAATCACTTCCTAAGTGCCGGAATTGATCGTTCTGGGTCAATTGTAGCCTGTTGTCCTAACACAATATTTTTTCCTCCTTCAAAAGACTTCGAGTTATTCAGCGGCACAATATGCAGAAAATACGCTTCCTAAATGGCGTCCTGAGAGTGAAGTCATTTGGCAGCTGATTCGATTCCTCTCCACACATCTAGCCGCTCCGGGACTGCACTGGTGAGGTTTTGGTCAGCTGTGGTTTTCTGCTCTTCCCATTGTATCCCTTCTTGCTATTGACCAAAGCTCATTAAACTCCACACGAAGGCCAGAGCTGAACCACTGACCCCTAACAATGACGCTTTTTTGGGCACCTTCTACATTTTATGTGTGTGGTCCTGCACAGAAGACTGTCCTTAGTCCCACAAGGCTGCTTGTATATAGACAAATACAATTTGAAGTGACGCACCATAATGGGAGCACATGGGATTTGATTGTAAATATACTGGTCAAAAATTTGAAATATATATATTTTTGGTTTTAAAAGATGCAAGCTGTATTTTTTTGATTGAAAATATGGTAAAATTAATACTGTTTACAACCGTTTTAAACGATTTAATATATTTTAAAATGTTTTTTTTTTTTACTGGGAAGAAATTTTCAATAGCTTTTACTCCAGTCACATGATCTATCAGGATTTATTTATTTGAAACTGTTTTAGTAAAGTATGCTACAGGCAATTTAGTCTTTATTTGAGAAACAGATCATGTGTCGTGGCTGATGTTGAAAATGTGGTTCAAAGGGTTTGAAATGGACTTGGTCGGTGATCTTTTGCAGTGCATGCATGGAGAATTGCACATACTCGCAAAGGCTTGCACGTAGCAATTTTCGAGGCATGCAATTATCTTGCTTGCATGGTCAATCTGCTTCCTCTAGTTTTTGTTTTTAGTAAAGCAAAGCAAACCTCGTAATTTTTAGACGCGTTCGCTGGGTCGTGCAGTCTATTTCTGGATTTACTACTTGCATTTATGCACTTTGTTTAAGAGCTCAAATTAGGCAAGGTTTTTATGTAGAGGGAGGGCAGTGCTGTTAGATCTCTGAAGGCCTTTTTGGATGTAAACAGCTTCGGTCACAGAGTGCCTCGGAAGTAAACTGTCACAGACGGAGAGCTCTGCTACATGCTTGCGTGCTGTGGGTATAAATGGTTGTCCCATCGTGCAAGACAGGAAGTGACAGCTGGACCTAAGTGACTTTCAGGGAGGCCACACCTGGACAAGATCCTCAGGACGAACAGACAGCACTGACCATCCCACCAACTTCCAGCAGGGCCATAGTCTGTTTGCTCTTACCACACAACTAGAGTACCAAAAATGAAACGGGGGCGAAATGATTTTGCATGTCTGTTTTTAATGTTTTGTTGTTGTAATAGCAATATTTAGATATTGTTTGAAGACATTGTTTGAGTTATTTTTCCGTTGTGTGACATTGCTCATATTGCTCATTCATTATTTTTTCCATCCGCTCTCATAAACCTCATGCCCACTCTATTATGAGCATGACATCAGTAATGACATGTTAGGATTACAACACAGCTTGTGTTTATAAACCAAAGTGGCTTGGTAAGCACAGCAAGACACTGTGTCAGGTTCATCTCTTCTGTGAACTTCCCTCAGCATAAACCCCTCATTGTATGTGCATCGTATGCTAATTAAAATGGATCACCTCTGGAAGGATTTATCTCGATAATGGCCGCAATCTCAAGTGCAGCATTAAGAAAACCCAGAGGCAACTAGTCAGGTCTCAATCAAGACTCTTCATTTGCGCTCTTCACCTGTTTACTTCCATTCAGAGTGCTAGTATTTCCATGCCACAGCCATTAGAGACTGCATTCAGAAAGTGAGCGTTCCTCCAGGGGACGGCTTCCCAAGGAAGCTCTCGATTCTGAATATAGTTCAATTTAGATGCAAAAAAGCTCTAGTTGTGTGAGGCCCTGCTCCTTTTGCTATTATTTCCATACAGCACAGACAAAACACCGCTGTCTGTGCCCTGAATAAAACTAGCAGCTCACGACTCGAGTGTGTGCGAGGCACAGATTCGCTGCTATTGGAGATCTGAAGCTCGCAGAATAAGATGTGACAGTTTTCTGGTTATGCCCTGTGGAATTGTGGGGTTAGGATCAAAATCTTTCGGAAACCATAACAACTGATTTTAGCAAGGCTCAAACATTATTGCAGTTTCTGTTGAGATCTGGCCATTTGTAGTGTGGAATCTAGGTAGAGCGTGGCAGACTGGGATTTGGGAATGTGTTCCCTCGTGTAAAGGGAGTGTTTGTCAGGGTCAAGGTCCTTTTCCCACAGTTCTTTATAGACTTGTGTCTTTTCACAGATGTATGTGGCGCCATGCAGAAGAGAGAAAAATGCTGGTTAAGTTTGTGTACTGGTTGGTCAGAGGGCAGAGTATTTAGATTGGAGTTTTTCCATCATTCTGGCTTCTGCAAGGGAGGATGAGAGGCCTGCTTGAGAGAATGCACAGTTCAGCGTGATCGTCGATTAATCATGTTCTGCACACTTTGTTTGATTTGTAGCCACACAGTACAGAAGTAAACAAAACATTTAGCAATTTTTTGCACTCTTAATATTCACTCCTAAATTTTAGCCAAAGCTCAAGTTGTGGTACAGCAATATGATCGATACATCAAGTTTTTTGGCACGTGCACATTTCTTAGCTGCTTTTGTGGGATGTGGAAACTCCCGCTCATTACTCACATTGGGCCTTATCTCTTCTATCTAATGTGGTTTGGAAAGTGTGAGTGCAGAGTTTTACCGCAAGCATTCAGATTGCATGGCAGGTGAGGGAAAAATCTGAAAACTGCTCCCTGCAACTTATTTAAAACTCAGGCATTGCCATAGTAACTGCTTATCTGTTCTAACCCAGCGAACATCTATAAGTGGAGAGCGGTTTTCCTGTGATTCACATGATCCTTTTGAGGTAATGCAGGATGCTCAAGAGGCGTGAGGAACCTGAAATGCGAACGCTCATGCCGCAGGTTTACGTGCAGCTAATGAGGAGGTGAGTCTGTCATACTAAAAGGAGGCTTTCATGACCTGTAATAGATATAATCTGAGCTGGTGAATGATGGACATCTATTTGGTGCTGCAGAATTGTCTAGATTACTAGTTAGCTTGATTACGGTTATGTACAAATCGGTACAAGGCTAAGCTCCCGTCTCTTGGGAACATTTTGGCTGGGTTAGGAAGTTGCTGACATATCTAATTATTTTAGCTCTGCTGCAAAACCAAGCCATCACGGGCGCACACCTGACTTAAAGCCTGTGCCAAAAGTAGGCCTCCTAAAATATATTTGGACCAAGTTTTGAGGCTTCATTGCATGTATCCTTCACAAAGAAGACATAAGAGTACAAAATAAAGACTGTGTCTAAAATCGCTTACTTCTTTACTATACAAGAAAAAAGAGTAGCACATCCAATTTCTCAATATTCACGAAAGAATAAAGCAACAGGTACAGTACCTGATTTTGGCAGGTCACATGAATAGTACACCCTGATTAAATGTATGCTAAGCACCTTCAACCCATAGATTACAACATACTTTTTAATGGTTGTGAGATACTTAACTATTTAAAAAGAGGACCTTGAAATTTGGAAGATTATGAAATTTTGGACCAGCCGTTTGTAGTGGTGTCTGAAACCGTAGTGGAACTTCAATCCCATAATGTACCACAAAAACAAGAATATGACTGATATACCTGTATATAGAATGAAGGAATTCCTGCATCTTGGCAAAATAGATTATCCGCAGACCTTCTGCTACAGCGCGTGGCATTCTCAATATTTGTGTTTTTATGCTTATGACATCACGCTGATTCCAGAAAGGAAAATGCTTTGTGACTGACAGGTTAGTAACTAGCTTGGAAACATAAATTTCAAGCAGAATAAATATAACAGATGACATAATGTAACTGGTATTGTCGTATCTTGTCTTTCGCGATGGTACAGATTTACTCAATCGTCAATCAGTATCATTGTTTTGTCAGTGTAGCTGAATTATCCCTCACGCTGGGATCAACATGCACTGTGAGGTGGGTGGCCGTTTCCACAAGGCCATGCCACTAACTCGTGTTTGATGCAAATGATAAAACTGTCCTTTGAAACTCAGAAAAGTGTATTCCTTTCATTGACTTCCACAGTAATCTAATCCTCAGCTTGGTTTCGTTTTAAAACAATACCAAACTAGGGCTTGTGGCATGTTTACAGGGTTCCCAGCGACAGGTCTTTCTCATAAAGGCTACATTATGCACATTTCTGGAGCGGAGCCCATTGCCTGAGCTCCTTCACGCTCACAGAGGGACGTGTTTCCTCGGAGCAGCTCTGGTGTCACTGCACAGGCCTTTAGCATGTGGAATGCAGCAGGATGAGTAAATGTCTGTGTGCCGAGAGGCCAATCACTGTCCGCTGCTCTAACACTGCGCTCATTTGTGTGTTGTACTCCGGCATGGAGGCAAAGACATTCTTCCAGTGCCAGGAGCGCTGCCAAGAGTTCCACGGGAAAATTAGAAAGGAAGGAGGGCAAAACTGAGAGAGAACGAGAACAAAGCTATTGTGTGGCTTTAGTTACATGCCTCTCTTATTGCTCTACTTGAATGGCCGAGAACCTTGTCGTTTTTTATTTATAAGGCCGTGTTAAAATTTTTATGGAAGGCGTTGCCTCTAACAGTGGGAATCATTCTTCTCTGGCACAATCCTGTTGTGGGTAGGATGCTAAATTGGGATTTTTGAACTTTACGTTTAGTATGAGAACTGATAGAATGCCAGTAAATGTTTCTTTCTTTTTATATTCTGGAAAAAGCTGCACTAGGGTGAGTCCATGTGAACAGCAAGCATGTGGAATAGTAATATCAGAGGGCTGCCGCCCCATTTCCTTGTTTATTTTCTTTCCGAGCGTCACCACCAGTGAAGAACACAATGACCGGTGGATACTAAGCTATTTAGCACATGCAAGAGGTTGCAGGGTTATTGGGTAACTGTAACTAAAACATTACAAATTCATTTTGAAATAATATTGACATAAAATATTACAAAATGAAACTTTAGAATTTTATTTCAGGTAGGTGTCAAGATAACATTTCTTGTTTTCGTTTAGTTTAACTAAAAGCCTTCTAGACACTGCACGATTTTAGCAGTCTTATAGTAAGATTATTGGATATCACACTGCATGCAGACTGTATGGTGATATATCTATTGACTTTACGCTATGAGGCACGTTACTATAGAAGAATAAAACGTCATTAGCATGCGGTAATGGTAAACGAAAAGAGCATGAGGATTCATACTTGTTGGCAGTTTGGAGCTTTTGTGTGTGCTGGGAAAAAAATGGAAGCGCTGAAAGAGGAAGGGTTAAGAGCTTAAGGTTTTATGGTTTAGCACCATGTTGTGTTGATTCCATGCGGCTAGTTGGTAAACACCATGTGTTGATCATGCTGAATTTCTGACACTGTCCGAAAATGATCGTAGGCTATCTTTGGTTACAAGGGTTATAACACAATAACACCAGGGGTTTGTTTGCTGCTTCTGTAGAGTATGACCTTCTTCTATCATCTTGTTGGCCACAAGATCATGCTTGGACTGAAAGGAAACAAGACCTGATAGCATTCCAAAATCATTTGTTGTTTTGTCTGTCCATCTCCATACAGCCTCATTGGTTTGCCAGGAAATCAGAGAAAACATGTGAAAGTGTTGTTGTTTAGAGCCTTCCAGCAGCTGCAGAAAGGACAGGGGTCGTAACAGTCACCCCTCCTTATCTTGTCAATGGGAAAGTGCTCTCCGTGCATTCGTTTGCTCTTTTTTTTCCACTCTAATGGCTCGGCTGCTCTGTGGGGGGAACAGAAATCATAAATCAGATCAGTCCCTAGGGGAAAGTGAGAGGACAGAAAACAAGCATGAAAACTTTTATCACGTTCCATAAATGCAGGTCATGGCGGCTTGTGATGTTGTTTATGAACGCTACCTCCCTCAGACACCGATTGGCCTGATATCGGGATGGCTTTTAGTCAGTTGTGGTTTATTGATTTGCTGGATAAGAGTGGATGTTAGCTCTCAGACTGAGGCCATTGCTGAGGTGGTCCGTGGGCGTCGAGATGGAGCTCAGGGTGGCTGTTATCTGTTCTGCCTTGCAGGCTGGTACGCACAATTCCAGTACATGTACAACCAGTAATGACACCCCTGTGGACCATAGAAGAGCCACATAGACGCATGGTGAAATGAGGAAAATAATAAGCCTTTGTAGCCTAGCTTTGACATTTCAGTCTCAGAAGCTGGGATGTTATTGAAAAAACTAATCAAGGTTAAACACTACAAATGTCAGTGCTGTTGGAGTTACAAATGTTAATTTGGCTGCTATTTTTTTTTAAATTTATTTGTGTATTTTGATTTGAATTTAGGATTCTAGACTTTAAGCTGAAGGCCCTTATGGATACTTGGATCAATTGAATATATAGCTTTATAAGTTCTAATTTTTTCTCAAAACAGCTATTTAAAGAAATCACAGCACTGCTGCGGAATGTTAATGTGCCTTTCTGTAAAAGTTGACACTTATTGGTTATTGTTTATGTAAAAGGAAAGGACGTGACAAGTGGCCAGGTATGGTTTCCCATACTAGGAATTAGTGCTCTGCATTTAACCCATCCAGTGCACACACACAGCAGAGAGAAGTGAACAACCACACACACACACACACACACACCGTGAACACACACCCGGAGCAGTGGGCTGCCATTGCTGCGGCACCCAGGGAGCAGTTGGGGGAACGGTGGTATTGAAGATGTAGAGAGCACTGGTTATTCACTAACCCCACCCACAATCCCTGCCGGACCTGGGACTCGAACCCATGACCTTCGGGTTACAGATCCGACTCTATCCATTATAATACAAATAGTTCTGATTTGGCTTATTAATATTAATCATGTTGCCTGCGTTCTGTTTTGCTGATATCAAAAGTTCCGCCCACTACTGAATTTATTCTTCTACAAAGGCTAAATAATGAATAACTCAGTCATTTTGACAGGTAACAATACAAAAATATCCCATTTATATGATTTAAATATCAATTCTACATGGTGCAAGTTGATTCGCATATTATTCTGTGTTTTGTTTATTTAGATGCATGTGGTTTAAAATTTAGGATGAAAGACTTGATGCCGAAGGCTACTTTCTCAGATGAATATCTAGCTTTATATGGAAGAGAAGTTTACATTTTAGCCCAAAACTGCTATTTATAAAAGTCATCTGGGATCAGCTATACCCAGAGGACTGCAGTCGAACGCTGATGCGTTTCCTGTGAAAGTCAATGCTATGTTTTCTTGAAATGTAAATGCGAAATACAACCTCATTAGTGTGAGACAAGTAGGGAAGGAGCTGATGTTTGTTTGTCTGCAGGCAATTAACTTTGTGCTCAGGCTTATTTTTTTGGAAAGATCTTAATAATTGTTCTTTGGAAAACGCCCTGATAGTGGGTGGGGTCCTGAGTAAGAAACGCACTGTTACATAGTAAAGGTTGTAACATGTCGACATGACTCTAATATCAATGCTTGGCTGCTAATGAGGGGAAAGTGCAATGGTAAAACATGCCTGATTTCATATATAAGGGAATGTTTATGATACCTTGTGCTATCAAAGCCTATAGGGCTTTTGTGCAAATAAATATGTGCATTATTAAAAAGACCTTGGGGCTACATGTGGCCAAACCTGATTAGTATTTAGCTGCTTGTGTTCTTATTTTTACCCTATTTTTTCTGGTGCATTGCTAAAACACAATGACACACTTCCTTCAGGCTGCGTTTAAGTAGTTTCCATGGCTACAAACGCTCTTGCAGCTGGATGGGCAGAATGAGCAGAGAGCATGGACGTTAATGTACTCCCAAACACCCCTCCTTTACTCTTTCTCCTCTCTCTGCCTAAAGGTCTTGTTTTGGCACTGCAGGGATTTTTGGGAGTTTTTACTCTGCATTTAAGAGTAGAGTAGGTTTGATTGCACAGATGTTGCACCCCAGCACAGGTGTGGCCTAACTAGAGCGCTCTGGAGGAGCTGAATTAAACAGATAAACAGATCTAGAGCATTGGGAACGATTGAGAGCCAGGCAGAGATGTTAAGTGACTGAGAACATCTAAGATGGGAGAGTCCCAGGTGAAGTTGTGGTCGGAAAGCCTTTGGTAAATACATCAAGAGCCTGTCAGGTTCGTTTGACAAGGTGCGTTCGCTTGCTTTATATCTTACACCAAAGAATTGTCATGAAACTACAGAGATGTTCTTTTGGCTGCAGTTAATAAAAACGTTTGAGGATGAGATTTGGATGTGAAGAGAGAAGAACAGAGAGCTTGGATTCACTGTGGAGTGAAATGTGAAGCTTTAATAACTAAAAGATAAAGAAAAGCTTTATGTGCGGAAGATTGACCTACTGTATACTTTTAGCAGACATTTTAAACTGAAAGTTTTGTCATAATTTACCTTTCATATTGTTCTAAGCCCATTATTTCTTATGTAACACACAAAAAAGGAGATATTTTAATAGAATCGAAGAGCTCAAAGAATTTCTGAGCTCTGGATTTCTGTGTTATTTCACACAATGAAGGCCTTATGTGACCATCAAGGATCCCACAATGATAGAAAACCGGAAGAAAAAAAGGAGATTTAATTTTTTTTTTATTGTTAAATTTTTCGATATGTTTTTTCTTTAGTCCTGGAAAGGACTTGGAAAAGAGCAAAACTGTAAAGTTATGTTTATAAACTAAATGATTATTATTTATTCAAAAGATTGATGCCTCGCATAAAAATTTTAATCAGCCCAGGCCAGCAATATCTCTAAATGCGAAAAATCCTTATCTAGTAGTTCATGGAAAAAATTATTTAAACATCATTAATATTCATTTGTTAAAAAGAGAGAAACTCCAAAAAGGATCATTTTGGAATATTGAAAGAGTCAGTGTGACTCATTCTGTTATGTGTCTGATGCTGCAATACCTAAAGGGCTTATTTGGCTTCAGATGTCTGAATATGCAGCGCTTGTGATGAATTCACACCCAGTCTTTAAACTGAACGATACAGTCAGTCCTCATGTGGTTCCTCCCTGGGTGGGTCACTAATGGCTGTAAATTGTAATTGCTTTGTAACTATATTTTCAGAATGTAAAAGGAGCTTTCCTGTGAGAGCTTGTGATGAAGGGTGTAAACGGGATTGGACCTCGTTATTTATGAAAAAAAAAACAAACAAACCAAAAAACAAATAAGCATTTGATTTTATTATAACATGTATCTGCCAAACTAGGTCCTATCACACAGAGTTTAAAATTGGAAAGGGTTATATTTGCATGTTTACCTTGAGGTCAGGTCAACACTGAGCTCATCTAAAGGTTTCCAAAAATACAGACCTGAAATAGGCCTAACCTCTCTGAGGCTACAAGTTCCGAAGCTGCTATTACAAATTGTTTATCACAAATGTTTTAGTAAACATTTATGTGAATCTTCTGGAAGATTCACATAAATGTTTAAGAAGGTGTATGGGTTATATTTCACCCACAAATCAAAGAAAATTAAAAAAGAAGATTAAACCTATTTTCAGAAGCTGGGTGTAGGTGAAAATGGGTGTAGAAACGTTAGCTGTAAACATCACAATAACAAAGAAATAACACGTTTTACTGTACATATTTGTATTTAAATAAACAATGTATTACAGAAATGCAGTGCAACATGTACCTTTTAAAATTGTAGGGGTACGTGTAAGCCTGGTCAGTCTGTTTAAAGAAATAAACAAACAAAAGGGCTAAAAGCCAAGAAAAATAATCCTTCAAACTTCTGGGATCTACGCCCCTGACAAGAAGAAAATATATGGTGGGTTTGCACCTACTCAATCATGATGTTTTTTTTCCCCTCTTTGTGGCACTGAGTCAGGGCGCGAGCTGTGCTCTCTGTGGTTTTGCATACGTTTGTACATTGAAACTTACTCACACTGAAGCATGCTACGTTTTTGAAGTCAGTATATGCAAACAGCTAAATATATCAACAAGGCATAAGCAAGCGCTTATATGTCACTCTCTAGAGTTCTGGGTATGGAGTTCTTCCACGCCATTGATTGCTTTTTTTTTTTTAGTCTATTTTTGTAAGCATATCCACCCAGTCTGGGTGCGCAGAAAGAATGAATCAGCAATTATGATTATATTTGACGTGTGTCTTAATGATGTTATGAATCATTTTGTGAAGTGATTTACCCTTCAATGCTACAGTGAAGCTCTGTAATGACGGAAACGGTCATGGCAGAACCTGAGTTGGACGTTGCTTGGCGTTTACGACTCCTCAGCTGATAGTATCTGAAATTGCTTTTTAATTACATGCCTGTTCGCGGTCACATTATTTGCTGAGTAAGAAAGGCCGGTATATGATCAGATTTAAAGGGAACGTTAACACAGGAATGGGTCTAAACCATTTTTCCATCATGTTAGAAATCTTTTGGTTTAAAGTAGGCCACTAGTCTAGTGAGTTCATTGCAGACTGGTTCCAGTGATTCACTTAATGCAATCTAGTGGTTAGTGTTCTGCTGTTTCATGGTGTCATGTAACACTGCATTGTGGGTTGAATTAGTCATTTTCAAGGGAAAAGCAATGTTCACACAGACTTAAGTGTACAATTTGATTAGTTTTCACAAAAAGGTGCAGACAGACAGTGGAGGGGAAAGCGATGCACAGTGCTGTCATTCATTTAAACAAAAAGCCTTTTTCCTCATTTGAAAATGTCAATGTTCGCTTGAATATTAACAGCATCCGTTGAACTGAATCAGTTTTTTTTCTCTCTCTATTCCACAGGTATGACTGCAAATTCTCTCTGGACTGCAAGAGCTGTGTTGTGCTAGAGCTGGACTCAAAATAAACAGGTAGCTAAAACTAAACCCATGTGATTGTTGACAGATGGTGCTTGTTAGTTTCTCTGCCCAGTGTAACTTAGAGGTATGTGGTAGTTCTGCAAACGCAATGCCTGGAAAAAGTGTAGCTATTACCTCTGCACTGCTGAGCCCCAAAGGCACCATACCAACCACCTGTGTGTCTGCTCGGACAGAGTAATCATGTTTTCTTTTCCCCTGTTTTAAAAGTTTGTGAGTGTAATATTTCTGACAGGGGGCCTTTTACGTGCCATTGAGTGAACTAAAACATGGCAGTAATGACCCAGACTATAGCTCTCACTCCATGAAGCGTCAGATGAAAAAAAAAAAAACTGTCCAAAGACGTTGAATCCCAGCCATAACCTGTAAATCAAGCCGACTTTGTAGAAAGCTCTGCGTAGTCCACTTCAGTGTAGACCATTGCTCAGAAACGCACATGAGTCACACTTATTGCGGCGGTAAAACAACCTCACAATCTGGCCTCGGTCTCACGGGACATTCTTAAGGAGTGAGGTAAGACCGACCCAGGAAACCTCCCAGCATTTTATTCTTTGGATTATTTCTCTTTATGGGAAAATGCTGTCACCACTCCCTCTTAGTGTTGTTCCCTTTAAAAGAAAAGAGCCAGACAAAGCACTGGATCAAATTTAGACTAATGTGTCTACACACGATTCTTGAACAGATTAATAGAGAGAGACTGAGATATCTATAGATAGAGATAGATAGCAATAGATATCTAGATAAAGACAGAAATGGATATCTTTAAATAATAGTTAAATAGTTTGATAGAAATAGATATCTATAGATGGGATGGGGTGGATATCTAGACAGATAGTGATTGATTAATAGATGCAGACAGACAAACAGATATGGATATAGATAAATGGATGAGTTGTCATTTTTGTGATGAACAGGAAGGACCTCGGGCTCGATGACATTATTTTGTATATTTCCAATGTGTGATTCAATGTGGAAGTGTCTTTCCTCAGCATTTTTGAATGAGTCAGTTGGCATGAGGAAGCTTTATTATATGGTAAACAAGTACTTATTAAGCAATGGAATCCTCTTACTAGCTTTCTTATAAGACAAGATTAACTGACTTTTTATGATTTATGTTGCATATAAATTATCTGCTCTTGTACATGAAAGCTTGTTCAAGAGTTGTGACTTTTTGTATCTCCCTATTATCTGTTTTCCTGTAATGACAACCTTTATATCTAACAAAAAATTGTTTTAAATTGTATCCCACAATTTTGAACTCCATTATGAACCGTAAACGTATATAATCATCCGTTATTTCCTGATCCAAGGAGTCTCAGTAATAGACAGTGACTATCATATAATAGCAGAATATGTCCCTTTGCAGGCTGAATTACTTTGCCAATTTAATGGATTGATTTTATTACAATATGCAAATCATTTGTCATGAATCAAGGCTGGCCGCCTTTGCCACATGTGGAGTTGTGTTTGTTACAGCCCTTTGAGCTTTCCTCTGATTGTCTAAATCGCAGGTTTGTAGCAGTGCTTGCTTTATTCGTTGGGTATAGACACTTGTTGAAATATTCATAACATGGATCATGTGAAAACAGTGCCATCTAAAAGACCAAACCTTCTGTTAACGAGGGCCTGAACTGTTATTTTATAGACGTCTCTGACTTGTAGCCATAGAGCCATTTCTTAGACGAAAAAAAATCCAGGTGTTTTCACTCAGACCTTTCTAGACCTCAATAGATGTTTTTTTAACAAATGTAAGTCCCGAGGTCTTTGCTCTGTGTGGCTGCCTAATATATTGCACAATCATGCGTGATGGGAGTAAACTCAATGTAAGGATTGAGTTTGTGAAGCTTGAGTGAAAACACAAGCATGTGGTTGGAGACTTTATGTCTGTCATCTCTGATTGAGTCGAGGTTGAGCAGCCTGCAGTGATGTGCCTGAGGCATGTCTTCATGCGGCCTCATGAGTTTTTGTGGGACAGCACTGGTAATATTTCTCCCTGAAACATAGTTGGCAGACTACATTGTTCTCTGTCTGTCAGTCACTACGAGTTATGTCGTGACGACAGACTGGGGTCTTTCCTAGAGCCCTGATTCACTCTGTTTAAGAGAAAACAATGGTTTAACAATCCTGACCCTTCCTGACCAACTTCCCTTTATCCAGGTATAAAGAGGTGACGGTGCAACCACTCATCAGATTTTGCTCCAAAATCACAAGACTGATGCCTCCTTATTCTAGCCCACAGTGCCCCCTTTCACAAGTTGCCAAGAGACACTTTTAGGGGATTCAAAGCTTCCCCACGTGTCTCCGGCCAGTCCCTCATGGAATTCAGACAGTGTGATGATGGACAACCAGAATGCTATGCTTTCTGTACTTCTCAGTCCAACTGTTCATCGCTGGACACCCCTTGGCACACCGGTGACTCCGAAGGTGCCACTCGAGCCGTGTCTGGATGCATGGATGTGGCTACCCAGCCATCGCAATAGCTTATTTGGATGATTCGACTCGGCTACGCAATCCAGTTTGCCCGGCAACCTTCCAGGTTCAGTGGCGTTCTCGAGACTTCGGTGGCAGTCCGGAAAGCTCCTGTCTTCCGCAAAGAGATTGCTGTCCTCCTGGCAAAGGATGCAATAGAGGCGGTCCCTCCAGCCCAGATGGAGGTGGGGTTTGCAGCAATTGACCTGAAGGATGCATACTTCCATGTGTCAATTCTTCCAAGACACAGGTTTGTGTTCGAGGGGTCTAAACAAGTATGTGTTTCCCTCCGTGAACCTGCTCACACAGACCCTGTGCAAGGTCAGGGAGGACGAACAAACAGGGCTTGCTAGTTGCGCCTTACTGGCCCACCCGGACCTGGTTTTCGGAACTCGCTCCCCGCGACAGCCCCTCCCTAGTGCATACCTCTGAGGAAGGTCCTCCTCTTTCTGGGACTCCCGCGTCAAGATCTATGGAACCTCCACGTGTGTCTCCTGGACGAGACGAGGCAGACTTGAGTGGCTTGTCACAAGCGGTGGTAGACACGATCACTCAAGCCAGAGCTCCCTTTATGAGGCAAGCTTATGTTGTGAAGTGGAGTCTGTTCACAAGCTGGTGTTCTTCTCGCCAAGAAGATCCAAGAAGATGCACAATTGGAGTTGATTCCTTTCTGCAGGAAAGGTTGGAGCGTAGGCTGTCGCCCTCCACCTTGAAAGTGTATGTGGCTGCCTTGCAGCACAACACGATGCAGTAGACGGCTGATCTTTGGAAAAACACAACCTTATTGAAAGGTTCCTGAGGGGTTTTGAGTAGCTCTTTGTCTGCCACAGAAGTCCGCAGAAAGAGAAAGCTGTTTTCAAGCAGAGGTTGACCCACTAGATTGTGGATGCCATCACCTTGGCTTACCAGGCCCAAGGTGAGCCGTGCCCCCCTTGTGGTCAGAGCTCTCACTCTATTTGGAGTGTGGCCTTCTCCTTTGCGTTATACAACAATCGTTGCGTTGAGCCAGTTTCTTCCTGTGTGTTGGGTAACAGGTAATTGGCGGGAAGAACTGGCCAGTGTCACGCCCCCTCACAGGGGATACAAGCTCTGTTTACTCTTCCAGTAAGTTCCCCAGGTGCATCATCACATGATACAAGTCCCCATTCATTTTAGATTATTTTGACTTTCTCTCCCATTTTTGCGTTCATCACCACTATTTTTAATTGATTGTGAGAATGCACATAACTGAGGTGTTTAGTGTGATTGCAGCTGTCAGACTAATAAATCACAGTCTGCACAGAGCGTGCACGTCATGCTCTGCCTCATTTCATGTCTCCTTAAATCACTCCAAACACCAGAACAAATATATATACTATATATATATATATATATATATATATGTAGTCCTTTGAGCAACTGCAGCTCTAAAAGCTGTTAGCCGGAATGTATAGACTGACCCGCTTCTCCAGCTTTGACCAACACTCATTATTTTTGAGTCTTACTCAGTGTTGGGAAATTACTAACTAAAAGTAGCGACATTACTAACTTGATAGTATTTTTAGTTGCATGACCAAATAGCTTTCAAAACAAAATAACTTTTCCAGTAATAAACTTTGTTTCCAACAAGAAGCAGTGTAGTGAATCATCTTGTTGAAATCGTCACTTAATTTTATTTAACAGTATATATATATATATATTTGGCAGCATTTTTAGTTAAATGCTGCTGTTCATGGCTTTGGCTTGGTTTTGCAAATTGTTGCATGCAAACTGTAGGATCAAAAGCTAAGGGTACCATTATTTAAAGCACCAACACCAGTCATGTGAAGCTACTCCAGCCTTGCAGAATTGTAATGACACTAACTTACCAGTTCTTCGTTTGAGGTTTGAGAAGCGTCAGTGCTTGGATTTACTGAAGGCAAACCACACTTCTCTGTTACAAAGTGCATTTTAAGACCGAGCTGTCTTCTCCAATAGTGCCTTGTGACGTTAGGGAAGTGGAGCCACCCTGTCTCTGTCAGACAGCTGAGGATGGATGTGTGAAGCCTGTGCACTCTCTCCTGTAACAGAACAAATAGCAGATCTATTGCACATAATTCTCAGATCTATTTTGGTATATTCATAGCTATTAGACTGTCAATCGCATTTGAATGAATCACTAAGTAACGTTGTGTTTAAACTTTGTTGGTTATGACAAAACTTAATGCAAGCATGCAGCGCTCGAGCTAAACAAACTCTGGCATATTGAGCAGAATCTGACTTATAAGAGAATCTGATTGGCCATTGTACTCCGTGAACGTGTTTGTGATTTTCTATGTTGCTCAGTGCTCCAAAAATCTAATTTCAAATAGAAACTATTTACAAATGTATTTATTTTTGTTGTTCTATGCCTTTATTTTGGAAGAACTAAGTAGACAGAAAGTGAAGTGGGAGAGAGTACTGCAGAGAATTTATCATCTCTCTCTGTTATAAACACAGACCTGCAGAGCTGATAACAGGGAATCATTATACTGTACCAATCCTCTATAAGCAAGTATATCCTCATGCAAACAAGCTTGTAAAAAGAAGCTCCGCCCTATATCGTCAGCGTTAGAGAGAGGTTGGGCGCATATTCCAGCGGTGTCGGGTCTCATAATAAAACATAACACCGGCTCCACATCGCAGCCCCTGTGTGAGAGCACTGTGGTTCACATATGCTGCCATTTATATGATGTTTTTCTCACTTCATTAGGACCCTCAGCACACAGCAAACAAGGGAAACCCACACAAGTATATATTTAAAAATTGCCACACAGCATGACTTCAAATGAACACATATTTGTTCTATCACAGCTTCTTTTTGGTCTGAGAATAAGGATTCAATTTAGTTTCAAAGGGCATTTCTGTAAGACGGTCTGGTTAAGTATTACTTACTGTATATTTGATAATGGCTAAATGTTTTAGATGATGATATATGCTCATTAGGTGAAAGGAGCTTTACACAGAGGCTTGACAGTAATGAGTCTTGTGATGAAGACATATGTCTCTCATAAAATCAGGGAAGTGCTTTCCAGGAATAGAAAGGTATATGGCTCCATCCGAATTAAAATATCAGTGTTAGTATTCAGGCACCCGAGATCTCCTTGGAGAACCCCACAAGAAAATTGTAATCAGCCAGCTGCCTTCAACACGCATAAGAAGCTTTAATTCTTTTACTGCCAGTTACTGTCACACAATTATGCCACAATTAAAATACAAATAATATGATGGTTATAACTGCGCTTACATCTGTTCACATCGTAGTAACTTTATCAGCCCAGTTTACTTGATTTTCTTTATACCGAGCTACTGGACCTTTTAAATTCTTATGGTATTCTATGAAATACACATCAAATCATATTTGTTTGTACAGTGTTTTTGGCATTACACATAGTTTCATTACAGCTTTACAAGAAGTTATATTACAACAGTTAAGATTAACTGTGCTTTTTTTATCTTTATGAACTAAACAGTCAGTTTACAAACCAAAAGTTGGAAAATGTCATGATGAATTGGAGCCATTTTATTTTAATATTTTATTTAAGTTTTTGTTAAGTAAAATCATACAAATTTAAATTGACCAATTTATAAAATAGTTACTTTTTTCAGTTTTAGTTTACTTTTTTATCAGTTGTTATTGTTATTAAAATTGAACTAAAAATACTTTTTATTAATAAAAAAAACTTAAATATAATCTTAATATTAGAAAAAAAATTAACGAAATAAAAGCCAACTGAACTGAAAAATGTTTAAGTAATATGTAAGAAGTAATACATAAAAATACAAATAAATGTTAACTAAATTGAGCAATAAAGTACAAAAAAAAATATAAAGAATAAAATTTAAAAAACAATACAAAATTATGTAAAAAATATATTTATAATTGAAAATATAGAAGCTAATACAAAATGCTAAGTATTACTTTAATAGCATATAAATAATAAGAAAAAGAATGTTTCTGAGGTCCATCCTCGATTAAGTTGTTTTGATGATAATATGATTTGTTGTGGGTGGGAAAAAAAACGTGTATTTACACTAATAGTCTCAAATTTTGGTACCCATGGTTTTGTCAGCGTCATCCTACTTGCTATTTTAGCACACCCATTATCAGCACAGCCCTTCCTCTATCACTGTTCCTGGTTTGGTTTGCAGCGATAATTAGAAGTGCTAATGAAAGAACTGCTTTCAGTAGTAATCATATGTGCAGCACATGGTCACCCACCCCTGTCAGCCATTATCTCATTAAATAGCCAACCTCACAACGCTACCCAGAATACTAGATTGTATCCCATCCAAAGCAGCTCTCTGCAAATACAGCTGGGGCTGCTGGATCACTCACGCTCAGATGGTTTATTCATTTAAAGGGTGGCTCTTAATGGAGCATCTTAGTATGGGACATCCTGTCCAGCATCTTTGTTTACACCATATGTCTGACCCTTCCCAGATGCGGACTGGACTAAAGACCGGACTTTCCCCACAACCAGATTATTCTGTTTACTGTACATAAGTATGTGTTTTTGATACTTCGACTTAAACAGCTGTCACACACACAAACCCAGCCCCGTCTCGCACTCTCCCTTGCAAACAATCCGCTCATCACCACTGCAAGAGATGATTATCCGTTAATTACACCTACCAGCTTCTCAGTCATTGCATTACAGGCAGATTTAATGAAGAGGATTGCCATTAAAACATCGTCCATCTGAAAATCTGCTCTAAGACTCATGGTGTTTTGAGTCACAGCAGCAGCACCTGTGTTTTATTTATGAAACTTTATGAAGCATGAGCAGGGCTAATCGTATTGCTGAGGTTAGCAAAACAGACGCCGCCTTTAGCTGAACCTCAGCTGTGGATCAGACATGAGACGCAGGAGAGAATCTTGTCCCTTTAAACGCATTACTCTAATTTGAAGCATCTGGACTAAGCATTCCTGGTTGGCACAATAATATTTGGATTATGGAGTACGCTCCTGGCATATTCATCAGACGGCAGAAGTAAGGTAATGACTGCCCGGTCTATAGAAGATGAATGGCTGTGAGACATGACATCTGTGGAAAAGTGCTAATTCACTCTTTTGCAAAGATCCTCCAAGACGTGGAGAGAAAATAAAGCAGATGTATGAGATGTCAAGGGTGACCCGTTAGTGTGTTTTACAGCAGGTGTTTCCTGGCTTCTACCAGACCGTCCTTCCTTCTGGAGCAGGACATGGCCAAGCTACTTGTGTTTTGTCTGTTATGGAAACTTACTAAGGCCAGCATCATTATTTCTATTCATCAAACTTGGGGTTAGTTGCCTTTTTTAAGGAGAGGTATGTTGTTACGTTTTAAATGATCAGATCGGGATCTTGAACTGCCCTTGTTTTTACCTTGTACTGTTCTTTAAAGCCCACCTTGTTCTCATGATTTTTACTTCAATTTAGATGTAATAAACTCTTCTGTCCTGTTTTTAACCCCCCCTCATCAGAACGCTGTGTTTGAATAGACTCGAAAGTAAACGGCCACGGGTATGATTGGCTAATAGTGTATATTTAACCGTACATTCCTTGTAGATCGATAAGATTTAGATCAAAATTGCATAAATACTCAGTACATATTAAAACAATCTATAAGAAGACACAAAACAATAACGACCCGTGATGAAAACATTTCCTCACACTTGTGATTTGCACCATTAATGTCGGATTCAATATAGTTGGCACAGCATTATTTTTTACTTTCAATCTTTTTTAAAACCCATATCGAGGTGTGCCTTGTTTGTAAAATTGAATGAACAAAGGATCAAATTCTTGCTGACATGGTCTGGATCATTAAAAATAAAGTTCATTCAGTGTTTCCTAACATTCGAAGGCAGTGCAAAGACTGTTAGCGCAGCACAGTTTCTTGTTTTCTTCAGAGTCATCTTTTTGTTTTTCTTCTGCAGGATGTTTTTTTACAGTAC
Source organism: Enteromius unitaeniatus (assembly GCA_032359435.1). NCBI lineage: Eukaryota > Metazoa > Chordata > Actinopteri > Cypriniformes > Cyprinidae > Enteromius > Enteromius unitaeniatus. The sequence continues at coordinate 8,365,921 of JAUMHI010000034.1, forward strand.
AATGACCTCTTGTAAGTTTAAGGGAATTTTAGTTTCTCGGTTCATGACCCCTTTAAATGAAATAAGTTACCATATTTGTATTCCCTTTAAAGATAATAGCACTAGCATGTGTAGCTATGTATGTATATATATATATATATATATATATATATATATATATATATATATATATCTACA
>JAUMHI010000034.1:8383010-8397834 GCA_032359435.1 Enteromius unitaeniatus
CGCGGACAGTGCAAGCTCATTGCAGCTTATCCTTTTTTTTTTTTTTTTTTTCTTTACACGTATTTTAAGCCTTATGAATAAAAACACAAATTTACTGAATATAATTATTAGAACATATCAAGTTGAGTGCATGTGAGCTTTATTCACTTTTGACTAAAATCCGCTTCATTTTTAGACTTATTTATTTTGATGTGTTTCAAAGCTTTTAAGTGAAAACACACCAACACAAAACATGTAGAAGAACCACAAACCTGCATGTTTGTGCATGTTTTACTGACGTGAAACATTATATTGTTTATATATATATTTTTTAATTGCTAAACTACTATTTAACAAATCACATAATAATCAAATTTTAATGCTTGTAATCAAACTTTAGCCTCTGGTGTCTATTTGTTTTGCTCTAGATTACAATTAGGTTAGAATTTTTTTTATTTCATTGTTATATTTTAATCTCGTTTCTAACCATTTTTTAAAATGTATTATTGTATTTGTTTTATTTATTACTTTAGTATAATTTATTTTATTTTTTATGACGTACGACACTTGGCCCCTTGGTATGTGAAGAACAGTGCTAAGGTAAAGGTCAGTGGCTGAGCCGAAAGGTTTCACAGACTCGGGGTTCTGGGTTTATAGCTCAGCTGGGCCTCTTTGGCCTCGGCTAGCATATGAGGTGACACCTCAGTGAATTATCGTCTTTTACGTCCTCTGTTAGATTCGAGAGGCTGTCCTCAGTTTTCGCTTCCAGCAGCAAGCCTGGCCCCTTCACACAAGGCTGTCTCTCATCCCGCCACTTCCCTCAGCCTCTGCGAACAAGCAGCCGATTGTTGCTGCCTATCCTTAAAGGAATTTTTCAATTTAACATTTTATCGTTTTTTGGAATCGACACCTTATTAATCAGAAATTCTTTCGAAGAGGAGGAAACCTCAAGGATTTTACTGGCAGAACAGCTTTCACAAAGAAAGAATCCATGGGCATACAGTAACAGCAAACACACCAGCTGGAGAACAAAACGAGACATTTCAAACAAAGACATAAAAAGGCTACAGAGTGTGTGACATATTAGGCCAGCATTTCTGTAAACACAGCTATTAATCTATCCCAACTCATTGCTGTCTCATTGTAAGTTTCTACTGTAAGTTGTACAAATCCTAAAATAAATGCAGGCTTTAGTTTCAATGGAAATCCTAATTATAGCTTTTGGTGGGTGAGAGGCCGAGGCTTAGCATAGGCCCTATTAGCTGTTGAAGCAGGAGGGATCCAGGCATCAAAGCAGCTCAGCACGGGCCGCTCAACTGAACTAATCTCAGCCTAACTGCCTGGCACTTTAACCTGAAACCACGACTGCATCAGGACCACTCTTCACAGCCGACAGCTGACTGAATTCATTCACTTTTTGGTATCTCTGTCTTGTTTTCATCCATCTCTTTCCCTCAGCTTTCTGGGACTGTGGCTTGGCGGCTCTTAAAAGGTCATTAATTATTTCTGGTTAGCTGAAGGGTTTTGTCTCTGTGTGTGGCCGTCTGTCTCTTTCTTCCTCTATTTCATGTACGATGGCGTATTTCACAATGATTCTGTCTGTTTATAATTCTGACACATTCAGAAGCCAACTTTCCTATCCATCTATTCTAACCTGCTGTGTCATCTTAGTTTTTTTTTTCTCTTTTTGCCGCTTTCTGTGCTTATTTATGATCTTAGCTGACAGATCAATGTTTTTGCTTATAAAAAATATAATATCCCATTGTTACATTATTTTTTAATCATATATTAAATAGTTTATCTCATGACAAAGTCCTGCCAAACTTGTGTTCAGTAATACAGTTTGAGAACCCTTGCAGTTCATGAACAGTTCCTTTCTAAAGAGACTCCGTCCATACCGATCTTCATAAAGCTTGGGATGTAGCTAAGCATCATCTTTCCGACACTCAAGCCAAGATGAAAACTAGGTATGACCGTAAGAGTGTTACTCGTAGTTTTCAACTTGGGGGTTCAGTGCTTGTGTTATTGCCTGTGCCCAGTTCTCCTGCGCATGCTGGATTTGCTGGCCCATACTAAATAGAAAAGAAACTGAGTGATGCGAATTACACTGGTCTCACTCCCGATCTACGGCATAAAAGCAGGGTCTGCCACGTAAATATGTTGAAAACATTTGTTGACAGAGCTAAATCCCCTTCTGAAGAGATGCTTCTAGCCTGCTTAGTGTAAATAATAATAAATCTGTTATCTTGTGGAAATGTCTACTGTTTATTTGAGCTGGGACAGGAGAGGGGCTAAACTTAAAATTACATTTTTAATCATTTTTGTCATCGGCCTTGCCAACCCTAGACTAGCCGGGTCCTGATTTAGTGCCCAAGAAACATTTCTTATTATTTGAAAATGGTTTCTTGTTTAAAATGTTTGTGGAAACTGTAACATATATTTTGGCAGCACTTTAGATTAGGTAGCACTTGGTAACTATTAATATGTGTAACCATAAAATAAAGTGTTAACTTTTGTTTGAACATTTAGTTTGATTCTTTAGAAATTACTTTAATACAGCGTTTATTCATGATTAAAATATTTTGTATCTTTTCTAGGGTTGTAAAAAGGTGGAAGATTATCAGTAAATTTTGCTAATATTTCTGACATTTTGGAATGTTTTTTGAGTCATCAGGGATTTTTGGAAGGTTTACAGAAATTTTCTGAAAATTTTCCAACTAATTAATTGAATTTAATTTTGTTGAATCAAATAATTTCTTAAAAGGAAAAAAAAATAAATGTACTGATCCCATACATTTAAACAGTAGTGTGTATGCAGTTTAATTATTTTTACTTATCTGTTGCATTTGTTACAAATCCTGATGGATTCCGGACTATACACATGCCCTTGTAATATCATCAGCCAATCGGCATCTTCCAAGCATTGTACAGTAAAGGCAAGATTTGACATGGTCCGACTGGGTCTCTGGTCGGTCCTGGTAATCCTCACTATGCTAGAATACCAGATAAAAGATGGTTTGTTCCAGGCTGATCTTCCTGCACATTCTGTTCTCATCACTGCAGTTAGAGACGTGTCTCTGAGACCGCATCATCAGGGGAAGCTCTGATCGTGACTGGGCCTAAAGGAGGTCACCACCTGGTTAAGCGGTTTACTCTTGTTTTGCCATGTCAGTCTCACCTGATGAACTGCATAAACATTGAGCATGAGGAGTGGGCAGAAGGTAATCAAGGATGGATGGAAAGTCAAACAGAACAGAGAGAAGAATGCTGAAACAATGGGAGAGTAGATGGCCCACGTTATTGCCCAGAGACGGAATCAGATTTTTGCCGTCCTGATGTCCACCAACATTTAGAGTGTCTTCAGCTGGCTTTGCACCTCTCTTTTGAAGTGAACCAACTGCTGCCAAATGACTCGCAGATTTATGTCTCTGCTTATGTAAACCACACAAAACTTAACATTTAACTTCCATGGAAAGAACAAAATGTGGGGTAAAAAGGGACATGGTGTGCTCTCTGTTCTCCAAAAGAAAATGTGATATATATATAGGCACTACTATTAAAAATCTGTATTTCGAATGGTTTTTCTCACCAAGGCTGCATTTGTTCTATCAAAAATATAGTAAAACGCGTAGTGTTGTCAACTTTATTGCAGTTTAAAATAGTTTAAATATGTATATTTATATTTGTAAATGTAATTTATTCCTGTCATGGCGAGGCTGACTTTTCTGCAGCCATTACTCCAGTATTCAGTGTCACATGATCCTTCAGAAATAATCGAGCTTCCTCCGGATATGGTCATGTCACAATGTCGCTCATTTAAGAAATTGTTGTGCTAGAGAAGGTGAAGAAGTAGCGTTTTGTCGCAATTATGTTAAAGTGTGTTATGTCCAAGCAGTTCACCAATTACAATGCACTAGGCCAGCTAACAATTTAGAACCCATTTTGTATTTCAGAAAGAGGGGTTTCATCAAAACAGGAACTAAACAGTGTGTTTGTCACAGACTGGGAGTAGAGGTGCAGCAATCATGTAAAATATGTGTATTTGCAACAATCAAGTATGAAAACCTTTGCTTTGTATTCTAACACACCCCAAAAACTAAATCAAGACTTCGTAAAAAGGTATAATAGGAACCCTTTAATTTTTGACGAATAGAAAGCTAAAAAAAAACAGTATTTGTTTAAAATATAAATCTTTTTTTACATTTACAAAAATCTTTACTGTCAGTGCTTTGTTGCTGAATAAAAGTATGTAAAATCTGTACCACTTTCTTTCTTGTATGGCACACAAATGATGATATTTTTGACTTTAAAAAAAAAAGGTATTTTTCAGTGTAGTCATTGTGTGGACCTAATACATAAAAATTACTTCGACAATCATCTGAGAACATGACAGCCATCGGCATTAATTTTTTTGGGGTGACCTATCCACGACTTTCCTTTTCGACGTTCACTCCTTATGATGCGTAGTATTTGTTTTTGGTGGTATGCCTTCTGGTGAATCATGTGCAAGGGTCTGGTGATCAAGTCAGCAAGTCAGAAATGGTCTCTTTTTTTTTTTTTTTTTTCCTCCTAAATTTTTTCTTTCTGTGTCCTGGGGCTTTGCCACATGTTGTGCCTCTCTTACAGTGGTTGTAGTGTTTACGTGAGCGTTTATATTACAAATGGGTGGCCAAAATGAAGAAATTGTGTGTCTGTTCCTCCACTTCGCCCTTCATTGATGACTTTGTCACCTTTTCATTCCCCAAACTCTTTCCTCTCTCCTCCATTAGACCACAGTCACACAGCACTAAACTTGCAGCTCATCCCCAGCTTGCTTGAATAGTCTTCTGCCAAAACAGAGTTCATTGTTTGTGATGAAGTCACTTAAAAGCGCCCTACATGTTTCAAAACTCAAACTCTGGGGGGTGGGAGTCCACTTTTGCATCGGTTACACGCTCTTCTTATTTAAGAGATCTTCCCTCAGGCTGTCCAGCTCACAATGACACTGCTGTGCTCTACGGTTGGCTTCAAATGACTGCTGAGTCACAATGATGCAACTCTGCATCTTCCATTCATTTATGCTTTAGCTTAGTCACTCAGACCAAATGCAACCAAAGATTGTGAAATCATCTCATATAGATGTACACGTCTACCTTACTCTCCAAACAAAACCAGGAAGCACCAAGAGTTTGCGTTTGCAAGTTTAAGATCATGTTATTTTGCAGCATTCTTTTATTGTTTGATCAGCAACTATTCTTTCTGTCTTCTCACAGGAAGGCAGTCCAGGAAAGTTCTCCATGAATGTACGTCACAATGATGATGACAGACCAGATTCCGCTGGACCTGCCGCCACCACTATTGAATGGGGAGGTGGCCATGATGCCACACATGATTAATGTTAATGGGGATGGATCACAACAGGTGAGTGTTAATCCAGGGAGTGCATGTATGAATAATGTATTGAATCTTGAATGTAGTGCAAGTTGCTTTGCATAAATGCCTCTGCCAGATGCATGCGTATGAATGCAGGTGAATGTAAGCTACATGTTCCTAAAAAGATGATCCCCTTTAAAACATGGGAAAAAGTCATTTTGGTTTTGGTTTTCTGAGACAAAAATAAATATCGTTTTTACTAAATTTACCTATATTTTTTGCTCATTTAAAACACAATAAAATGTAATATGCTTATTATTTTAATCAGAATAAGCATGTTGTTTGTAGCATTTTATAGACATAAAATCACTTTTGTGAATTTATTTAAATGCAGGCATCTTAATGTCTTTGACCCATATACATATATTTGGAAGCATATATTTTGAACATTTTTACAAACCTGCAGGCAATTTTATTTTTAAGTTTACAATTTTTTGCCAATCAATGGAATTATTTACTTAATTAATTACATGTTTTTTTATTGTTTCTAGGAATTTCCTACAGAAAAGATACAGCAAAAATAAAACATAATATTCCAGGGTCATTTGGCAGTAAAATGACAATATTAAACCTATTTATTTAATATAGCAGTTAACCATTGACACAAGTTTGGGCTTGGACTATCTGACCAATTCTGTTGTTCCAGATAAAAGACGCCCTTATACTTCCTGTTCCATTTGGTACACTTTTCACATTTTAAAAAAAGAGAACAAAAATAAAGTTCATTTGAAGTTCAAGAACACATTTCTGTGGTTTCATGCTGTGCTGAAGCAGGAGTCCACAAGTTGATAAGTTCTTTGAGAGTTGAAAGTGAAAGGTTGACTAGCTTTGTGGCTGCAGGTCAGCCGTTACCTTAAATTCAGCTGACATAGGCTCTTTCTCACTAATTCCTGATGGAAAGCAAAGCCAGAAACATCCAGGTCGGTATTTTGGTCAATGAGGGAACATTGTAGTCATCTTGCATTAGACATTCAAGGAACACTCTGAGCCCTCAGGCATGCTTCACATTTCCTTCACACATCTCTCTGCAGATCTGCGCTATCAGAGCGGATCAGTCTGTTCTGATCTCTTCTCCAGGTGCTGCAGATACAGAGCCCCGGCCGTGTTTCCTCCGGCCAGAGCGGAAAAAGAATCAGACCCTTGAGAGATGAGGAAAAGGGCAGATAGTGAAGGTTAAGTGCTTTGGATTCAGTCAGGTCCACGTTTCTCTGCATCACTGAAAAGAAAAACAGGCCGCAGAACTTGACAAAGTTGTCAAGCATTCTTGATTAATTGTTATATTCGATGTAAGCCTGGTATGCAAAGGTGCAATGCTTACGTAAGGATGTGGAAGTGTGCATTTGCATTTTGCCAGTGTTACGCCTCTGTGTTGGGTGAGTCCTTTATCTGCATTAGGTGTGTGCCTGGAAGAGGAGGGAGGGGAGAACACAAGGTTTTCCTCTGGAAAGCCAGCTTGACTCTTCAGTGCATGCTGCCGTTCCCATAGCAACTGCAGCAGCAGCAGACAGTGTGTGTATGTGTGTGGAAGGAGGAAGTAGGTGCCCAGATCTCCAGGGCTGGAGTGGGGAGATGGGAGGTCTGCCTGACACACGACCATCAGGGTTGTAAGGAAACATAGGGCTCGTGAGACATGGCGGGGCAACTTTTTCACATCTACAGGCACATCTGCACTCTCAACAACCTGTGCACGGAGAACATGATGGTAAGCAGCCTGGAGCAGAAGAGGGCACGGCAAATGGACCGCTTCGAGGGGGTTTCACAACATCTGCTAGCATCATGCAACTGCTTTCTTGGCAGTTGTGGTCACTATAGTTCGCTAATGTTCCACGGCTCATTTTAAAGTTCTGGATTAGTGCATTTTAATTTTTATGGATTGTGTTCGTGGACAAAACTTTGGCTATGCGTCTGTCTGACACTCAGTGTTTTTGCAGGTGATCCTCGTGCAAGTCAACCCTGGAGAGACCTTCACCATCAGAGCAGAGGATGGATCCCTTCAGTGCATTCAAGGTATGTTGTGCTTCCTGTCTCATGCAGTGTTACTTGCAACAGGTTTCTCAATCCTGCTTTCTCAGGAGCTTGTTTCTGGACGTGCGGGATGGTGCTGTCGTTCCCTCTGTTCCTGTTTGCATGGTGTTTTTCTAACTAATCGAAACCATGATCGATGTGTTATTGGATTTGGAGCTGGTGTAAACTGATGAGAGGCCGGGCGTAGGGCCATGACTGGCATGCTTCTGAGGATATAAAAGGCAGGGCATACAATGGCAGATTACAAAGCCTCTTTGTCTCATTACCCCTCTCCTTTAACATTCAGTGTCTTTGTAGCTAATTAACGATGGACAAGATGGATTGTTTGCACAGGCTGCGGTTGAGTTCTCTGAACAGCTGCGCAGATAAAGAACATTCGTTTGAGAAGTTGCTCAATGTTCTTGTGCGTTGCCTTCTAAAATTCCAAAAAGGGAATTATTATGTATTTACTATGGTTTAAAAGTTTTTTATTTTTATTTGAAGGAATACAGAGTTGCATTAAAATGTGAAAGTGATCACAAGTGAAACTAAAAACATTTGAAATGTTACATTTCTATTCATCGTAGACGTCTGAAAAACATTGAAAATATTACAGCTTTTACAAAAATATTACAAAAACTACTGTTCAACAGTGTTACAAATGAGAATTTGGTCCCACTTTAAATTATAGGTGACAATAACTATTATATACTTGAGTACATATGTTGTGTTCATCTTGCATTCATATTGGATCTTGCTGCTATTATACGGGTGAGGTTAGGGTGGGTTTATTGGTATGGGTGGGTTAAGGTGTAAGGGATGGGTTGGCATTGTTATTATAGAAATGAATTACAAATGTAATTACATGCATGTATTTTTTTTTTTTAAAAGTTAAGTAAAAACATGCACAGTTATTTTTTTCCTAAACATCAATTAGCATATTAGTATGGTTTCTATAGGATCACATGACTGCAGTTTTTGGTAATAGCTGTTGAAAACTATAATATATATGTATATTTGTGTTTGTATGTTTGTGCATGTGTGTATTATAAATAATTTCACAATATTATTTCTTTTCTGTTAAGACCGTGCCAATTTTCTTGTAAATGTCTTATCAGCTGTCACTTTGTTTTTCTAGAGTTTAAGATTCAGACATGCTGACACAGTGTGGCCAGTGTGATTATTGGTTTTATGCAACCGTCCTATACACTCAAGATTATCACTAATGATTAAGTTTAGACATTGGCAAGATGAATGTTTAGACATTTAAAATCAATCATGTAAGAAAACGATTGTACTTAAGGCAACATAACCCAGATTTCCCTGCTCAAAAGTGATCTTCAGGTTGTGAAGGCATAGATGGGTGGAGAGCAGGCTGGATGGGCTTTGAAGGGCAAACTGTTGTGAAAAGGGTCAGAAACCAGGCTCTGTAGGGCTTGGCAGCAACATGTGTTGACACAAGAATAGAACAACAGACCACAGGCCACAGCACTGGTCCTGCTCGCTGCCACAATGTGCCTTTGTGTGTTCGTCGGCTCTAGGTCCTCACCTGTGATTCCCAAAAGCTCTTTCTTGTGGCATCAGTGCATTAACTTTCATCCATTGTAATCTTAGTCAGATTGAGTCATGCCAAGTGTCCTTGTTGCTGCTTTTTTGTCAAACCAGTTCCTCCTATAAGAAAAGCATTAATGCTGTAATTAATGGCTGGACTTGGCTTTAACCTCTCCCTGTGTAAGGGTAAAAACAACAAGGAAGCACTTAGGTCAAGTCTTTCAGGTCGTGCCATTGTGTCAGACAGAAGCACACAAGCACATCCGACGCTTAGTGAAAGGCTCGGCTTATGGCATTGCGGTGTTGGGGAAAAAAAAAAGAAAAGGGAAAAGCAACCCCGAAACAACGAGAACAAGGTGTGGCGCACGGAGGAGAGGGGCATTTCAAACGCACGTGTTTACAGAAAAGGTCACTGGGTTTAATTAGAAGTGTCGACTGAAGCATAGGCTCTGAAGTAGCTGCTTTTTACGGAGAGGCTTCTTTGTCATTATGCAAACCTCAGAGCAGAAGCCTAGATTTAGGATTTTATATAAAGTAACCGCTGTTTAGCCCGTGGACCGCTGGCAACACAGAATGCACTGAGAAACCTTTTTGAAAATGCTTGGGCCAAGATCATATTTGAAGTCGAAAAATTTAGTTTAAAAGGATAGTTCACCAGATCATTCGGTCATGATTTACTGCTCTCGTGTTGCTTCAAACCTGTATGGATTCTTCTGCAATGCGGGACGAAAAGTATATGAAGGTGCATAAATGTTGTTGTTTTTTTTTTTTTGGTGGACCGGTACAATAAATGTGAAAGTTAATTTTTGACTGTAGGTCTGTGGAATCATTGAAGTAGGCTAGTGGAAAGAGGAGGAGGATGGTTAAGAATTTTATAATTAAGGATTCTCTGCTCTTATTGGTTGCTTTCCATCCTCCCTTATCATCACCTTTCATTGCAAAAACAGCACTTTTCCCACGTGGAGGTCCCACTCACCTCTATGTTTGGCACACTTAGACGAATATTGTGCTTTATTTTTAGCGTCTTAAACGTCAACTTTTTGACCCAGCTCAAATCTTAACCCTTCAGCTGCCAGGATTCATTGTCTGCATCGCAAACGCTAGTGTCTTTAAGCTTTTTGGCTGAGTGGCAGGTCATTACAGTGCTCTGAGGCCTGTGTTTACTGGACTTCCAGCCCGCTCCTATCGCTGCTAATTAGAGTGGAAGAGGTGAACTGTAATCTTTGTCTTGTTTAAACAGGGTGACCTTTTTCTTTTTTCAGGGGACGGCTTAACAACCCTCCGCTGCAGTCTGTTCACGGCTGTAAGGCTGTTTTGTGCTGCTTTCCCACACTTTTGCAGCAGTCCTGCTGTTTGAGCTTTTTTTTGTTTTGTTGCGAGAGGTCAAGGTAGTATGTGAAGGCGTTATCTCCAGCATTTCCTGGCTGAGAATGCGCACAGTTGTGTTTTGACTAGCCCAGTGTAGAGATGTGGTGTTTATGAATGGCAGGCAAAGCAAGTTTTGAGGTTAACTAGGGACACTAGTTCCATTTGATGGGGCAATCCAGCCCATCTGTGAGCACTTCCTGTTTGTCATTTACCCAAGGTCCTGGCCCGATCAGCCAGCCACTTTCATCTCTAATGCTTTTGGACAGACATTAACCATTTTCTTTTGTTTTCTTCTCTCTTCAGTATCTGCTGATAAGGCACTAACTGTTTCTGTGTTTAAGTTTAATTTTCTTTTCCCTTTAAGTCATGAAAACAGCTTTTGCAGCCTGTTTATAATTCTTTAATGTAACATTTTCCTAGTTTTTTGAAGCATTGTTTTTATGTGAAACTGCATTCACTAATGAACTTGTTAACATAATATTTTGACATTTTCATATATATTGAGCGAACAAAATATATAACATGCTCACTAGTGCCCCCTGAATTAAATAATGAGAGTATTTTATGATTGTTGAACATGGAACAGATGTAGACATTCATAATGACAGTCAAAATAAATTGTGGAGGTAATGCATCTCAATAAATATGAACATAAAATCACTAGCATGCATTGATTTCAGTGTTTTCTTGGTGCTTTGATACGCAATTGAGTTAAAATTTCGCAGTTGAATAAGCCTGCAAGTCCTCTTCACTTTTGCTTGATGAAATTACACACAGAGCCCCAGTATCTGTGTTTGTACTGAGAGTACGTTTGTCTAATTGAGTGTGTTTTATTGTTTCTGCTCTGCTCTGTAATTACAACTTTTGCTGAGAGCACATTATTTTCATTTGCACGCCGTAATTTAGCAATGATGCACGGCGAAAGGGTTGCAGTTAGCAAGCTCTGAATCTGATTTTCTACACAACAAACTCCAAAAAGATTCCATTTATGCCTCGGAAAGCATATCGAAATTAAACATGCTGAATGAATTTGTCAGGAACCCATGGGAGTCAATATTGGCCAGAAAAAGAAAAACAAAAATGAACAAGGAAGTTGTTGCATTCTCCGACCGAAAGAGGACAAAAGTGTTCTTGTCCTTGCCATCGGACTGTATCTACATTGACTGAAGGTCATTAGCTATCTTTAGAAAAGCCCCATGAATGGCTATTGTGGCGTGAAGTGAGTGACTTTCTCAGCTTACCGTGCTTCTACAAAGCATACAGACAGAGAGGCAGACATTTCAAGCCACAGGCTCTACCGAACAAGTACTGAGGTAACGGCAATGGGCTTGGTTGATTTAAAGCAAAGACTCGCATCCCACCTGAGCAATCACTGCTCCCGCTCACTGCTCCCAGCAGGGATTGTAGGTGGAGGAAGTGAACAACCAGCGCTCTCTCTACCTTCAATACCACGTCTGAGGTGAGACCCTTGAGCAAGGCATGGGAAACCATGCCTGGCCACTTGTCACATCCCACTAACTGCAGTCAGTTTGTAACTGATTAATCATCTTTCACGTCAGCAGTCCATGTGCTTATAATTGCGCTGTGCTGAAACAAATCTGAGAGTGACAGGCAGATAAAATACAGAATTTGAACTGTAAACCTGAAGGCAGCTTTCCTGTCTCCTGCAGGGGTGAAAGTGTGTTACAGTCCCTCATTTAGGGTTTATTTATCTTTGTGCACGAAGCAGCTGGTGCTCTGTTTATGTTTGGGAGCCCCGTCGCCTGAGAGACAGGTCTAGTGTTAGATAATAGGTCAGCAAGAGAAGACTCTCAGGTGATTTGCTGAAGTACTTTCTAAAGGAACGCAGAAGAGGAGACAATTAGTGCAGTCTGAATGGTTTAAAAAGTGCATTTAAAGACACTGAAAGCTCTGGAGGTGAGAAATTGCTCTTAAGAGAGTTTTATAGACAGTCAAGATGAATGCATGTATTTGTCAGAAGATACAGAGTGATGTCTTCTGGCCTAGAAGGTGCACAAGGTCAGGTTTGTTATCTAAATTTTTTTTATTTTTTTTAAATCCATTTCTTAGTTCCAAGATAAACACTGACAAACTTGACATTTGTATTCGATATCTTTATTTTCCCCCCAAAAAAGGTCTGTGGGACACGTGGTAGCTCACGAAGAAGAGCAGATTCACAGAGAAAGACAAAGGGTAGGCAAATTGAGAGAATTCCTCCTGTCTGCTAGCCCAAGCTGAAACAAGGAGAGCAGTGTGGGGTGAGAGGGTTCATTTGGACAAGGCCTGGTGACCGTGGCCAGAGAGGCACGGCCCGAGACGATTTGCCTTGCTTATTCCAGATGTGCCTTACAGGCTTTGGCAGAACATTAAAGCTTGGCTGCCCATTCCTCAGCCACACCCTCTCAGAGCTGAAAGAGTGTGAGCACATCAGCTCTGCATACCAGAGGCTCTTTAGATCTTTAGATTTTTTTGCAGTTTCAGCACAATGTAACTTAAAAATCGTCCTTGCAAATCATTCCAGTACCAAATATTAGAGCACAGGAGGCCAAAACCAAACCCTACGTGGAAACTAGATTTCATCAGGAAAGAATGTGAGCTCACTGGATTTAGCTGTGCGACTTTGTGTGGCACCAAGGTAGTTTGGTGTGATGTGGACCAGAACACAAGGAAGAACCTGGAAGTGCTTACAAGCCAGTGCTTGTGACCTGAACTTGCAGACCCTTCAGGAAGGTCAAGGATTACATGAGATCAGTTCAGATCACTTTTTTTGTTGCGTGACAGGGCATCACTTGCACAAACCTCACTGAATTCAAATGAGATCCGACATACTAAAGCTTTTTCCAGGTTTCCAGATAGAAAGGCTTAGTCAGACTTTGAAGATGATTCTGGACCTCAAATGGCTGAGAAGAGGCATCTTTTCTCTTCATATCAAGAAGTTCACAGCTGTCTGAAAGGTTTAGGAGGCCAGATGCAGCTTTTCCAAGAACGATTGCAAATTTTACTTAGAAATAAAGGGGGCTTTAGTGTAACTGGGTTCTCAGACTGACCTGAACTTCTGGAGTCTGTCAGAAATTCTGCTCCACCTTTTCCTCAGCTCTCTCTCCTCCCCTCGGCCAGACAGTTGCGTCCCGTTTTCTGTTTTTAATCTCTCCTCGCGCCTTTCTGCATTCTCACTGTCTCACTGGGAGTCTAGTCCTCCTTCTACAGTAATATTCCTTTGCTCATTCATCTCTCTCTCTCTCCGTAGGCAGTCTGCTCCAGACAGCTTGAGTGCGACCTGGCAGCAGTTTTGTTTCCTGCTGACGTGGCTCTGCTATATCAGGGCCGCTGAAATCCCTCTCTCTCTACCTCCCTCCATCTCCTTTACTTCCTGCTTCAGTAGCTGGCAGCCTATCCTTCACTCTCACAAAAAAGTCCCACAGGCCTTTAATACTGATCAGTCGGTTTTCTTTCATTTGGATCTGGTCGTTTCTTCGTGGTGGCGTATGGAATGGAGTTGAGTATGGCTGGTGTGGTGCTGTGCCATGTCTGCCCTGCTGTGCTTCAGCTGAGGAGTCTGTGGTCTGTGCCGGAGCCAATGATGGACACAGCTCTCCGAAACATTCCGCTGATGCAAACTCTTCTGTGTGGAGACAGAATGAAGCCGTTTAACAGAGCAGTAAACCCCAAACTGAAAATTCTACCATAATCTATTGTCTTTCTGCTGCCTAGTTTTTGTCTAGTCATTTAATCGCTTTATTTCCTCAGAAATATTTTTTTAAACCACTATCTGTGAATATTAGATTCAGTGCTTTATTTTTAGCATCTAAAGCCTCAACTTTTTGACTTTCTGAGTTAGTTTTCAAAGCAAACTTGGTGTTGTTCATAATGATCCAAATACACACCTTTTCAGTTTCCCACATCTGGATTACTAATGCTCTCTGGGGCCCTAAATGGGACACAGTGATGGAAAATATTAATTAGAAAAAAATATAGGTCAATATTCACACAAGAAACAAAGAAAATATCTACTTTTGATTGGCTTCCCTCTAGTGTTGTCAAAAGACCCGGTACTTCGGTTCCAAGACTGTACTAAAAAAATGTAAAATGTTGCGGTACCAGGTTTTCTGAAGTACCGGTAGTACCGAGCAACGGGTAAACCCGGTTCTTGCTGAGCTACCCGAAAGGTGTGCACTGTGCAGTTGCGTCTTCTTCATAAAAGCACAGAGAGATGGCGACCGGTGGTGCTATTGATGAGGCGGCTTTGAATCTGCTCGTTGAAAAGAAAGGAGGAAAGAGCCACGTGTGGAAGTATTTTGTTTTTGTGGCTGATGACAAGCACAACATCATTGATCACCTAAAACCCATCTTTACATGTTTTCTTTCAATTAAAAGCTATTTGCTGCAGCTCTCTACAACACATATTTACAGTTTAATCCAATATGTTTTGATACGTCAGAATATTCTGCAGCAGTAACAGCTTTGCATGCTCTGGTGCTAAATTCAACTTGAAATTCCCGCTTATTTTTAG
>JAUMHI010000034.1:8402600-8413043 GCA_032359435.1 Enteromius unitaeniatus
CAGAAACATCGGTTAAGACAGTCCATGTGATATCAGTAGCTAAACTTCACTTTTGCAATGCTAGGAGAGTACTTTTTTGTGCACCGAAAACAGAAATAACATAATTTACTCAACCATTCTTCTCCCGTGACTTACGTCTTCTGCCATTTTAGAGAGTTTCACAACGCACAGCACACGGAAGCTTTAACGTAGTTGACGTAATCAGCCTTGTTTACATCCGGGGGAAAGCACGCACATGTACGTAATCTGTGGTTGTTTACTCCAAGAGGAAAGCATATGCATATGTAGTGATGCTCTTTAAAATGGCATAAGACGTAAGTCACAGGAGAAGAATGTATAGAGTAAATTGTTGTTTTTGTTTTCATTGCGCAATAAAAAATTATTCTAATAGCATCGCTAACTTCTTTTACTCCTTAACAGTTTATGCAACCGTATTCAATATTTATATGTACATTTTCTTTACATTTGACATAAGAACATGTCCTCTTCATTAATGAAATGTCATGTTTAAGTGTATGTTTCCTATTTTAAGATATTTTAAATATGAAAAACTACAATATATTAAAAATAACCTAACAAAATGAGCCAGCAGGCTGAACCCTGAAAACAAAAATTACCCAAACCGTGTAGTAATAATAATATAATGCATAGTAATGATAAAATAACACAACATAATAAATAGTAGTAGTTAAAAGGATTGGTTATTGTTACCATTAAAAATAACAAATAATATTATCTACTTACGACTTGTGATGTATGTATTTCTGTAGATTAGAGCATTTTTTTTAAAGAAGAATCAAGGGAATGGTTTTTGATTAGTTGGTTAAAAGCTAGTTGTCTAAAAAGTACAAATACTTTTGGTTAGTGTGTCGATCCATGCCATTTAACACTAGAGAAAAACAATGTCAAATTTTTGCATGCGTTGAAGGTGCTTTAGAAGTTTGACTGTCTGCTGTGCAAAAAAAGGTTTCCAAGAAATAGAAAAGAAGGTCATTGAGTTTTAGTATTCTTTTAAAACTTGAGCCATTTCCGGCACTGAGAACTGTAGAGTGTGTTGTTAATGGAGAGCAGAATGTCTTGCAGACTGCCAGGGGAGTATTACAGTGCTGGCCTGCATGCTCTAGTCATCTGTAGACCATCTGACACACACACATACTCTCACACCTGTGGGGCAGGTAATGTTTACAGATGTGCAGATGAGGGTGAAGTCATGTTCTTGTGAGTCGCTTCTCTTTGAAGCACATCAAAGGCGGCAAACACACTCTCTTATGCGTACTGTACACTCCTCCCTCTCATCACCCCAGTCCTCATCCTCCTCCTCAGCGTTATGGGCTTATAAAAACATTACACTTGCTAAAGTGACCCCCCCAAAGGAGGCTTTGAAAGACATTTTAAACAAGTGCTCCCTCTTCAACTTTGACGTGTTCTCCTCTGAACTTGACTTGTAAAAACACAGTTTGAGTTTTACAGTGTAGCTGTGGTGATCTGATCAGATGAACTAGTGCAGGTGGTGAGGCACCATGACCGTCATATTACTCAGTGTTAAAACAACAGTTACAATTTTGTTTTTAATAGTTTTAATTCGATTTTTGCTAACAAATGTAATTTTAGGAATGTTTCATTCTACAGTATGTTATTATAATTTAAAGTATTACATTTTTTTATTTTTTAAGGAAGGAAGGGTAGGAAGGAGGGAGGGAGGAAAGGTCAACTATATAGTGGATACTAAAAGTATTAATTTTTTTACTCTTTGTTTTGTTGCAGCCATTTGCTAAAATAATTTAAGTTCCTCATTAATGTACACACAGCACCCAATATAGACAGAAAAACACAGAATTGTTGACATTTTTGCAGATTTATTAAAAGAAAAAACGAAATATCACATGGTCCTAAATATTCAGACCCTTTGCTCAGTATTTAGAAGCACCCTTTTCTTCAAAAACAGCCTTTTTTGGAAAGGTGCAACAAGTTTTTCACACCTGGATTTGGGGATCCTTTGCCATTCCTCCTTGCAGATCCTCTCCAGTTCTGTCAGGTTGGATGGTACGTTGGTGGAGAGCCATTTTTAGGTCTCTCCAGAGATGCTCAATTGGGTTTAAGTCAGAACTCTGGCTGGGCCATTCAAGAACAGTCACAGAGTTGTTGTGAAGCCACTTCTTGGAGAAGGTTTTGGTTCAGGATATCCCTGTACTTGGCCGCATTCATCTTTCCCTTATTTGCAGCCAGTCGTCTTGTCCCTGCAGCTGAAAAACACCCCCACAGCATGATGCTGCCACCACCATGCTTCACTGGACAGGTGATGAGCAGTGCCTGGTTTTCTTCACACATATGGCTTAGAATTAAGGCCAAAAAGTAATAAAAAAGTAACACCATCTTGGAGTCCTTCAGGTAAATTCCATGCAGGCTTTCATGTGTCTTGCACTGAGGAGAGGCTTCCATCGGGCCACTCTGCCATAAAGCCTCGACCGGTGGAGGGCAGCAGTGATGGTTGACTTTCTACAACTTTCTCCCATCTCCCAACTGCATCTCTGGAGCTCAGCCACCGTGATCTTTGGGTTCCTCTTTACTTCTCTCACCAAGGCTCTTCTTTGTTTGGCCAGACGGACAGCTCTAGGAAGGGTTCTGGTTCATCCCAAACATCTTCCATTTAAGGATTATGGAGGCCACTGTTCTCTTAGGAATGCAGAAGAAATGATTTTGTAACCTTGGCCAGATCTGTGCCTTGCAGTTCTTTTGACCTCATGATTCTCGTTTGCTCTGACATTCATTTTGAGCTGTAAGGTCTTATATAGACAGGTGTGTTGCTTTCCTAACCAAGTCCAATCAGTATAATCAAACACATACGGACTCAAATGAAGTTATAAACCATCTTTAAAACTGGTAAACAAACACGTATTGAGGAGAGTTGAAATTTCTTGCTCTACTGGTGGCATCCGTCCTAAAGCAGAAGAGTTCTATGCTGGAAACCTCCCTCAGGTTGGAGGTTTCAGGAATTAGTTGTCCGCTTGAAGAGATTTGGTGTGAAGTCCTTTGCTTTGTTTTTTTTTGACTCGTGAAGAGTTGCATGTAAAGTTTTGTGGTATCACTGGCTCACTTTATTAACTGTTATCTGCTCACCCTGTCCTGATATTGTTTTCTGGTATGTTAAATATGTGCCGCAGCGAATGAGGGTTTGAAGGTGCTGCCAATAGTTTACAGGAAGTCAGCTCACAGATAAAGGTTAAAGCAGGGTCTTGTGTATTGCAATGAGGTGTGAGTTGCTCATCGTCAGAGGCTGTGTTTACACGTGCTGTCTGTTCCTCTTCCTTAACCTCAGGAGCCACAGAGTTCAGATCTATTTGTGCATTCTCTCTCTGTCCATTTCTCTCTTCCTTTGTTTCATTGTTTTTTAAATGTAACCTTTTTTGGTGAACTTTATAATATTGTTTTGCTTAAACGTTTGCCAAAAACACCAAAATGCAAACAAAAATCTATAAAAATTAACTACTCTGTTGTACATAAAGTAAATTAAAGCATTATTGGAAGCTTATTATTATTTTGTTGATCGTTTGTTGCTTGTTTTGCAGCAAAATTTCTGTTTTATTTTTTTTATGGTTTAGTTTGGTTTTGTTTAGTTTGTTTTTGTGCTTTGCTTGTGCTTTTTTTTTTTTTTTTTTTTTGTGCAGAACTAGTGAATTTGAGAGGCGTGGTTGATTTTCTAAAGGTATGGAGTTCAAATATAGATTTCCTTGTGACAGATGAGTTATTGCCCTCACCCAGTAACATGTCTCTCTCTTCACCAGTACTCTTTCTCTTTCATTTCTCTCGGAGTATCTGAATCACCAAAGCATTATTGGCATGACTGTAAAGGATGACTGTATTAACAAAAAGCTTTCAGGTTCTTAGAATGTCCAGGTGTTGTGCATAAAGGAAACAAAATATCATAACGTAATAACACGACATGTTGACAAAGCACTAAAAATCGCAGTGGGGACATGGAACTGTAATATTCTTATAAAGTGTCAGGAAAGAAAGGAGAATGCCAATAATAGCATTTTGAGATGGAAAATACCCACCCCTGCTGTTTTGTTTGTTTATTCTTTTTTCAAAAAAAAAATGTAGGAAAGTGAAATCAAGCATCAAAACTCTTTAGTACTTCATAAAAACCAAAAAAACCTGCATTGTTGTAATTGGAAAAAAGAACAAGTTATATCAGCTTAACTAGATGCAGGGTTGATTTTAAAATAAATAAATAAAGATCCGCATCCCTGCTGTGTACATGTGTACGCTCACACAATTAGCTCTAGTTCTAGGCCAACTCTCTCTTTCAGAAAACCTCTGTTGGCGAGACTATAGCCAATAACAACAATGAATTTTAAACACAGCAAGAAAAAGAATGATTATGTATGTAAACTCTAAATGATGAAAGGGAGCAGAGTTGTGATTACATAGATGAAGAGAATTCTGAGAGAAACCGTTCACTCCCTTTTTGTCACTAGCTAGAGTCCGAGAGAGTGGTGTTTTTTGTTTTTAACCAAACAGAGGGAGTCTTTTTAAGCCTGGAATTAAAATCCACCTCTGGTAATAAATCGGATAGCAAGTGTTCATATCTTGTTGTTTATATCTGGTATTAATATGTCTCAAATGTTATTAATATGCATCTTGTCTTTTGTATTGACACATTTCCTCTCATATCAGGATGTCCCTGCATGTCACACCGTGTTTAACCTGTTACGCTTTGGCTATTTGCCTCAGCAATAAACCCCAGACCGTAGACTGGCCTCACTTTCACTTTAAAACAGGAAGTCGTCTGCTCTCAGCCTTATTTTTCATTCCTATGGGCCTGTTTACACACTCCCAGCTGTGGCACCTCTCTATGAGAAAGAGAGAGAGCGAGTGTGTGTTTGTGTGTGAGTGAGTGGGGCTGCTGGGAACAATGAGTCACCAGGATCAGGGTTAATAGACCGCAACAAAATGCCTCGCCATAATTAAAACCAATCATGCTATGCTTAAACTCTCCCTGTCTATCCTTCCAAAGGTGTGTGTTTCTGAACAGTCTTCTGTTTACACACATCAGAGAAATGTCATCTTCTGGGGCCAGTACGACTTCTATTTTTTTTTTTTTTTTTTTTTAGAAATTAACATGTTTATCCAGCAGTGATGCATTAAATCAGTCATTTTGTGGCAGTAGTTACATTATTATTGTTATGCAATATTTCTTTTTCAACCAAATGCACATTTTTGGAGCATTTAGGATCTTTAAAAAAGTACAGTGCTATGGTGTGCACAAAACATTAAGGAGTTTTCAACATTTGATGATAATAGTAGGTGTTTCTTAAGCACCAAATCAGGATATTATAATGATTTCTGAAGGATCATGTGACACTGAAGACTGGAGCAAGCACTGCTGTAATGAATTAGAATTAATAAAAAAATATATAATATAATAGTATTGCACAATATTATGTTTTACTGCTGTTTTACTGTATTTGTGATCGAATACAGTAAAAAAAGGTTTTTGGAAGCGACCAGTTCTGAGATGAAGTTCGTTCTTCCACGTTCCCCTAATTGGGTCTGGATCTGTTTTTGACCAAGAACCACTGACGCCGTTTAATCAGTATCACTGCTCAAATTAATTTTTTATTTTAGAGATCTGCGCTAAATTTAAAACCTCTTTTCTTTTCTCTCTGAAGAACGATGCTTCAGTGAAACCTGAGACCTCCATTTAGTTTCCAGGACTGTGAAAGAGCAGATGTGTTGAGTTCCCAGACGCTCAGTGCACACACCTCACACTCTCATCTTGCTGATTTACTTGTAGCGGCCGTGTGTTTGTTTGTCTGTCTCTTTCCACTCTCCACCCTTCAACATGGAGCAGGAGACAAAGGCAGGCCTGCCAGCCCAAGAGACATGACGTTAGCCCTGGCTCTCTGGAGCTGCTCCAAACTCAGAAATAGGTCAGGTTAGTAAAAATAGTCCCTAGCAAGCGAGGATCTGCTGCTAACTCTCCATGCTCCTCCATGCTTTTGTTCCTCAGTGTCCAGTGGCCCTAAAACTCTCTCAAGTGTGCACGTTGCTGTATGGAAATTGAGGTACTGACTATGTAGGTCTGCTTGCTGAGCATTGTGACTTTGTTCTTGGAAAGTGTCTGTTAAGAGGCCCACAACTTTCCAATCGGAAGTTTATGTATTGTTTACTGTGGCCGATAAGACCACTTCCTTCTGATAACCACAGAGAAACGGATTCATATAGTCAGTTTGTTTAACTTGCACCCCCCCCACCCCTATCAAGTGAGAAAATAAATAAGGTCAGAAGGAAAATCTTGACTCAGCATTGTTTTCCCCTCCAACCCTTTCATTATTCCCAGAGGAAATGATCATTGCTCAAACTTCATGGAGATCTCAATTTCACTGAAGTGTACAAGTTTGTGGTGCTTCTCCAAAATTCTTAGGGAGAAATAAAAATGATGAATGTTTTAGATGAACTTTTCCCTTAATAAGCTCATAACTTGCTGCTTAGGTAAGGTAGTCATTGTTGTATGTGTAGCTGTTGGGTAGGGTTAAGCAAACTATGATTATGCAGAAAAAGTCATGCAGTGTGAAAAGATCTGTGACATGACTACTTTGAAAATCTTAGATAACAGGGAAATATATGATATGTTTTTAGAAACCTCTGAGTTTTGATGCTTGGCTTTGGAATGTTGACAGATCTGAACACAATGCAAGACGTTAAGACTTTCTTTGAAAATCTGCAGGAGACACATCTTAGATGGACACGAAACAAAAGTTTTCATTTGGTTTAATTTCATTGATGTGCAGAAGAAACAACTGAAGATGGATTTCTTTTTTTGATTTTTTTTTAATCAAAGTCTTTATTAAGACTACATTCTCTTCTAACTTCCATTTCATCTTAGTTAACCTCCTTCTTGGAGGACCTTTCAAAACTGATTGTTTAGATGCATCTCCATCCTGTCGCATGGTTTTCTCAACAACGTTAAATCACTCTCTCTATTATGAAACACCTCAGACACACAGCAGCTTATCAGACTGAGACAGAACAAGATAAGAACAGGAACTGTTGCCAGGCAACTGTGATAACAATAAAAAGGACAACGTTTAGCAGTGACGACTCCTGACACTGACCTGTTTTGTTTTGTTTTGTTTTTTGTTTTATTTTTGGGGGTTTTTTGGGTTTCAGTGTGTGAACAGTGTATGAAATATGAACAGCAGAGCCAGGCATAACAGAAAGGCAGTGAGCAAATGTCCCAGAAGTCTGAGCGCAGGACCAGAACAGGATGACTGGGAGTTAGATCAGTGGAAAGGGAAGGTGAGGGTGAGATTTAGGAGCGTCTGGAAGTGGGACAGATGTAGTGTTTGGCCTTTAGAACCACAGCGCCACAGTATTAAAAATAATAAATAAATGTAAAAAAAAAATTAAACAGTGCACAATGATTATTGTATATATCTGTTTATCAGCTATATTGTGCATACCTACCTGGAGCTCCTGAACTATAACAGGACTGATCTGGGATCTGTGAGTGAACAGAGCTCAGTCCAGCTCAAGTTGTCTGCTGATTCTTGTTATTTTCTCCTCTCTTTTCTTTGAGGAAACATTTATAGATCGCTCGTGTCTGCTTTGCCAGGAAACATTCAAGAAACCCAAATGTGGTTGGCAGTTGATATTGTGCATTTTGTGCGAGTATGTCTGTGTGTTGTTGTATGCAGCAGTAAATCTGGCCCAGGCTTTACTCTGTCTGCCTTGCTGCTATTTCAGCGGTGTGTCCTGTCTCGGTTAGTTCCTGCTCTCTCCCTTTCTCCTTTTTAGTGTTTTTGAGTGGAATAGTGCTGCTATTTGACTGGCAACAACAGATCAACAACAATAACAGACCTATTAAGCACACATCTGCATCTTGTTCAACAGACTTTTGATGTCCACTTCCTTCCCTCTCACTCCCTCTGTCTCTCTCTGTCACCCACTAGAGCCCCTTATGCTCCCCTTATTTTCACATAGAGGATACTGGTGTCAGGGCTGTTGCCCAATCTGAATCTGTTGTGAATGTTTACATCACAGAAAAGTTAGTTCTGGAAAAACCCTGCATTTGAAATACAAAAAACTGTATTGGGTAACACTATAATCTAAGAATTTTCCCTCAATCTCTTAATTTGTTGCTTATTAATAGTTAATGTATTAGTTATATTTAAGGTTCTAGATTATGGTCATGCATAATAGGGCATTAATATGTGCTTTAGAAACAGCCAATAAGCTAAAAATATAATATCATAATTGGTTCTCAAAATAAAGTAGCACCTAGTTATTCTAGTAATTATATTCTTTTTGAAAGCTAGGTTTAATGGCATAAAGATACTTAATCAAATTACTTGAAATATCAAAATACGGTTCCACAACTCATAACACTCATAAATAAAAACCACAGTGTGTTTATTTTGCTGTCTTGTTGTAACACTATAATGTTGTAGACTGGAAACAAGCTCCAGTTCTGATGCAATAACAAGCATTTTGGTTGAAAAGGGGTCTCTGATAGATTAAGCACCAGTTTCGACCCGACATCAACCCTTCCCCTTTCTTCTAATGGCGACTAGGGTGTTTTCCTCCCTCCAGCACGCCCCTGTATGTAGGTCAGCTCCCAAAACAAAGCGGCAGTGATGTGAGCTTTGCCGTTTCCTCTCAATGTGGTCACCACATGTACGTTTTTCTTGAGAAGCAATGAAGAGGGAGCACGAAACAAGTGCTAAATCCAGGCTGTTGTTTTCTTATTGTAACTAGGTTTGTCTGTTCTTTCAGACGCGTCTTTATCTCCACCCTAAAAGAAGGACAACAAAAAGAGGTGGGTTTCCAGAGCACCCGCTCAGGTTTCAGCAGAGAACATGACACAGCTCAGCATGTCATAATCTGTGTTGTGATGTGCGTGCGGCGGGGAGAGGCTATGAGATGCGCTTATTGAGAAAAAGAGGACTGCAGGCATGGAGAGGAGATGGAATTGTAACTCTAGAGAAGGATTAGACATCCGATATGTACATGTTGCCCCACTGAGAGATGTCTCATGTACACCTTCCGGAAGAAGGTGCACTTGGCATGGTGTTTTGCGAGGGAAATATGTATCAGCCCTGCTGAAAAGACCATTAGCTGCTCACCAGTAGTGATAGAGCGTTATGTCAGCAACTATTCAGTCTTTTTCATCACATACTGTACCCAATCATCCATTTAGTCATTAGGCCTTCAGTCTTTCAGATTATTTCCAGATGTAAAAATGTTACGCTACGTGTTTTCTATCATTAGGTTTTGTAATAATTGTAAAGATGATGATGATGATAATAATTATTAATAATAGGGAGAAATAATATTTACAATAACAGCATGCCCTGGGGCCTGCATAAAACAAGTTTACCAAATAAGCCAGGTTTATTTCAGTTAGTTAGTCAGTCAAAATAAGTCAGACTTACTGAAATAAGCCTTTTTTTTGTTTGTTAATTCATATATTTACGTGTTGATTTTTTAATTATTATTTCTGGTTCTTAGTTCTTTTTTTGTTTTGTTTCAGCGCTTTGGTCCAGCACTTATCAGTATGAACAACTCTGAAGCAATTCGCACTGGTGGACGCTGGTCTTTTCAGCAGGGAGTTGCCACTGAGTGTCGTTTAAGAGACAGATAGAGAGTGAGAGATATTAAGACTCCTGGAGATTAATGCTTCTCCCCTCTGAGTGCCTGTTTTTCCCAGCGGTCGATATAAATCTGTAAATTGCTCTTGATTTGGTTGTCTGCCTCAGCTGGGCCGCCTGCTGCCTCTGCAGTGTTTACAGGACATGAAGTGTGTGTCTCCGTGGCCCTGCTGATGTGCATATATCACCCCCGAACACTCTCTGGGAGATCTTTCGCTTTTGGTGTGGTGCGTGTACCAGGCTGATGGATGGAGGACGAGCATGGCCCCAGAGGTCCCGTCGGTTTACGTTGTGTTGGAGGAGTTGTACTGCAAGGGTGAAGGACCACCCATGCGCTGGCCTCTCTCTTTCGGTCCTCCCTGCTCATCCGCACATACACAGGAATATACACTGACTTCTGCTCAAACACACACTCACTGACGCAGGCATCCTCGAGAGAGCCTGGGTCCCTGAGCTCAGAACCCTTCAAACACACACATACAACATCTAAACAGCACAGACCCATAAGTGTACACACATGCGATTTATGATTAGTGGGTTTACAGAGCTGTATTGTCAAGGCACCTGCATGTATATACACACACCATTAGCCTTCAGGAAATCTGTCAGAGACAAACAATATGTCCAGTTAATGGGAAAAGTTGAAAATTATGTTTTTTTTAGTGGCTGACGGAAAAGCCGGTACTTAGTGGGTGCACATTTACACTACTGTTTAAAAGTATAGACTCTGATTTGCTGCTTATTAATAGTTTGTAAGGTAACTGTTAAGTTATGCAAATACTAATAAACA
>JAUMHI010000034.1:8413143-8427974 GCA_032359435.1 Enteromius unitaeniatus
AGTCAATATGCTGGTAATATGCTTGCCATAAGCAACTTAATGTATGCATTTACCTAAATAAATTAAATGGATAAAAAAGTAAGTAAATAAATAAATAAATTACTGACCCCAGTCTTTTGTAAAGTATTTATGCAACTAATAGCATTATAAAAATAAAAAAAAACCTACTTAAATGAATGTGCCTGTAGTTTAAAACGGTTCAGAGACAAAGGTCCGGAAGATGTTTTTGAGGCAGCCATCATTTCATGGTTTAACTTCAAATCAATTTATGAAATAAGTTTACCTGGATGACCCTTGTCAGAACGGTGGACAGCAGGTAAATATGCTTAGCTGTAATTGCCTAAACTTTTTCAAGTTCTATAAACTTGCTTGCTATAAACAGATGTTTACGCAATACAGGCCAAGTCATTTCATGCATTTCAATTGATCCAGTTTCCTATCCACCAATTTCCAGTCTATCCATTTGGGTATTTACATTCCATTTACTGTACACTTAGTAAAAACACAAGAAGCACATGACCTATTTTAAATGCCTCTTAAATCAATCACTGTTTTGTCCACGTGTACATGCTTTACACTTTTTTTTCCTTGGAGCATTTTTTTGGGATAAAGCGTGAGCTTTCTGTGTAAATATAGAGAAAGCCTGAGTAAGTCGGGAGGGGCGTGTGTTCTCAGGGGGGGATCAGTCTCGGTTCAGGGGCTTTCCTTTCCCACAAAGGCCTACTATACAGGGGAGCAGTCCCAGGGGAAGGGTAATAGAAAACTGAGCTGGCAGGGAAGAGCTGGGGCTGGGCCTCGCTGAGAGAACAAGTCCTCCTCAGGGCACTGTGCTCTCAAAGGTTTACATGCTCCCAAGGTTTCAGCTTTACGAGGCCCAATACTTCCACAGCTGTTTGACCTGCCTTTAAGCAGGGATGGGAGTACATACTTCAGTGTGCTCCTTTAATGGGGTGGAGGCAAGTATGGGTCATCTCCTTTTCAGTGCTTTGTGTTGATGAGGTCATTGTGGAGGACACCGACTGATAGAAATGGACTGAAAGGATTCAATGTGTTGAGTTCCTGACAGCTGTTTGTTTTCTGTATTGTATTATGGT
The DNA here is from genome assembly GCA_032359435.1 of Enteromius unitaeniatus. Classification (NCBI taxonomy): domain Eukaryota; kingdom Metazoa; phylum Chordata; class Actinopteri; order Cypriniformes; family Cyprinidae; genus Enteromius; species Enteromius unitaeniatus. Next base: position 8,414,238 of record JAUMHI010000034.1, read on the forward strand.
GCATTTTTGCATTGGTAAAATTGTAAAGTTGTAAAAATTAAAATAAAAAATATTATTATGCATATTTGCACAATTTGTGGTAAATACATGGATTCAGCTTCGATGATAACAATGATAGCAACAACTAATTATTAATGTAAATTATTTATTTTGTAGTCATTATTAAAATTATGTAATTTATTGATAATAAAAACTATACACAGCTGCTCAGGCCGTCTCTCTCTCTATATAACAATATATATTGTTTTCCTAAGAATTTGTGAGAAACTAATGCTTTTATTTACCAAGGATGCATTAAATTGATCAAAAGTCACAGTAAAGATGTTTATAATGTTACCAACGATTTCTATTTTTGTTCATCAGAGAATCCTGGAAAAAAAGAAGTATCAATTTTTACAAATGCATTAACCAGTGCAGCTGTTTACAACATTGATAATGAGAAGAACTGTTTATTGAGCATCAAATCATCAAAGTGATTCCTAAAAGATCATGTGACACTCAAGTAGTGGCTGTTGAAAATTCAGCTTTGCCTTTACAGGAATAACTAACGTTTTAAATATATATCACACTAAAAATAAATTATCAAAACAGTTTATAACAGTTTTTCTGTATTTTTAAGTTTTCCATGTTTTGAGGTATCATTTATTTCTGTAGCACAAACATTTAAACACCTAATCCAAAGTATGACCAATAATATTGATGTTTGCTTTTTAGTTAAAGGATTTATGAACAAGAAAAAAAAAATTAAAAGCAGACACATAAGGGAGAATAATAAGTGTCCTCATTAAGGTATTAGAGACTTGGCTACCGAGATGGGTGGAGACGTGCAGCATTCAGCTGGAGCTGCCAGAGTTTAAAAGGACAGACGTGTAGGAGCACACCCAACACACGGCCCACGCTGCACACACTCTGCATGACTGGGAGCCATGTTTAACAGAGTTTGCAGCAGCGTATGCCTGTTTCTGTAGCTAGCAAGAGCATGCAGCTGCTCAGGGTTTGCTCCTGCAGGGCATGTGTGCTTTTGAGATGGACAGAGTGAAAAAGAAAATTTGGCAAATGATGGAGTTCATAGGAAGGGGGGCAGGGGGGACGTCATCTCAGGATGGCCCCTTAAATGTATTGGTGTGTGCACATGTTTATGTTGACATAGGTTTGCTGGGGTCCTGGCAGACATCTGTTGCTCTAGTAATATTTTGTCAGTTGAAGGGATAGTTGACTCAAAAATGAAAATGCTGTCATTAATTACTCACCCTGTAATGGTATGTTCTCATCAAATGTGAATAGAATTCTTTGTGCAAGTAGATCACATACAAAGTCAATAAAAAGATGTGAATTACAGTAGAGGCAGATTCACGTTTGGTGACGCAAATGACGCAAAATGCGTCAGGAACATGTGATATTTGCCTCGATCAGTTGTAGTGGTTTTATTTTATTATCACGGCTACAGAGATGCTATTAGAATAATATCAGTGTATATACAATAGGATTACGAAAAATTTAACGCACGTTTTTTTGCAACTAGTGTGAACAAACCATAAGACCTCCGTTCATCTTCAGAAAACAAATTTAGATCTTTTAAATGAAATCTGAGAGCTTTCTGACCCAGAAAGGTTTTAAGGACATTGTTTAAATAGTCCATGTGACATCAGTATTTCAACCTTAATTTTATGATGCTACGGGAAAATTAAAATATCAGAATTAGATGCATGTTCATGAGAGCACCCCCACAACTATCCTAATTTTTGTGCAGTTTTTCTGGCCTTTTTTTTCACATGATAAGATTCTCACATGTAGATTTTGACAGACCGGATGTTCTAACTTTAACAAGTAGCAAAATAAGCCCTGGGGTGGATAAGTGATATCAAACTATGACCTTTAGGTCAAAGATCAAACCCTTTTGTCTTTGGCGGATTAATTTAAATGTTCTATATTTGGGACTGTTTGATGTGTTAAGCATTTGCAAGTAGAGAAGTGTCTTAAGCAAGCTTAGGCGTGCGCCGTCAGATGTGACAGATACCATGCGGTCTGTGTCTCGACCCTACCCTGCCTATGGCTGTGTGCACGTCTGCCATTCATTAAATGCATGTATGATGGCTGAACAGCTTTCACCCCTGTTTCAACCTCTCTGCTACTTCATTTTTGTTATAAAGCCCCCGGACCACAAAGACACACATCATTATAAATCATCAGATGTTTTTTTTTTTGTTGTTCTTGCTCTTTCCCCTGTTTTCACAAAGTAGCTTGGTAGATAAGGCTCTAAATCCAGCCGAATCTGCGGAAGAAACTGGGATATTGTGATACTGAGCTCTGATTAGTTCCAGAAGTCTCTTAGGAAAATGTTTGAGTGACACCACCTAATCCCAAATCATGCTTAGTTTAGTTTAGTTAGGACCAGATACTCATCAATTTGTCTAATAATACACTAGATGAGATTCTAATGGAGCTGGTGATGAATCAAGTCCGAGATCATTGCCAGGAAGAGATGATGAGCGCAGCTCTTTACTGGATTTCTAAATCATACTCTCTTTATGGGCCCATTTCTCTCCTTAAAGAGTCTGACTACAGTTGTACTTCTCTATTGTGACAGATGAGCAGCTTTTAAAGCACCATGTGGTATGCGAATTGGAGTTTTCTAATGATGGTGTGAGTGTGTGTGAGGATATTCCCTACAGGCTGCAGCTGTGCTGAAGCGTGTCTTCAACTTCACAGTCGACCTCAGCAGTAAACGCGACACTTTGAGTGTGTCTGACACTCTCCATCTGTATTGTGCAACAACAAATGAGTTTCATCAAGCTGTTGATTAAAGCAACATCATGCTAACACATCCATACTTAGGAATAGCGGACACAATATAATCAAACTGTTTAAACACTTACAACCTCTAATAATATTGCTGACAAATTGTACGTTAGTAGTTAAGTTCCTGCATGTCACGCAAACGTTTAGCAAGCTAAATCTGCTGTAGCTGCTTTGCTAGTAACTGTTTGAGAACACAAGCTAACGCAGCGTAGCAGTCGTTTTAAGTAAAAGCAGATTTACTGAAATGACAGGAGTTTGATGAAGATGCAAACAGTTTGGAAACTCTGAGCTGTAGCTCAAAACAAAATGGCGTCATTTTTAGGAGTTAAAGGTAACACTTCTTTTTGAAAAAAGAAAGGTGCATTCGTTTGATTTAGTGCTTTATTTTTCTGCCGTCAACAGCAAAGCTGCACATGAATCCAGTTAGTGTTGTGAATGGACGAATCATTTTAAGGGCGTGAGCAGGTTGACATCTGGTAATTGTGATGAAGCTGACATGATGCGAACACAGCATTATTCTGACATTCATCTGTCTGTCAGACTGAACATGCCTCAGCAAAACCCCAGAGCAAAGCTGAATGATAAAGTATTCTGTTAGCACACGTATGTCGCAGATTGATCTGGGAGATGTCAGAAACAGTTTTTCATTGACGGTACTAGAACAATATATTCACATTGCACTGAAAATGCTTGTTATTGTTGGTTCCTTTCATAGACGTCTCACCTATTTGTTTTTATTGAGCAAACGGTGATTATTACATCAGACTGTTTTTCAATTGCCCCCTCATTATATGTGTAAATTTTATATCCAGACTGGAACACAAACTGTATTAATTGGTCTCTGCTGTATAAAAACCTGTCAGTGACTGTCGGCCAACTGTAGTTGGTCAGGCATGTTAAATTCTTATCCAATCACAACAAACACCATCAGACTGTGCAAACTGTATTTGTGGTTATTGGCATGGATCAAACTGATCTTCCACATTAAGATTAGGTCATTTGGCTTTTTAGGAAGTCAGATGCCAAGATTAAAATATCAGGGTTTTTGGGCAATGTTCTTAAGGTTTTAGCCGTCTCATCATCATAAAGCCCTTTAAATCTTCTGCATAATAGACTATTGGTCTGACTAACTGCCTATAAATATAGCGCTGATGACTCACTGAAAGACTGAATATGCTGCTGACCGATTAACTCACTGACTAACTCAATATAATACTGAATGACTGACTGAATGTAGCAGTGACCCATTGACTGATTGATTGAAATATTGCTGAAACATCCTTAGGGGATGAATTTCTGACTTATTTGGGCCTGCTGAGTGACATTTTAGCATAATTCAGGCCCAAAATTCCACTTAGCGGGATGGATGGTTAAGGATAGGCTGTGCTCCTATGTGGATTTCTACAACCTTTTGTCTAGGCGGGATGTCTGTGGCAGAAATTTCAGTGTTTCGTATGCCAAATCAAATATGGCTTTATGGGTTCGACCTCCAACCGGGGCTCATTGAAATGTCATAAAAATTACACCGATGTCCTCAGGGCTGCTGTGAAAGTAAACAAATATCCACCAAATCTCTTTATTGTTGGAAAATTGATGCATTTGCCCAATAAATAACAAATGTTAAAGGATTTTATTGGCCGGGTGAAGGTTTAGGATGGAAAATATTCACACTCCAGATATAAGGAAGAGAGTTGACAGGGTTCCTGTTCTCCCGAGCTGCCTCTCTCTCTTTTACTCTAATTATAGTCTGGTTTGACTGAATTCATTTAAAGTATTGCAGATCTTAGAGACAAGGTTGATATGTTCCATGTTGCTATAAAACAAGTATACATATGTTTAAATATTTATAATCAAAGGCTAGATTTCGGTGGAATAACTGGAAAGTAGAATGTCTTAATGGGTGCTTATTACATACGGTCCGTTTCAGGGTTTAATGTAGGAAAAACGCAAACATTGTGCTGTACAGCTTAAATGTTAAAGTACAATGCAGGTTTTCTTGTTTAATTCTTCATAAATGTGTATTATTTCAAAGAGGAAATAGCATAAAGTTGAGTAAATAATGTTGTTGATTTTTTTTTTTTGCTGAACCATCCCTTTAAATCGAATATTAGACTACTATTTTGTGTTCCCTTGGGTGAAAAATCACATACTGTAGGGGATATTAGTTTGTTGTATGCCATCTGGAGTGTGACCTAGGCTGTTTATTGATAAGGGTCTATTGCTTGAGCATGCAGCTCTCAACTGGGACCAGATGCTTCCATGGAGTTCAAGCTGAGGGACTCTGTCTTATTGGGTTCTTGCTGTGCCGTGAGGGTTTGTGCGTGTGTCCGTTGGCTGCAGAGCTGTAGGAATGCTGGTGTTTGCTAAGTGGAGAGAACTACAGAGACTGTCCAAACACACGTCTGTTTGCCAACCGGGAGCATATTACTGTCTCTGTGCTGGGAGCCTCAGTGGCTGGCCCCTGAATGGAGCCTCTTGTGCGGAGAGAGAGGAGAAATGGCCTCTGAGATCGGGAAAAACAACAGAGCTTAGTGCCACTGCCCTCTCCAGTACTTTGGGAGCGCTACAAGAAGACACCATTACCTTGTTTGAACACCTAGAAACCTGTTATCAGTGCCACAACCTTCCAGTGCAGCTCATAATCATGTAGATTTGTCAGAGTGCATGCTGGGTTATGGTTATCTGTTCTAGAACGAGGATTATGCTGCTGTTCTCATTTCTTGCAGCCCTGATAAAGTGGACGGTGTGATTTATTGGCGTACGTTTAAAGACATTCCTTTTCAGATTAACCTACCTGACATCCTTGGATTTCTAATCAGATTTTAAATGACTTGCTTTTCATGTAGGCTACCCACATCCCTGCCTCATGCAGATGTTCTTTTTCTAAACTGTCAAAAAACAGCATGTTGTTCTATCTATTTATCTGTCTGTCTTTTGTTCATTTATTAGTTATATTTATAGATTGTTTGACCTCTAGTCTGATTAAAGTTATAGATAGGAAATATGAGAACAGCTTCGCCACATTCCTGTAAGGTCTAGATTAAGCAGAGAAAGCCCTATGCTTTCCTGTTTGACAGACCCTTGTGCACTCTTGAAGAACCCAAATGAAAACCTAATGTGACACCCGTCATTCATCCGTCTGCTCAAGCGAGCAGTGCTGGAGTGTGCTTGGAACATACTTCATAAGACTCAGAATGCTTTAGATATGAGGATATATAAGTGGAGAATGCGGTTCAGTTCTTTGGCATGCTTCAGGACACTCAGGTTGGAGAGGAAATGAGTCTTGCCTTGCTGTGGAGTGACTAAAAGAAAGCCGGCAGTGTGAGCTCAGCGTAGTTTTCACATGAGTGCTCTCTGTGTATGTACAGTACCAGGAGGAGCAGGGCTGAAAAGACGTCCTCTGTGTGTTCGGCATACACGCACAACTCCACCAGGCCTGACCGTGGCTCCAGGCAGCTCTCGGCCTCAAACTAAACTCTACATTAAAGCATGCTGACTTCCCCCGGCCCACATGTGTTCCCTGTGCTCCACTGTGGAAGAAAGAAGAGATGAATAATGTATTTCACATTAAAGGGCAGAGAGGCCTTCTTTTCCTTCTGCATAGTCATGTGCTGGACATTCATGGACTCTACAGAGCATACATACCTCATATTAAAGACACTTCCTGTTTCCATTTGTACTTCTCATGTCAGATGCCCGCTGTCTCTCATTTTTTGAGAGTTTTGGCTTTACCGCCATGGGTAAGGTTTATAGCCAAGCCTGGAGAAATAAAACCTCCCCAGCATTTTTGGATATTTTCTTTTTTCCACTGCTAGTTGCCTAATTTTCCTTTGCCATGGCTTACAAATAGAGAAAATTCTGTAATTTATTACAACTTTCACAAACATCATTTATTTATTGGTTCAAGATGTTGAAGATCCCCACACACGGTTGGATCGAGCACAAAATCAGTCTCCTTTACATCAGCAGAAAGCCACAGGTCTTCCTGTCTGTCTGCCATTTCTCTGAGTTAATTATTTCTCATATTATGATGATCCTAGTACATTTGTGTCAGCAGTGTTTGTGTAAATACTCAAATGTGGGTGGATGTACACAGATCAGACCTTGATTTATTGTACTAGTTAAATAAAGATGGCTAAACACACAACTTGCATTTACTGCAAACCCACCCACGTGCACACTTTTAATACTTGCACACATACTAAGAACTGGCAAACACCCACTCATTCGACTTTGCTCTGACTGACAGGCCGTTTGTGTTTATCATCATAGACTAATTTGTTCTACAAGGATTTGTTCTGCTAGCAAGGTCACAGTCTAGGGCCACGCACACAGGGCCCCTGTTGTGCAGCACTCTTACACGTACACACACACTTCCAGTAAGGACTCCTCCTCTGTTCTCACCAGTTAACCAAAAAGGCACTTTGAAGTCAGCTGGAGTCTAGCTGTTACTGGAAAAACAGCTTCTGAAAAACACTTTTTACCCTGTTTATATGATGCTGCCCTGTGAATTATGTTTTTTTTACAAAATACTATAATGCAAGAGTCAGGCTAATGCTAAAAAAAAAGACTTTTTTTTTTCTTCCCTTTTTAATTTAAGCTAAGAACCAAACCAACTAGCTACAAGGTGTATATAGCAAAAATTGGTCAAGAATGGGACAAAAAGAGTACTTAGTACTTAGAATAAGTATAGTACTTATAATTGTTTTAATAAAGGAAAATAAAATCTAAATAAGAAATAAAAAACTATATGTTGATTCTGCATGAATTTGTACCCTACTGAAAAAACAGCATAGGGTCGTTCCAGCTGGAATCATCAAATTTTGGAAAAGTTCCCCACCTGACCCCCTCAGATTTGTCTCAAAAAAATCTACGTGGTGGGTAATATGCCCAATAAACCCTATCCTACTTTTTATATTTTATCAATAACAACATGCTCTTTCAAAAAAAAAAAGTTTCATGTTCACACCTGGTGTCATTCATGGGAAATATTGCTCTGAACATTGGTGTAAATGAGTTTTTTCCATTTTTGGACCTTAATATTTCAACATCCATCAGACTCTATTGTCTGATATCAAAGGATGTGAAAGACATGGTACATATCAGACCATTTACCAAGTTTGATGCTTATACATTAAAATTGAGGTTTCTATGGTCATCTGAAAACCTTTAAAGTAATAGTTTCAAAGAAAAGTAGAGGGCCAGCATTCAGGTGTAAATTCAGTAACAATGGTGTGAGTTGTAATTCATGCAGTTTTGGACCAAGACTCTTAGGCCAGAAGATTTCATGGACCTGGCACAACTACTTCTGGAGATATTTCAGTCTGAACATGGTCACTCAGACTGTGATGCCAAAAAAACTGATTTTTTTAGTGAAAAAATATGCACAGTAGAGATTTTGTACAGTATATGATCTATTGGGCATATTACCCATCACATAGATTTTTTCCAGACAAATCTGAGGGGGTCGGGTGGGGACCATTTGATGATTCCAGCTGGAATGACCCCATATGCTGATTAGGTATGTTTTGATGCTGGTTTACGCTGCTCCTTTGCTGGTTCAAGCTGTTCCTTTGCTGGTTCAAGCTGTTCCTTTGCTGGTTTATGCTGGTCCTTTGCTGGTTTACTTTACCAACCTGGTGACTCAAATGAAAGTTTTCTTAATAATCAGTTAATATAGTTAGCTGTGAGGTACAATCAGTAAATAGTTAGCCACAATAAAGCTGTTTAAGTAATATATATATATATATATATATATATAATATTTACAGTATATAGCCTATATAGATTATTATTATACTTTTTTTTGTAACTAGAAATAGAACATCCAAACAAACCGATCCAAAAAGGCTTCTCACAGTAAATTTTCACACATTGACTAAAGTTGACTGAGAAAGATTCATCCATCTTTTTTCATCCATCTCTTATTCTAGCACCTATGAATGTTTCAGTCAAGCGGTACTGGAATGTTCCTACAGGATATGACATAGTAGCGACTAGCAATGTTGTTGTGAACAGGCTTTGGCAGCTAATAAAGAATGAACTGTAGAATTCATTACAGTCCATCCTCTGATTTATGCTGGCCTAAGCATTGCTGAGCTGACTGCTGCTGTCTCAGGAGGGGACGATGTCTTTACCAGGTTTAGTCAGACCTCCGCTACTGTGAGCACAGAGAGAACCGCAATGGAAAAATCAACAGCACAATTTGGATTAGCCTTGGATTTGAATATGCTTGTTCCAGTGAATCAACAAATGACTAATAGGGGATTTGCATGTGGTTTACTTTAGACTAACTAGTGGATGATTTTATCTTAGATGGATTAACTTCAGGCTGCTGACTCTATATGGTATATTTGCAAAAAATTCCATCATAATTTCAAAAGTTACACATATACCGCTTTCTTCTCTATCAAGACAAAACGACCTGGTGAATGTGTTTGAAATATGAAAATGAGACTGCTAAAAATTTGAACCAAGGAAATTGAGGTGAAAGTTTATTTAGAGTAAATTTTCACAGTGGGCCTTGAGTTTGCAAGACAGGTGCGTGACTTGTCGTATGGTGATTGCATCAGTCATAGAGTCAAAGTGAGCGAGGGATCTGGAGAATTTACGTGCAGTAAAGCAGGCCTGATGAAAGGCACTCAGAGCAATGGGAGACTTTCCATGCTGCTTGAGTCCTTTCCAGTCCTGCATAACGGTCTGTCTGGACAGCTCCAGTTCCATTACCCACAGTCCTCTGTGTCGTGCCAAGTGGGGCGGCCTTTATTGGCCAGTTTGCTTTGTTTGTTTGTATGTTTTAACCATTTCTGGTTAGTATCCAGCAGTTAGACTGCTTGCCAATGAGGATGGAATGCTGTCTATTTATAATCATTTTCACCAATGAAAATGATTATAATATATAATCAGCAGGCCCAGACAGAATCAGCAGATATTTGCATTTAAACACAGAGGAATGCAATAAATGGAGTTAAGAAAGCTGCACTGTTACAGCATAGATCAAGTCAGCCAAATTGGACACATAAGGGTCAGAACTAAACTGTTGAAAGTTGCTAAAGGAAGGTTAATTTCGTTGCTGAAAGTTGCTAAATTATGTCATTGCACGATTTAGTAATTGCGCAATCACAATGCAAAATTGTCAAAACATCAAACCTCAGAAGCCTGTGCCTTCTGTTCAGATTCGAGACCTTATACGTTTTTCTCTTTCGGATTAATCAGAATTAGTGTAGCAGATGATAGATAATAGACAAACTCATCACTAAAAGGAGACATTCATTGATTTTGGTCTCTTGTTTTGCCAGTTTGTTCTTAATTGATTGTAATTCATGTGTGTTTATCATGGATCATAACATGCTGAAGTGAATGTGAGTGTTTGACTGTTTGTTTCTTGTCCTGCATTCATAGGACCTGCGGAGGTTCCGATGATGTCACCCAATGGATCCATCCCTCCCATCCATGTGCCTCCAGGCTACATCTCACAGGTGAGTGGAAAGTCGTAATTTAAGGACAGTATCCTCATAATTATCTATCAGTTCAGATTTAATTGGACTTGCCAAAGGAAAAAAAATGTGTCTTTTTAATAATTACATTTCTTTTTAGCAAAAATAAGAATAGATTCACAGGGACAACAAAAAACATGTCTGAAAACATAATCACAAAAATAATACTACATGCTTCATTTAAATGACACAACACATTATACATTATTGGTGGCCTTGCTGTGCAAAAACATTACTTGGGAATTCTTACAATGTACATGAATGTGATGGCTATAAATCTTAAAAATAATAGTAATAATAAATTTAATAATGCCCTCAGGAGCGACTACCTCTATAAGACTTGTGGTCTGTCTAGGGCTCTAACATCTCTAATATGATCCATTAGATATTATACAAGAACCTGTCGTCATTCCAAACCACATGTTGATTCCTATCTGCCAAATGAAAGGAGTAATCGATATGTAGCAAGTGCTGATCTGGAGTGAGCTCTCTGAACTGTAATCTTTATCTTGCTCATGATCGGCCAGACATGAAAGCAGACCCCTGACCAGTAGCTGTTGGAGAGATACAATCAGCACGGCAACAGCTCTGGGCCTGGAGCCTAGTGGTTACATTACGTCTTCATTTAGCGCCATTTCTGACTCTATGCTGAAAAGGACTATTGAGAATATTTGTATTTTGACTTGTTTGTGATCTATGAAATGTAGATTTTCTGATTCACTAGGGTATTTATGAAGACCTGTGGTTCTGAATTGGTCGTTTGAGACCCAAAAGTGGGTTTGCTGTGGTTCTTTTTTTATGACTTTCATGCACTTTATTTCTCCATGGATTTTTTGCTTGGCCTTTCTTCCTCACCAAAGATAAATAGCAGGCAAATACCTGCTAGAATGTGATGGAAGACCAAGCAGAGAGTTACTACAGTGGAGACAGAAAGTTGGGGAGCCATATGCCGTGTAACCAGTGTTGAGTAAAGCTTGTTATCTGGTGATGTTTTTTTTTTTCCCAGAAAGGAAGATTAGAACACAAACAGATTAGACTTCTATTTACTCATAGCTGGTTTCCTAATTTTGTTTTGTTCGGTAGTACCCTGTACTCTCAATAGGAAAACAAAAAGGGGTCATGCACAATTTTCATAAGTTTTGGGCCAGTGGCAGTCTTGGCTCATTTGGTGGGCTAGGTGAGATAAAACTTGGAAAAAATAAGAAAACAACTTTTTGTTAATGTTTCATTAAATTAAATTAAGTGTACATTTTATTATATTAATACTTCAAAATGCAATACTATACTGTGAGGGCACATTTAAAGGAAAGTAGATTTTAAATGCAGATTAAAAAAATATTAAATTATTTTACTTAAAATCATGCCCTCATGGTTTAAATGGGCATGACTTTTCGCCCCTCCTCTGGCAGTTGAAAGAATCTGCTAATTGTCCAAAGGTCATTGTATCTGTGTGTAATGTAGGTCAGTGCCAGCTAGGAGCGGGAAGCACAGTCAGAACTGTGGGCATCTAACAACAGGAGACCAATATCCAGACAAATTTAGTAGCAGCTTTTTCTTTTCAGATGAATTGCAATTCTAATTCTAACTTGCAATTCAATTTCTAGTTTACATTTAATTAAATCAAAAAAACATTTTATAATTAATAAAATGAATTAAAACACTGACCCAGAGATCCTCAGTGAGTCTGATGTCTCTCTTAGACATGCATAAATAAACAATGTTTCTCACCGCCTGCTTAACATCTGAATGCACAGCAAGCCTGAACTTGATCTAATCTTTCACATCTTATCGCTAACTGCTTATTGATAGGCAGGTCAACATGCTGTTATGTGTACACACACACACACACACACACACACAAGCGTATAAACACTCTCAGGGTCAGCAGGTCAGACAGGTGAAGTACTGTTCAACTATGGCCATACATCAGTATTTACTGTTCATACATTTTTTGATTTGTATGTTCATATGAGTTTAGGCTGAAAATGAATAAAATCTTGCATTCTCACTTTAGGTGTTGGAGGACAACACAGGGGTCCGGAGAGTGGTGGTCACCCCTCAGTCTCCAGAATGCTATCCTCCCAGTTATTCCCCAGCCATCTCTCCAACTCATCACTTACCTCCATACATGGCCCCACCACCCTTTATTCCCAACTCACACACGGCCTTCTACCCCCCTGTCAGCCCTGGAGACATTTCCCCCCACCAGTACTACCAGCATCATATGCCACCCATGTACAATGAAGGTAAGAGCATATGATCACTGACTTCTCATTGCTTCTCTCTCCTCTCCTCTTACCACGTCGTGAAATCGTTTTTTTTTTTTTTTGTCATAAATTCCATTGTTTCTCTTAGGTGCTTTATATGTTTTAGCAATTTCTGCTTCTAATTTTATTTTAAAACAACTTTTTTTAATACTTTTTTGCCACAGAGATAATTCCTGTGTATGGGATGAACTACATTGGGCGAGATGAGCAGTACAAACCACCACCAAAGAAGATGAAGGATAGACTGGAGCGTCAGAATCGTCTCAACAGCCCTCCCTCCATCTATAAGAGTAACATGGGCTGCAACAACATGTACAATGGCTATGGCAAGGTCCATGGAAATCTTGGAATTGGCGGAGGAGGAGGAAGCAGTCCTGGAGCTAAAAAAAACACCCGTGGAGCTCGGAGTAGCCCCAGGTCCAGTGAGCCAGACTTACAAGGTAAGAACTTTAGCAGATCTGTAGGTTTAAGTTTGTAAACTATCATTTAAATCTAGTTTGGAGGGTTTGATAAATGACCTAAGCCATCACAAAGAGGATGAATGTTGATGTTCAGATAAATAAATGGGTTAAAGAGCTTAAAACAAAGGTTGTTGATTTAAAAAAAAAAGTCTGAACTGCTATACACTTGTACTAACTCCCCTCCAATTTACCAAGGTTGGATTTTTTTGGGGATATGCTACACACTACAAAAACCTTGTTTGCAAGCTCTTGATCTGTCCATCTCTCCCTTACTGCTATTGACAGCCATCTTAAATACTAACAAAATCTTCCCACTCTCCAAAATTGGAACATAGCATTTTTAGTAGATCAACTAGATACAAATAAAAAGCGGATGGAAAAATCTAATTTTATTTCCATGAATAGCCCACAAGTTTTGCCTCGCTCACTCTGCTAGATTGGGAAACACGCATCAATACACCCGATCTGAGCCGATCGGAATCACAACTGAGCTCGCGCCTGTCAAGAGGAGGTGGTGGGGGTGGGCTTGCGTGCTGTGTAGGCCATTAATGGACAATTCTTATAAATAATTTTTTTTCTGGACCAATCAGAATCTCAGCGCTTGCTTCAGGATCTTCACATCTGTTTGAAGCTTATCTCTCCACTTTTTAACACCCACAAGCAATTCTGGAGAACCGAACACAATACTGAATCGGCCAGCTGTGATGTCAGCGT
>JAUMHI010000034.1:8428074-8439484 GCA_032359435.1 Enteromius unitaeniatus
TCTCCACTTTTTAACACCCACAAGCAATTCTGGAGAACCGAACACAATACTGAATCGGCCAGCTGTGATGTCAGCGTCTCTTGTTTCATGTTTACCTCTAAACGCGGATGATATCCCCTTCTCAGTTAGGTACTTCACTTGATCTTCCATAATAGATAGAAGGGGACGAACAACTAGTAAAATTGGTTCACATACGTTTGAGAATCCAACATTTAACTGATCTTAATAAATGCTTATTGTCATGCCTAAATTCCCCCCTCTGCACATTAAAACAGTGCTAAAGGCAACTTTAAGGTCCCTACACCACAAGGGGGATTCTTTCAAGAGATCATGTCATGTGACACTAAATATTGGAGTAGTGGAGTAGCTTTGCCATCACAATAAAAGAAAAATGTATTAAAAAATAAATAAAAGTTAGTAATTCTAGTAATATTCTTACAATAATACTATTTTCACAGATTATTTAAAGAAATTCAGCCCTGTTGAGGGACTTGAGCATAAAACATCTTAATTACCCCAAAAGGTATATGATAAATATTACTAATTTGTCCCGTAAAGTTTTGTTACAATTATTGTTATAATAACTTTTAAAATATAAGTGTAATATTATTAATTGAATAAAAAAATTTAATGTAAAGCCCTGTTCATTCATAGTGTAAAAGCTAGGTCATGAAGAATTTCATGAGTCAGAGCAGAGTGAGATGCTTGGTGCCAAAAATTCTCTGCAACGTTTACACAAGACATTATAGATGTTATTGTGGTTACATTAAATCATCTTGTACATGGCTAGAATATTTAGCCTATGATGTTTCACGGCTTCCATTAGACATCTGTAATGCATGTTTCCCCATGTACCCACAATGTTTTTCTCTCTCCACTTAAAAAAAAAAGATAAGTGTATCAATAGAGGTAAAGGGGGTCGTCATGCCACGGAAACTGCATAGCTGGGAATCGCCAAGGTGCTATCGTTTTTCCAGCACCCACAATGTGGTCCTTGTGTCTCAGGTTGGGCCTCTGTTGAAAGGCAGCCCACATACCTGTGGAGTCACGTTCTCCCAATGAAGGGGTCCTTTGAGCTTGGCCACCGATCCTCACCAATTCCACATGTGCTTTATCAGGCCCCCTGCAGTGGCGATTGGGGAAGAGCTCCATTAAAGACGCTGTTCACATGCTGCTCCCTGCTCTCTGAGACATTTTCTTAACATAAACATTTCATGAGAATACATCCATAACTCTTCGAAATTATTTAATGTGCACTAGAGAAGGTCATTGCCATTTTTTGGCACTTCTGCCAGTTTCTTTTCTTTTTTGTTCTCTCAGCCTTTTTGATGTCCTTGAAGTTTTTTGCTTTAAATTATGTAAGTGCCACTGATCCCAGGTGTTTCGTCAATGCATGCACATTTGCAAGTGCTGACAAGTGCAGCAAATGGAATGATCCCTTTGTTTATTTGATCTGCCAAAAGGGCAAAAAAAGCATCCATATTCAGTGTATAAGTCTGTGTTTTATGTTAAAGGGAGAACATGTAGTATTATATGCAGGTGTTGTAAGACTTGACTTGTACACTGACATCATGGAAACGTGATTTGTCTGCTGCAAGCACAAGCCGCCTGTTCTTTGATCAGCTAACGACAGGCCTTTGCAATCTAACAAGCAAAACACGAATTGCTCATACAGTACATCCATATGGTGTTTCTATGTTACACACACACTTAGAGTATCTCCAGGATCAAAGGCAAACGCAGACTGTGGCAGTGTTCCCAGGAGATAAGACTGCAGATGAAGCTATAACTTTGGCTGCTGTACACTTTATACATGCTAGTTAGATGCTTATTTGTTGATGGTTATTTAGTGTTGCATATTGAATAATAGAGAAAGTCATCAGTTGTTGTTTTTTTCCTTTAATGTTAAAATGTGTGCAGAGGTACATATTGAATAAGCTGTTAAAGAAATTGGAGGTTTGTGAGCAGATCAGATTTGCTTGAGCTTTTTTCTTTGTACAATCCAAGATCCAGTTTTATTTTGGACTTCATTGCCTTATTCTTTGGACAAAAGTACTTTCTTCAGAATAATTGTTCTTTTGTATTACACAGAAAACAAAAGCCATGCTTAAAATGACATGAGTGTAAAGACAATTTTCTTATCCTGGTTATATGAAAATCTCTATAAAGCTGACAAATGATCTTTCATGTTGTTGGTTATCGAACATAATAGGGTGTAAAACCTTGCAGTCAGTGTAGGCCAAGCAGATGAGTGTTGTGGAGGTCACTAGAAGCAGGGCGCTGGGGTCAATTCTAATAGACCGAAGCGTGTGGCTCTCCTCTGGGGAATCGACTGAATGCTTGAAGAATAGAAAACAAACTTGAGGCTTCTTGCTCACGTCACTTACTGAAGGCTACAGCCATCTGGGCCTCACTTCAGCCTGGCTTCTAGGCATAAATCATCACAACCACAAATACACACATGCAGACTACTTGGCTCCTCGGGTCAGGCCGGAGATCAGGTTAGGGTTTTTTTTTTCTTTCTGTACGGAAGCCGTAAAAACTCTCAAGTCATCAAACTCTCAAGACTGAAGCACACAAAAAAGAAAAATGGGGGGAATGAGAAAGAGAAGGACAACAAAAGGGCTGACATTCCAACTGTCGAAAATACAGTGTTGTTGGCATAGCAGCTTGAAGATCTAGGTGGCCTGGCTACCATACACGACTAGAGCTGTGAAAATAACTCTACTCAACAAAGGTACTTCAGCTACACAGTCTTCGCTCAGATCGCATCATAGGCGCAAACGCACTCACCTCAGCTAACGAACCTCGATTACATAAGACAGGAAACCACATCCTGGGGCCCATCAGCTCCTTTCCTAAGCTGCAAGGATATTTGTGCTTTCTACCACTCCACCCTCATTAACTAGATTAGGCTGGGGCTAAGCCTGTGTGCAGAGCAAGACTGGCCACTAAATTAACCTTCTCATGGTCTCAGGCTTGCAGCACTTTAACTCTAACTCCTTTCTATCTCCAGCTTTCCTTGTGTGTTTGCATGGACTCAAGCAGAAACAGATGTTCACTTCTGCTCCTCTTTGGCGCTGGGCATTTCCTCTAGCCACGTGCTTTCACTCCATCATTACAGTCCAGAAGCAACAGATGTTCCTTAATCTTGACTGTTTTTTTGCCACAGTGGTAATAGTTTCCCACATTCACTCTCTCACAACATATGAGTCGCTGAGAAAGGTTATGCCCTGAGGTCACTTTGATAACAGCATGCAATGGAGCAATAATAGGTGACGCAACTTGGGGGAAACCGAATCATACGAGAAGGTCAAGGGCAGATAAGACCTGGTAACCAGATGCTAGCTCTCCACCTAATGTGACCTTTTAATGATCTGATAGTGCTTATTTGATCTTTTACAGTTGGCACGACAGAACTCTCACATATCTTATGAGTCTGGATAGGTTGTTTTTAAGAAGGTCCCATAGAAAGTGCTGAAAAGTTGGAGAGTGTTTGTGTGTGTGTGTGTGTGTGTGTGTTTCTGAGAAGTGCTTCTTACAGCTCTTACTGTAAGACAATGCTTAACTGCCTCTGTTTCAGTGGAAGTGTTTGTCTGTGCCAGGGTTATTAGTGGCGGTTTCTGCTAAATGTGCATGTTAAGACTTTAGAAGACTGCAGTTCTGTTGCATCAGTCAAACTGAAACTCTTAACTCCACATGTTCTGGTGAAATTTGATATATTTATATGCATGTAAATACCAGTGCTGGGCAACAATTAATTGCGAAATCGCATCCCAAACATATGTTTGTACTGTTTATATTTATTATGTATGTTTAAAGACACGCACATACAATATATATTTAGAAAATATTTACGTGTATATATTTATATTCATATATTATCTATAAATGTATTTATATAAGCATATATTTATGTGCATATACATAATTGCATGTGTATATAATAATAATAATAAATATACACTGTACACACACATATGTATTATGCACACAACTTTTATTATGGATGAGATTAATCACGATTAATCGTTGTCCAGCACTAGTAAACACATTTATTAATTCATTTATTCAATGATTTGTGAATGACTCGTGTGAATCAGTTCGAAGACTCAGTCTGTCTAAACCCCGCCTTCCTGTGAGCCCTCACTGCTGTGATTGGTCAGATTGTTTGGCAGACATTATGCAGATATGCTACTTTGTGATGTGGATCCATAACAGAGAAAGATTCGAATTGCTGATGACTCGTTTAGGCGAATATGAGCAGACTCTTTTTATTTTTTTTTTTTTTGATAGACAATAACTTTATTTATCATGCACTGTCGGCGTCACAACTTTGCAGATAGTTTATGTTCACATGCAGCTACATGACACACTGCATGAACGATCATATTTGAAAAAGCATTATAGGGGCACTTTAAATGTTTCTTTACTGTTTTCCTAAATGGATGTGTTTTTAAAGAAAATGCTAAGAATATTTTTCCTAGAAACTGAAAAATGTGTATCCTAATGAAGATTCCGCAAATCTAAAATAATAAAGGACAATGGATCAGATAACTTAATAGTTTTTTTTCCACTGCTGCAAAGCTTTCTCACATGTTTCGAGATCAGTTGGACGTTTCACTTACACATAATGTACATTTAAAAAAAAGAGCTAAAGTATTTAAGACATTAAGATGTCGTATAAACTACTCACTAAAAAAGTTCATATAGAAGTAGTAACAATGATTCAAAAAGCAGGTGAGTAAGGAAAGTAAACACAGATAGACTGGCACCTGTGGAGAATGTACCACTAGGCATCCAGAGCAGGTCTCCACGGTTCAGTCTCTCTGTAGCTCTCTGTAGTCTCATTCCCTCCGGCCTCCGCCTCTCTCCTTTTCCTTCTATCCCTCCTTTCTAGGCTCTGCCAACTTTCTCCATTCTTTCCAGCTCCCTTCCAGGAAGCGCTGGCGTATCCCTGTGTCCCTTGGCAGAAGTGAGGCCATGCATCTCTGCTGTGAGCGAATGCCACTGAGAGTCCCTCTGGAGATAGCTAGAGACATGGAGCTAGCACACTAAAGGCGAGAGACTGGTACTTGGCAGTTGTGGAAAAACAAGAATCCATTCTGCTGAGGGGGCTGGCGCTCTTTGATACTGAAACGAAACATAACGATTATTTATCCAACATTTACACGCACACGCAAGCTCACACACACATATACATATCTGTCTAGGTAGATAAACACACAGATTATCTTATTTGTTCTAAGATCAATAACAGATATATTGATGACAGACAAGAATGCTGATAGACTGACAGGCTATCTCGACAGACCATACTTACTCTATAAGTAGATAGGCAGACAGATGCCTTCACATGCTATCAGAATTATCATAAATATTAAAGTTGGACTTGACTGGCCTCTCAGGTCATATTTACAACTGGGAAACTAAGATAATTTTGATACCAGAGTTTCTGACTTGGGCGGGCTATAAACATCTAGAAACAGCTAAATATCCACAAAAAAACAGCCAAGAACTCATTTGTAAGAGGGATGTCCACCAGCATTCTGGTTCTTCTCAATGACAAACCACTTGTATGCGGCAAACTCATAATTGCAATAATTTTAGAAGCGGGAAGTAGGAAGTTTCTGATAACATGAGAGGACAGCACATCTATTTAAGAGACAGACAACATAGACAGACAGACCTTTGTAGGTAGATAGACAGAAAAAAATGCAGATAGATTGATTGGGAAGTCATATTAATAAAGCTCATTGAATTTGAATTTAGACAGACAAGTTTAAAGAGAATATACAGTACATGTGGGCATGCCTGTTTTGTGCGCGAGTGGCCGTGTCAGCTGTATGCTGGTGTGTGAGAGCGCTGTGGCAGTGGTTCTCAGGGAGGCACGGGTTTGTGTGAGAGCGGGATAAGACAGCCAGCTGTTGAGCAGACGGAATGTGTGCTATGCGGAGATGAGAACGATTGGGATCCTGCAGCTCTTTCTCGCTCTTCCTCCCACACACAGGGTACTTGCCAACCCCTTATTAGTTATTTTCTGCAAAAAAAAAAAGGGATTTATTTGTTATTTTGAAAATATTTGATCGCCTGGCAATTTGCTCTTTCCTGATGTGCCTTAAAAAGCAATATCTGTTTTAACCTAAGCATTGCAAATTGCTTGTGTAAAATCTGAAAAACCCCAATATATTGTGATTTCCAGGCAGTGTAGTCATCCTGACCGTGTTCTGTTATAGCCACAACCTCAGTTTATTTTTCCTAACGATCGTCTGGTTGACTAAGCCATTGCTTGTCATCATTCACATTTTTGTATGGATTCGCAGCACAGCTCTGGTCCTGGAGGCTGTGTGTGTAACAGCAGTCACTAATCAAGAATGTGTTTCGCCTAGCTCCACTAGGAGGCAGACGTTCGCACATGCCTCTGCACAAAGATGAATGAGTCCACAAAAGAACTCTTTATTTTCAGGCTGAAGTACATGAAGAAAAAATCCAGGATGCTTTAATCTAAAAGCAAACAAACAAATCTGTCGCTCTAACAGAATTGGGGACTGTGAAACATGTTTATGTCTGACTGATCGGCCCTCTTGATAGCGGTAGCCTAGTTTCTCGACTCGCAACCTGTATTCAGGATGCTAGCTAGCTTGTTTTTAGGCTCTTGTAACAGTTCTACGGTGTTCTAGCACTCTCACACACACTCACTCACAAACGCACGCACAGACGCATGTGGGTGTAGTTACTGGCCTGACCATTTGGCGTCTGCAGCTCTGTGGGTGTTCTTGGAGGCTTTTTTTTCCAGATAGTCTGCAAATTCAGTTTTGGATGTTTACCTAGCACCTTCTTATATACACACGCACGCTCTCATTCCCATAGAGCTAAACACCCAAACACTCCACTCACACTGCAGCTCTAGACCACTGTCAAAATGTTTCCTGACATCCAAATAGAGGTTTCCATGTTGGTTTAAAGGGTGTTTTAGGGTCAAGTGTCAGCTCTCACGTGACTCATTTAGGTTATAACCTTTGACCTTTAGGTTATTCACTATACGAGCAGTCCAAGAGTGTTGCTAAGGGTGTTTTTAGCATGTTGCTATGTGGTTGCAAGGGTATTATGGTTGTTTGTTAGCAACGGTTCAAGGTTTGGTTAGTTAGCGCCATAGACATGTATAGACGCCCAATTGGACAGCCATCTCAGCCTATTCAGTGATTACTATGGCTAATGGAGTGTGGAGAAAATGTCTATTGTATTTTGGTGTTTTTGGTTTGTTTTTTGGATTTGCGTTGTTTTGTCTGCCTGTGTGTTTTGGTTTGGTTTTGCAGTGCTTTGTTTCCGATTTATTTTGTTTCGCTTCGTGATTATATTTTGTATGTGTTGTGTTTTGTTTTGTTTTGTCTTTTTTGTTTCACTTTTGTTTGTGTGTCGAGATCAGTGTTTTGTTTGTCATCTAGAAATTTAAAAAAGAAACTGATTGTGGCGTCCAGTTGTTTAGAAAAGCAATAGCACACACCTCTCTTCAGTACGCTTTGGTCAAATATTTTCCTTTTCTATTTTCCTTTTTTCTCTTTCTGTCATTTATATTCACTTGCTCCTAGTCCCTTTTTCACATTCCTTATTCTCACTTCCCTTTTCCACTCTCCCATTTTTGACCTTAACCTATAATTGCAGGCAGAAACTCCTGTTCACCCCAGATATCCAGAGAGACACTAGAAAAAAAAGAAATGTAATTATTCAGCCTAACGCAGAATAGAATTAGACAGCTCTACTTTTAAAAAGAGCAATGTTTGTTTATTTCTTCCTCTTCTATCCTCTTTCCTTCCTCTGTTTATTTTCATTTATATATTGTGAAGCAGCACTTATTCAGAACGTGGCAGGAGGGCGAGACGGAGAGTGAGCAGCTCGCTTTGACTCTGCATCTCCCCGTGGAGACTGCATGTGTGAGAAACAGACGTGAAGCTTTGGAGAGTCGAGTGCTGAGCCTGGCAGCAGCACAACCGAAAGCAGTTCCCTCTGAGGCCAGGGGCGGAAGGAGAGGAGAGG
Organism: Enteromius unitaeniatus; assembly: GCA_032359435.1. Classification (NCBI taxonomy): domain Eukaryota; kingdom Metazoa; phylum Chordata; class Actinopteri; order Cypriniformes; family Cyprinidae; genus Enteromius; species Enteromius unitaeniatus. The sequence goes on from JAUMHI010000034.1 coordinate 8,436,109, forward strand.
ATGGACACACAGGAAGTGAACCTAATGACTAGTTTGAATGAGGAGGTGCTGAACAGGTAGTCATTTCCCTTCGGAGATGACTTACAGACCTTACGAAAACTGCATAATGTGCCCAAGTTCTTTCCTGTGTTGACGTATTTTCTTTTTAAAATAGGAAGTTTTAGTAGGGCATATAAACACCCGCATCTTTTTTTAAATTTATGGAATTTATTGATGTTAAAGCCATATGCACCGTGTTTTGCTACTTTCTAGTTAGTTGCAGGTTGTGTTGGGCACATTCTCATTCAGGAGGAATTAGTTTGAACAGTGTAGGATAGGTTTTCTGTATTAACATATAGATCTCAAATTTTCTCGCATGTAAACTGACTCCACAATGATTACTCCATCTTTCGTGTTAGGGTGGATTTAAATGAGTGCTCTGTTAATGGCAAGAGTAAGGCGACCTCATATTCTTCCACATCTGCACAATTACTCATCACTTCTCAGTAATAACTCAGTTTCTCACCCACACATATTAGTAAGGTTTCCGTCTCTTGGGGAAGCCAGCGTTCTCTGTGCCTACCTCCCGAGGTCATGTTAAGGTGATTGTGTATGACATCATTGTGACTCATGAAGGCCTAGAGGCGCTGTGAACTCTCAGTGTGCTCTCTACTCTAGAAATAAATACACACATCAATCATACTCGTGTAGTGCGTTTAGGGGGATGACAAATGATGTGTCTGTAAGCTTTTTTTTTTTTCTTCTTGATTTGTTTTTTCTCAGTTGCTTCTTTTTTCAGTTTGTGTCTGACAGTGTATATGTACAGTATTATATTATCATTGCAGAGGCAAACTATCACCATTTTTTTTCATTTAGTTTTAGAATTAATATAAAGACTAAAAATCTTGAAATGCACAAATGTAACATTTCTGGAAAAAAATGTATATATGATTAATATATAATAAATAATAAATATATATATATTATTAAATGTTTATACATGCAAACGTTTTTAAATTTCTCTTTTCTTCTTTCTTTCTTTTTGAGAGAGGTGTTATAAAAATCTAGACTAACTTTAAGTACACTATACAGTAGTCTATATATGCTAACATATGTTTATTTTTTTCATTTGTACACATAGATAAAAGGGCCTTTCAATATTGTCCTAGGTGAAGGAATATATTATTGAACTAATCCAATATGTATTAATTATATTTTAAATTTCAAATTAGTTTGCATTAAAAAAAAAAAAAAGTCTGGGAACCATAAATTATAAAAGATATTATAAAATTATTAAAACATGCTTTGAAATTCACTCTGCAGGGCACTGTTGGTGTCAAGTATTCTGACTCTCTGGAAAAAGAAACTCAGAAAGGGGAGGCAAATGTCAGTAGCATCTCAGCAGGTGAATTACATCAGCTCTAAGTGCTATATAATCCACTCTCACTTCAGTAAACCTTTTATCAAAAGAGAATTTTATAGATGGATACCAAGGGGAGGCCACACACATGAACTCCTCCGTACACACTGATTTACAGCACTTAAACATCCAGAGAGAGAAATCAAGCAAGAGTTTAGTTTAAGAGTCGGGTCTTATGGCGCATGTGGATCATGTATGTTTGGGTCCTCTGTGGAAATGATAAATCAGGGGTTAGTGGGCAGTTGTGCTTGTGTATATGTGTTATAAGCACACCAAGTAATAAAGATTTAAAGGTATTCTGTCAGACTGTCTTGTCGCTGATGATCTTGGTAGCTTAAGTGAGCTAATCCGACCATGGGAAAATTTTTTCCATGTGCGGATTTTAGTTTGGCATCTGAGTTCGGTGTTATATAGACATGATTCAGTATAGAGAAGCACAAGCTCTCGACTACTCACGTGTCCACTGTGTCAGCGCTCTTACAGTGGGGTCTGCAGGCTACTCTGCTCTTCTGGAAACTTTCTTCTTGTTTTCAAGCACATTGCTGTTTTCTTATCAAAGGTGTATGCTGCTGCTTCAGAGATGTCCAGGGCATGGGAACTGTACTAGTGGTTCAGTTCACCTTAAAAATTCACCTTAATATTCTGTTCTACTGTACTCGGAACTGTTCCTTTGAGACTTTTTCATATTTTGTTTCTAACTTAAAACTGACCCCTGCTGCTTCATAATGGAATAACACTCTTTTGTTTTTCTGTTTTTCTCCACTTTCTCTTGCTTACAGATCATGATTCAGAAGCAAAGAGAGTTCAGGATGTTCTCTCGGGAATGGAAAAACCACAGGTGGGTCTGGAATATGAGTTAACCTCACAAGTGAAAATGCAAATGCTTTAATGTTATCAGATAAACATGATGTTTTGTATTGGCCAAAGGAAAGCACAGGCTGTAAATGTAAGCACGGATGAAAACAACACAATTCATTCTTTTAATATGTCATAAGGACGACAATTGGTAAAAGTCACAGTGATCCTTCCAGATTTGTTTACAATTCCTAACTGTTCCCTTTTTAACCACATAGTGGCAGCATTTCGCTTTATTTTTGTGGTCGACTGTCAAGCGGTGGTTGACCTGGTGAAAATTTTGATCAAAACAATGTTTTCTGACCAATATGTTCTTTTCCCATCTGTTCAATCAGCCTGCTGCTCTTTCTGTTATTTAGTTCAGGAGTATCTGAGGACACCCTGTCACTTTAAGTGATAATCCATAAGTGAAACTAGCCCATATTCATCAATCATCTTTTCTGTTTTGTGTTTTAGTTTGAATGCATTTGTTTGTGATATTTCAACAGCTGTCTCATTCATCCCACATTAGTATAATATTAGTGACATTAAGGCAGTTAAGAAGAGAATCAGCGTAACACTGCAAACAAATAAAAAAACAGGGATTATATTTTTGTTTATTAATGTCAAAAATTGAATTCAGGCATCTGTTTCTCTTTCTGTTTGTTTTTCATTTGCAAAACTTGACAATTGACATAGTAGCGCTTCTTCCTACAATGCTTTTTGTAAACATTTTCATTAAAGTGCCCCTATTATGCCATTTTAAAGGTTGCTAATATTGCTTTATGAGTCTTTTAAAACTTAAAAAAGAAATAGATTTCATTTTACCCCATTTATAAATTATTCATAAATGACTGTGTGAATCAGTTCGAAGACTCGGTCTGTCTAAACCCCGCCTTCCTGTGAGCCCTCACTGCTGTGATTGGTCAGATTGCTTTTTATGATTGTTCTACAGCGGTCCACAGAGCTTGAACCAAAACTAGCAAAACTAACCAAAACTTAGCAAGGACTGCAGTGGAAAGTGCTCAGAATTTGCTTTTGTAAGTGAATCTGGCACACCTCTACGTTGTGAACTTCAACACTGTATAATGCATAGCACTGTTAAACATTGTTTATCATTAGTTAAACTAATGAGACAGACAG
>JAUMHI010000034.1:8442500-8467574 GCA_032359435.1 Enteromius unitaeniatus
CACATCATTTAAATTACACAAATTAGGGCTTTAAACCATATCCAGACACATTAACATTTTAGGTTAACAGTGACGTTTAGAAAAACAGCACCATAAAAAAACAAAAATACTGAAATGTCAATTCATTCAATCCTTTTTGACCCCCAAAAACCCCCCTAAAATCGGTCTTATAATATTTTATATACATATGGAACATTTGTGCTTTCTAATTTGTTTTTGTGAATAAATCAGTTTTTCTCTACTGCACCATTGTGGGTGTTTAACATGGTTTTAACTTGCACATTAAAAGCGTTTGCTGTTTCCATAGAGGCTTATGTAATAGAAATGTTTCCAATTGAAATGGAACGCACAAGTCGTGCTGCGTTTAAAATTGCTTTGTGCTTCGCCATTCAACTTGGCCTCGCGGTCGGGTAGCGCCGTTCCAGCCCACTTTTGAGCGTTTTCCTTTTTTTGTTTCCCACACTCAAAAGAAAAATGACAGCGCATAATCTAAAAGAATGGGCCAATTTTGGAGTTGAACCAAAGCGACCTCTAACAAAATTTAGTCGCACTGCAAGGAAAAACAGTTGCTGGAAACCCTAAAATCAATCAAGACAAAAGCAATCCCAGTTTTTCCCTTGAGCATTTGTGCTCAATAACTCAACAACATCTCTAATGAAAGTCAGTTTTGTGCTTTGAACACCACAACTCTATTGCTGGCATCCATTAAGGTCAGTAACCATCATTTTTGTGTGTCCTTTCAGTGGAGAGGAGTTGGAATGCAATATAAAAGATCTCAGACCAGCAACAGACTACCACGTAAGGTAAGTTGTAGCTCTCAGCTTTATTTCTTGCAATCTGTCGTGAAGTTCAAGTAGCTCAAACTGTCACTGTGATTAGAGCCCATTGTCGCAGAAATCCATGTTGTTTCGTCCGATCAATGTTGTCATTACAGTGATCCTATTATCTGCAGTCTTCTTGATTATATATAATGGAACTTAACGTTAATAGAACATTAGTCATCATTTTTTACTTCCATTTTTCTTTAATGACCTCAGCTCTGCCTAAATGTGTCTCTAATGGTCTTGCCTGTTACCTGTGATTAATTGAGCTGAAAGTGCTGTGCATCACAGCGCTGGAAAGGTCAAGATTAAATATGATGCATGTACTGTTCCTCAAAGCACGTTTCAAGCCCACATTGATGTAATCTGTGCTTCCATGAATAGGCGCTGTTAGTCTATTCTGTCATCGAGGGCTCTTGTTAGTGGATCCAGTGCTGGAGGTCGGCTTGCCTGTATCCTCATTAAAAGCATTGAAATTGTCGGCCGAGTTTTCAGTCGACCTTTGACCCCTGGCAGCAGTTGAACATGGAACTGAATATATATTTTGATTAAGGGAGGTTGGGAGACTCTTTGTCTCTGCAGTTACAGTAGCAGGGTTTCCGCGGGGTCTTAAATTTAGTTTATCAAATTTAAGGCCTTAAAAAGACCTAAACTGTAGAAGAAAGCCTTAATTATGATTTCAAGAGGATGGAAAGAATTGTGATATGGCTGGATGTAATTAAAAGATGATTAAAACGACTCAAACGACTGATTTCATTAAAAATACATTAGTCTAGAGTCCGGTGAGTCCAAATGAATCTGTTAACAAGTTAAACTAGTGCGCGTTCGAGTTCATGGTTCACACCATTTAAAATATGGAGGCAGAAAATGTATAGCCTATATTTATAACATTTCATTTAGTTAAAATCACACGAAGAGTGCTGTTTTTCTTTCAAAAGTCAGCATGATTACAAATGATTTTAGGCAACAGTTTAATAAACAAGAAGTTATTATTAAGAGATGTTTTAGACACCACATGCTCTATATCGCCAAAACAAAAATCACCCAAAACACAGCCACAGCACTGTTTTCTTTCTCTGACGGCGTTTCGTTTCTGAATGAATCTACTTTTAAATGATTCAGTTCAATTGCAATGACTCACTTATTAACTGTGACATGCTGCCTTCTACTGACGGTTTTAATTCAACATTTAAAATATCTTTAAATGATTTCAAACATCAGTTTTCAACTTTTTATGTTTCAAATATCAAAACATTATTTATGCGTTTGTAACTGCAGGTTAGCATTCTGTGTCCCTCTAAGTTGCATTAAACTGTAAATACATCTACATGCCAATTGAGATGCGTTGCAGAGAATAATTTTGTTTATATTGATTTCATTTGCTTGGTTAATAGCAAAAATGCAAAAATTTGATTCAAAAGATGATGCACACTTTCAAAAGAAGGGCTGGAAGGTAAAAATGTCCAGAAAACTTACTGGAAAAAGATACATTTCTATCACTATTTCTATCACTGTGAACTGACCACACAGAATATGAAGAATATCCAAAAAATTCAGGAGTCAGCTGCCCGTGGTAATCTTTAAGATATCAGCACAATAACGCACTCAACTTTTTTTTTGTCAATATTGCACACCTCTAATACATGTTATTTAATTTATATAATAATTTAATATAATAATAATTGTACTAATAATACTTTTGACATGCATTTTTTTTTAAATGGTTTAAAGACTGAAATGTAAAGTTTATCATTATATAAAACTTTTAGTTTTAGTGAAAACCTCCATCTGAATTGTAAATTATGCGCTTTACAGTAGTTTTACAGTTAAGTATGGTATTAGGGTTGGGCGATGTTGACCAATTTGGCATCGTATGGACGATGGTATCGACCCAACCCTATATGCTATTAATTTTATTTTTGCCTTGTAAATTTGAGCCTTAAAATCCTGCAGAAACCCTCAGTTAGATGTGTCCCTGATTGTACCTAAGAGTTGTTATTTTTTGCTCTTTGTAAATCATAGCGACCGGCTGGGAAATGTCATGTGATTTTTTTTTTCACACCTTTCCTTTCCAGCACCAGAATAAGAGATGAGTATAGTGCTGCACTTTTTAAAAGAAAATTCTGTTAGAATAAAATTTGTAAAAAAAAAAATTTAAAAGCAATTTCCCAGCATTGTAAAAGCAATGTGCACTCAATCAGAAAATGCATTGAACTTCTGATTGTAGTGTATTAAAGTATTGAACAAGGCCCAGCTTGTGCTTTTCTTCTTGTAACTTAAATGCCACTAGAAGTGCCAAGGTCATGAGTTCGATTAGTGATAAAAAGCCCCTTAAATGCACTGTAAGTTTCTCCCTTAAACGATCTTCTGTGGAACACGCAAAAGTGTTTATTCCTTCTATAAATGCAGTATAGGTGACTTTGAATGAACTATGCCCCAAAATGATGTGTGTTTTTCTTTCTCAGAGTGAACGCTGTGTGCAATTCTGTGAAGGGTTCGTGCTCTGAGGTGGGGGCTTTCACCACCCACAGCAGTACCCCAGACTGCCCGCTGCCCCCTAAACTATCCCACCGCACAAAGAGCACGCTCACCCTGCAGTGGAAGGTGAGAGCACTGTTTAGCACGCACTAGTATGGAAGTCAAAGCCATAGCCAATTTCCCATGCATTAGACATCAGTTCCTCCCTTAAAGTACACTTTAGCTTAAAGTTTCTGATGTTTTATTGAAGGTGAGAACTTTTTGCAAGTCTAATGAGCCATTCATAATGCCATTCTTCTTACTAAAGTATTAAAGAGATCAAATCAGAGTTTGCCCAAAAATGAAAATGGTTATCATGTAATGATCCTCACACATTTTTTTTAACTTACTTTCTTCTGAGGAACATGTAAGAGAAGACAAAGATTCATCTTACCTTTTCTTAAAATAGTGTACATGAGTACAATACACCAGTACAATAGTGCACACTATATTTAACTTCTTATGCTCAACAATGCTGCATTTATTTGATTAAACTGCAGTACTGTATAATACTATTACAACTGTGACTGTTGTAACTGCTTTGTATTTTAAAATATTCTTATGTTGGCAGAGTTACATTTTTAGCATCATTACTTCAGTCGTACTCATGCTTCAGAAATCATTTAAATATGCTGATTTGGTGGTCCGGAGACATGTATTATTATTATTAATGTTGAGCTAGAAAACTACACCAGTGTGCATGTGAGTATATAGTATATAGCATGCAAGAAGTATAGACATGCCAATGTAATTATTTCTTTTTTTAATAGTAATCACCAATTACATTTAATCGTACAACAAATATAAACGTTCTGCTTTGCATTTATGTGCTCAGCATATTAAAGAAATCCATAAGGGATTAGAAATAAAGTATGAGTACGATTGACTGTATACTTTTTAATATGGATTGTTCTTTTTTTAAGATAGAAGTGTTTGATTCCACCAAATCTGACTCCCACCGTTAATAGAATTGACTCCTTGACACCATTTACTTGAAATCCAAACTTGATTTCATTTTTTACGTTTTTTCTTTTTTTTCTTTTGGCATGACTGTCCATATTGGGTAATGGCTTCAATCAGTTCTTTCTGATATAGTGCATAAAACTGTTAAACATTATATAGGACTGGAAAAATGAATCAATGTTGGGCATGACAATATAATCTCCTTATTACTACTTATTTTCATGGTTCCCAGGCAGTGCTTTCTGTTACTTAACTCATTTTATTAGAAAATATGTGTTGTTTCTTTTTGTGAAGTTCTAATCGGTTTCTTTTTACATCTGTCTTTTCAGGCACCAGTCGATAATGGATCAAAAATCACCAGTTACCTTTTAGAGTGGGATGAGGTATTGCTTTTTTGTTTTTTGTTTCATAAGAAAGATTTGCTAAAGTTTCTCATTATTACTATTAAATTTCTTTTCACGGCTTCAGTAAAAGGGCTTCGGGATGAACTGCATTTCAACATTTTGAACACTAATGATGTCTTTTTGACTTCACATTCACTCTGTTTAAAGATTCATATCTGAGTGATATCTCTGCATCCTTCACAGACCACAGCACACTGTTGCCACTCGTACATTTCTCACTTCAGCCATCGTTACAGACGCTGAATGGCTTCAGTGATTTAATGCCGTGTAGTGACTGAAATGTATGTGTTAATCATCTACTTTCATCTATTAGGGCAAAAAGAACAACATTTTCAGAGAATGTTACTTCGGAGGCCAAAGGCACTACAAACTCACTCATCTGTGTCCAGCCATGGCATACACGTTTCGAGTGGCGGCACGCAACGACATAGGAATGAGGTATCATTGCAGAATAATTAAGATTTTTTACACTTACACTGAAACGCATTAGTGTTACATACTTTGAGAATGCATTATGTGCAAATTGGGATAAAGGCAGATATTTAAACATTGTTTGACCAACTACTGTATGTTCGGAGGTAATATGAGGATAACAAGGCTCTTTCTATGGGTTGCTGTACAGGATGCATATTATTAAATCCAGTGTGTGACAGAACAATACCATTATCCCTGTGTAATCTCATCGTATCGCCATCCCTCAAGTCTTAATGGAGGAGGAAAGCCATAAAGTCACCTTGATTCAGGAGAACAGACGGCCATTGGAGTGCTGTGTCTTCCTCCTTCCCTCTCGCTCTCTCCATTTCACCACCTGTACATTTTTTCCACACATTTAAAAAAAAGTTATGCAGAAATAAAAAAATGGCAAATAATTTATATTGATGTAATTTAATATTGTTTTATATAATTTTATTTAAAAAACGGAATAAACATCTTGGTTAGCATTGAAAGCCAATTGAGCCTCACACCAATCTACAGAATAACTCGAGAATATATGTTTGGGTGGAAATGAGGTTGTTGAGGAAAGTTGGTCATCACTCTGAATGCAGCGCTATCCCTCGTCTCCTCCATCTCCTGACATTAATACCAGAGACCCATTCAAGAGAGTGAAGCAATGTGCTGAAATATGAGACTCCACCTTTTACCCAGTCTGAAGAGGACATTTTTTATTACTTCCTTAACTGAGAGACGCTCATTTAATATCTCCTGTTCCCCAGTGGCAGTTATAGACTCTCTCCTACACACAGTAAATACAGAGGGCTCTAGTAAACTTGTCACAACCAGTTAATTGGAAGAAACTAGATTTAAAGCCGCTATCGAGAGGAGGAGGAAAACTATTCAAATTCTTTAAATCAGCCTGGAGGTTATTCATATTGAAGCGGTGTTTAAAATAAACTCATTTAAAGTGTTTGACCCTGAGAGGGATGCAAATGAACACAGTAAAGTTCATTCAAAACACTGTATTCCTGCCAGTTTTAAGGCTTCTTGTGTGTGTGTGTGTGTGTGTGTGTATATGTGTGATTAACTCTGTTTTTTTTTGTTTGTCAGTGACTTTAGTCCCGAGGTGGTCTTCTACACGACTGGAAGTCTGCCCCACCTGCCCCACGCTCCTCGGCTGGTGCGTGCCGGCATCACATGGATCACACTGGAGTGGAGCCGCCCAGATGGCTGCACTGCAGAGGAACCTGTCACATACACTCTGGAGATCCAGGAGGAGAACATTGTATGTCGTTTAGATGGCGGTGTCATCAGAAAATAACATACTACAATTTAACATACTTCAACCCAGAGCCATTTAGAATTTAGATATTTAAAGAAATACTTAATTTTCCTAACCTTTGACTTAAAGAAGTGTTTGAACATATGCACTGTTCGACTAAGACAACAAACTGACAAATGTCTAACTTTTGCATTCATATTATACTTTAGTGCTCATGAGAATTACTGTACACCAGTGTAATAAAAAACATACAAATATCACTAATGCATTAGTAGGAAAAACAGAAATTATGACATGGAACAGAATCAGCATGATGGATTTCTCATGATTCCCAGTGCAACTTTCTGTGAGTTATTGATGGCAATGTCAGGGCACTAAAATGCAGTTTAATGATCATTTTCTGCAGGGAACAGAGTTTCACCCAAAGTACACTGGAGAAAACTTGACATGTACTGTAGAGGGCCTGAAAAGAAGCACGCAGTATAAATTCAGGGTAAGCAAATTTGTCTCTTATCTAATCAGTTCATGCACTCCTAGCTAGAAATACATGCATATTATTTAAAGAGTCCCTTAATTGTCCCGACGGGCAAATCTAGATTACAACTTATTTTGGAACTATGAAGAGTGACAAAAAAGGGCAGAGCATGCTGGGAACTGTCAGCTACTTCTCTACTTGGGACAAGCCAGGAACAAGAAGTTACAAACAGACCTACAGTGAGATCACATTGGTCCAAAATGTGGACATACTTAAAACATCAAATTGAGGACAGAATGCTCATTTTAAGGTGAACTATCCTTTTAAAACTCACATTTGACACATATGCAAATGCATCGTTACTGACATACTCAAAAATACCAACGAGGTGCATTTGTGCTGGTCAAATATTAATTGCCAAGCCGCAGTGACCTAATGTTTTGGTCAAGCATTGCGTGCTAATTATTAGCCAGAAGTGTGCAGCGTTTAACACCCGGTCTTCAAAGGCACACAGTGTTTTGTTTACACGTGTGGGCGAGTAACTGTATGTGCAGGAAGCGTGTTTGTGTTACAGGGACATCTGACTGATTAAGCCTAGAGACATGCATTGTTAATTACGGTGGCAACAAACTGCTTTAACCTCTCTCTGTGCTCCAGTGACTCATACTACAGTTGTTTTTTATTATCATCGCAGATATTTTCTTCTGCCACGTTCATATTGTGAACTCTCCTATCCAATTATGAATGAACCGCAGCCCACGTCAAGTGCTGCTGTAATGCAGTGAGTGGGTCTGGCTTAAGTGCTTTCATAATTAACAGTAATTCCTCTGAATGGTGTGAACACCTTTTGGGTTTTTTGCATATTTTAAGTGGAGGTGTCCATTAAAGTTTCATGTGCAAATAACGGGAGTGTGTAAATGCGTTACGTCATTACTGCTACATTTGTGGTGGATTATTTGCATACAGATGCTCTTTATTAGGCTGTGTGTTGTTGTTATAATCTTAAATTTTATGTGCGTGAATATAAGTTCAAGCTGTCAGATTTATGTGTCATACACGTCTCTTATTTCCCAGTTTTTGACATTTGCTGAATTTTAGATCTTTTCAATTATTTACTTAGCTACTTTACTTACGATATAGAGCTAGGTGTTTAATTATTGTTTGGATATAAATATTAGGGTTAGACTTCAATACCCAAGTACTTGAAAATGATAACCATTAACACAAAATTATTTTACATTATTGTATTTTATTTTATTACAATTTTATACCAATTAAATAAAGTGACTGTTTTTGGTCAAGCTACTTTTTAGTCATTACCTTCAAAAAGTATGAAAACAATAGGAAAACAAAGCCAATACTTGGACCTTTAGGCTATTTAGAAATCCCACCCAAGACAATGTTGGGATCAAGGTAACATATATGGTCACCATATGAATTTATAATATCTCAAAAAAGTGCTAGTGGTGCTTTCTCATACAAAGTTCACCTCATGGGTTAAAAAAACCCAAACAAATAAATAACTGATGTACAGATTCCAGAAATGTTTTGGGTTTAAACAATCTTGTTTTTGTGTCTTGCAGCTCATAGCCTCGAACCTGGAGGGCAGGAGCAGTCCCAGTGAGGTGCTGGTGTGTAACACGAGTCCAGACAAACCTGGACCCCCCTCCAGACCCTGCATCAAGGGCCCTATCAGACCGTACAGCTTCAGTGTCAAATGGGGTATGACTTTTTGTGCAGCTGAAATGCTGAATTGGATTCTGGCTGTGAGGGGAAATTGGAAATCTAATTTATGTTTGGGAGCAGATGCAATGTTGTTTTGCATTTGAGCTTGACCTTTTGAATCATGATATTTGAGAAGAAATATCTGTGTATGTAATGCTAATATTGAAAATAAAGTTGTAAAATTCGTATTTACAAACCTACATAAAATGCGACGTCTTGTAGTGCTGGCGTTGAATGTGTGCGTCACAATACACCTCGCCTTGAGGTCGTCTTTTGTGATGCGCTGCTTGGCTTCTGCCACTTTCCAATTCAGTTCCTTGTTTGCAAAAGCAAGTTAGGATGACGTCTGCGCTTGTATTGTATTCTCAGTGTGATAATTCCCTCTTTATTTCCCCATAGTAATGAACCAAACAGTTCTGCAGTAAACTTCAAGGGCAAATGTCTAAAATTAGTTTAGAATTTTTGCAGTTGATGCAAAAGGGATACAACAGTTGTCAGGTTTAAATACCTAAAGGTTAATACCATGGGTAATTAAATTTCCCTTAATCTTTTGGTTACGATAAAAGCATGCTGTAGGTTAGTGCTTTTTTTTTCTTTTATTTCTTTAAATAACAGTTCGTATTTATCTGCTGTTCAGATTCGGGTTAATAGGAAGTATGTGTGCCATATGTATTTCTAATACCCTGTCTGTATTGTTATGCTACAGATCCTCCACAAGACAATGGAGGTTCGGAGATCTTAAAATACCTCTTAGAGATTTCAGAAGGAAATTCTGATGGTATGTATTAATATATGCAACATCGGTTTGTCACCTTGACACACTTTGAGTTGGATGCCATCTGTCTCCATGTTTAAGTATTGTTTTTGTCCTTGGTATAATTACATCTTAATCTAAAAGTACGTAGACATTCATCTTTTTTTTTCTTCACACAAAGCTTTTTGTAAGAGCACTGCAGTTCTGTGTCCTTACACTGTTACATCTGTCCTCTTTTCTTACATCTGTGCTCCATTAGTGCTGTCAGAGCATTTATTTTATATATTCATATAGACAAAAATACTCAAATACAAAGTACTTATATTGTATGTTCATTGTTACCTTTGTGTTTTAACTGACTGTGAGTTCATTAAGCTTCGGAAACAGTTGCATGCATGCATAGCTGACCGATGTCCAATCTGGCGATTGTTTAACCCTTTGATGTCTTGTTTTCGGCAGCCAATCAGTGGGACATTGCCTACAGTGGGCCTGCCACAGAGTGTGAGTGTAAGGAATTGAAACCTGGCACATTGTATAGACTGCGCACCTGCAGCATCAGTACGGGCGGCCACAGCCAGGTAACAGCTCACAACACAGCTGTACGAATGTGATCGCAAAATACAGACATTGAGAGTTTACATACGGAAAAATGGCTCTATAGTTGCAAGAATAAGTATGTGTTGTAATTCACAACAATAAAAACACATTCTCTACAAATAAGCAAATGATTCATTTCACAGGGTTTATTAAACATTAACATACTGTATAAACATCATAGTGCTTGTGTGGGAAACGTATGGATTTAATTTAACTGGATGAACTTTCCTTAGGCAGCGGTAACCTCCATCAACCTTCTCTAAATGTTATTGTGGATCAGACCTGCACATAGTTCAGCAGGAATTTTCACTTTTTTCAGTTCAGCAGTATTCTTGAGGTGTCTAGTGTTAGCGTAAAAAAAATCCAAACATAGCAATGCTTGTGAGAATGAAAGAAAATGAGATTTTATTTTGTAGAAATCCAGTCCAGTAAGCCTCATAGAGTGTACACTACCATTCAAAAGCTCCGGGTCAGTATTTGATAGTCACTAACCTGTATAATCACCAAGGCTCCATTTATTTGATGACGAATATAGTAAAATAGTAATATTGTGAAATATATTTTCTTTTTAAAATAACTTTTTTAATATAGAAAACAGCTATTTTAATGCATTCTGTAATAAATTGTTTAATCAAACAGAATAACATTATTCTTAAAGCAATAGTTCTCCCAAAAATGAAAGCTTATCCTGTCAAATCCAATTGAAGTTATAATAAAAATTGTAATAAAAGACAAGAATTTTTGTGAACTATCCCTTTAAGAAATCATTCTAATATGCTTAATTGCTGATGAAAAATGTTTTTAATTATCAATGTTTGAAGTGGTTGTGCTGTTTAATGTTTTTGTGGAAACTAATAGCATTTATTTGAAATGGAAGTCTTTTGAATGCTGTTAGTCAACCTTTCGAGCGGTAGTGTAAATTCCATACTTATTTCTGCAATACATAATTGTTATGCTTATGTCCCTGCAGTGCTCTGAGAGTCTGCCTGTACGCACGCTATCTGTTGCTCCAGGATGTTGCCAACCTCCCAGAATTGTGGGTAAAGCAAAACACAAGGAAGTGCACTTACAGTGGGGTAAGATATTCTGCATACACTATGTAAACCCACAACTTCATTTATTTCTCTCTAATTCTGTCCCTCTCTGTCCTTTCTCTACAGTACATCACACTTTCAAGAGTTTTACATTTCTTGTTTACTTTTATGCATTTTACCGTAATCCTTTATACAATGCATTTGAGGCACATTTTTCAGTCAATTTCCTTGTGAATCAAAGCCACAATCTTGCTAACAACATACTTTCCAAGTTACAGTATCAAGAAACCACATTTAGTTGGTAATTTCCATTCTCCCAAGATCTCTGCAGTCTCTGATTTATTTTTGATGATGTGGAATTACATTTCAGCAAGCCTCTCTGTGGCACTCACCCAATGCCACAAAGCCCCTTTGTCATATCCAGAAATAGCTTAAAATCAATATTTCTACCATTTTTGCTACATTTCCTCAATGTAACATTATTAGATTGCACATATTTTCCAGTACTAGACTGGAAAGATGCTCTTGTAGTGCGCTTGACTCACTGACTCTCTGTGCCAGAGCTGTCAGTGTGGAGTTAATAGCCAAACACTCTCAGTGTGGAGTGAATTCTGGGTATAATGGGTGCTCCATTGTTGAGCTTCTGATTCCAGACTTTTACGCGAACACTCTGGATTCAGGCTTTTAGACAAAAATCTTTGATATAAAGTTTGCTCTGCCTTAAAAGAAGCTCTTAGTTTTATTGTAAAAGATGAAATGAACCTGCCCATTTAACTTTTTGTTGTGCTGAAGGGTTTTGTCTCTGTCCTTCTTTTCAGACTGTCCCTCATCTGAGGGGGCATGCGAGGTGAGTGAGTACAGTTTGGAGATGACAGAGGGAGAGTCTGAGCCCGCAGAGGTCTATCACGGCTCTGATCTGGAGTGCACTGTGGGCAGTCTGCTCCCTGGTGCCACCTACAGCTTCCGCCTGCGTGCTGCCAACGAGGCAGGGGTGAGTGACAAATTAGGAATCGAATACCAAGGGATTCGGTGATGCCCAGTACTTAATGAATCTGCATTATGTGGTTGTGTTTTAAAAAAAAACTCATTTAGAATCACATAAACTCTTTTTGCATGCTGTTAGCCTGTTGATGACAACCCATTGACTAGTTGATAATGAAAATATATAGCTCTGCGTAATGCAAATTCATCCACCTCACTAATTGACTAGTTGCTTGGTAGGTGACCATTCTTATCTATCCCTACCATAATGCACCTCGGTTCAGTTTTTTTATTTGATTATTTGAATTCATCTGGAATTAGATGATTCTTAGACACAAAGACATAATTATATGTAAATATGACGTGGAAGTCAAAATCAAGACAAATAGTTTTGACTGTCAAATTTTTACATTTTTGCTTTTTTCATCGGTTTAAGTCATAAATGTGACTTAAATTGTAATAATGTCAACTTTATAATAATTAAAAAAAAAAATAGGCTTTCATAGATATCTTTCCAGCTTCTCCAAGGATTTCTCTTTCTGTCAGTATGACAGTGTTTAATCCATCAGTGTTCAGGGAGGCAGAGATCAGCCCTAGCTGTCTAACATTTTTTTGTAATGTAATGCAAGGCTCTTATTTGTTTCGTTTTTCACATTTTATTTGGTTAGAATTTAACTTAGTAGGGTTTCATGTTTGAAATATTTCATGCCATGTAGTGAATGTTAATTTGCACTTCTTTGTCTCTTTTCTTATGTTTACAGTATGGGCTGTACTCTGAACCAACAGAAATAACAACCGCAGCTGGTCCTCCTAGCCAGTGTGCGGCGCCATCCCTCACCCTAATGTCCAATACCTGTGTGCTGGTCAGTTGGGAGGTAATTTATCATATTTAAAGCAGGCACATCATTAAAAGTATATGGGTTTTACATAACCACACTCAATAAAACTGTCAGTATTGACGTTCAGATGAGCTAAAGTACCCTTTTTGGTTCAAACAATCAGTCAGTAATTCATTTATGATTCTTACAGAGTCCAGAGAGCTCAGGGGCCGACATCTCTGAGTACCGTCTGGAGTGGGGCCGAGAGGAAGAGCCCATGGAGCTGATCTACTGCGGCTCTGACACTCAGTGTGAGATCTCAGACCTGACACCTGCTACTTCTTACTACTGCAGACTACAGGTAGTACTGTCACTTAACAGTTCTTTTCATTTGTTAAACAAGTTTGGGACAAGTTATTGTTAATATGAAGAAGCAATTTTACAAATTTCACATTTCTTGTACTCTCATAATGCCCACTTTTGTTTATAAGCTTCAGTGCCCTGGTAGTAAGATATAAATAACTCATTACTGCATGATGCTATTTTATTCTATTTTAAAATGTATGGTGGGTCATTCGAGTGCAGCCTGAATCCAAGATTAGAAAACTTTGGATAGATTTTTGTGCCATATTTAACATAATTAGCATTTGCTCTTGTCTATTTTAGCGTGTTCAGTTGAGTAGAGTAGTAAAAGTGTGGCAGGAAAATTTAAAAAGAACAATGAAAGTTGCTGCTTCATTAACTGTATCATCTTGTGCATTGAGGCTGTAAAAGGTTTGAGTCATTATGCTTTAAATAAATGAGCTGGTGACACTCATGTTGAAGATTATATTATATAGTGAGGATTAACAGCGTAATTATTACTATGATCAATATAATTTGTTAGGAAATGTAGTCAATGCAGCTCATATTTTATAGAATTAGATTAAGATATACATTAAATTTATTTATATAAATATATATATATATTTTTTTTTTATGTGGGTTGAGGAACTAAAAGAGATGTTATTAATAAACAGAATTGTACATCTTTTTTTTTTTTAAGGTGGCATTTATCATTATTGAACAACACATTAGGGTTGTCAGTGGAGTAAAATATTTAAATGTGTTCAATACATAAATGTTTTATAGTTAATGCACTAACACATGAAGTTCCTTTTTAGAGAAAGGTGTGTGTGCAATTACTAACTTTGGCAATTTGTGCGGATGGCACAATACTGTGTCATTATTTGTCATTTACTTATCATTTTTTGAAGTGAATAAACCAGCCATAACTATTAATTAAATAAATGTGAAAAACTTTGACTGCTAACTTTTAGCATTATGAAATATCTATTTAGTTTGTTAAACTTTGTCCCTTTTTTCAAGGCGGCGAATCAGGCAGGTTCAGGACCGTACAGTGATCACGTGAGCTGTCAGACCCCCGCCACCGTGCCCGACCCGCTCTTAGTGTTGTGTGTAGTCGATCACGACCCCACAGAAAGTGGTGTCTACACACCATCCTCTTGCCTGGCTTTGAAATGGGAAGAGCCCTGCAACAATGGAGCGGAGATCACATCTTACACTCTTAAACTGGGAGAGCAGCTCATCAGCCTGGGCACCAGCACCTGCTATGTACTACAGAACCTACAGCCTGACAGTGAATACAGGTATGCGCGCGCACACACACACACACACACACACACACACACTCCAGACCACATTCATCTGGTGATTTACATAAGCACTTCTGCGATATGGGAAAACATTGTTAACTAATAACTGCTTAGCTTTCCGATTCCCTCTGAGCCAAAACTGTGTCCTGCGGGGAGTAGTTACTCTCCATCTCGGGTCTCATTTGCATTCTGCAAAGTTGTCCATTTCAGCGAAGCCTGACGCCACTACCGCGTCACCCCCGCTGCCTGTTTCCTTCCCCTGCACAGGACAACAGTGGGTAAACATCAGCGTGTTAATGATGCTAATCGGAAGCTAATGAAAAGAGAAGGCCAGAGGGCAGAGTTTGTGTGTGTATCTAGAAGTGGCGACCATAACAGGACATCTATCCCTGCATGGGGCCTCCACAGCGCACATATAAGTGTCTTCATCAGCCAGCTTATGCAACCCATGTTTTTGTCTGAAAGCTTTGATTGTGGACTTTGAATTAGATATCTGCAGGGGCTGATTTTTCTAGTTTCATCCCACTTCATCCCCCCTCCTCCAACTCCTGCAGATTTTAACTTGTCATCCACCTGCTCCTCACTCAATGATTCTCTTCCTGCCTACTCCCACTTAATTTGCACTGCCATTTAGAGGTTTGGGGTCAGTACGATTTTTATTTTATTTATATATTTTTTTTGGATGAGTTAAGTTGTCGACATTTAGGGAAAAGCCTGTTATGTTTGTAATTCAAATAAATGCTGTTCTTTTGAATTTTGTTCATTAAAGAATCATTGAGCAATATTTTCAACATTGATAATAATAAGAAATGTTTCTTGTTTATTTTAATGATTTCTGAATGATTTATGCCGCTGAAGTCTACAGTAATTCAACTTTACCATCAGAAAATATTTTTTTAATATATTAACATTGAAATATTGTTTCAACTTTTAAAAAAAATCTTCTGAGTATTACAGTTTTTACTGTAAATTTGATTAAAAAGGCAGCTTTCAGGAGCATAAATAAAAAATCTTACCGATCCTAACTATTTTTTCCTT
Source organism: Enteromius unitaeniatus (assembly GCA_032359435.1). NCBI lineage: Eukaryota > Metazoa > Chordata > Actinopteri > Cypriniformes > Cyprinidae > Enteromius > Enteromius unitaeniatus. The sequence continues at coordinate 8,458,000 of JAUMHI010000034.1, forward strand.
TTTTTTTTTCTCCCACAAATTCTCAATATTCTCATTAATAAAACAGTGAAAATAAACCATGGCTGCATTTACACTAAGTACCGTAAATTTAAATCTTGAAACACAAATCATTGATTTTGAAATTTACATGAACGCTAAATTAAATGCCTTTTTTGCTCAAAATGTAAATTTGAACTATATGTTGGAATATTAAACTATTTAAATGTTTCTTATGTGGATTAAACTGAAAATCGTTTGTAAATACTGTTTCAGAGAGAGATTGGATTTTTAATCTTTTGGGTGATTTTTAAATAAGTGATTTAGTATTCCAGTCATGGTTAGTATTCATGTACAGGGAAGATCAGGGTTTATTTTCTAGTTATAGTTGACCTTTCCATTTCCATGTTGTCCATCTGTTGCATATTTCTGCTGTTGGACTTCCTCTTCATTAGCATTCTCAGCCATGAATCATACCCCGCTGTTTTATTTTCTCGACACAGTTCACGAAACAGTAATAGTATATATGACCCACATAGTTTCTTGCAAAAAAAATTTTAATGTTTTTTGTTTTTTTTTTTTTGTTTTTTTCATTGATTGCTTTTGGATTTTCAAAGCAAAGTCAAAGGCAGGAGTTCACTTGCAGGTTTCATTATCTCAATAATCTCCTGCCAGTGTTCTCACTCTGATATTTACCCTGCTTATACACAGAAGCAGAGTGTCTTTGTGCTCTGTATATTTACTAGATATTACAAATAGGCTAGGGTAGTACTGTCACCAATTTGCTTTGTGAACATTGACTTTAAATAATGATAATCTTCAATATTGGTACAGGCTGACGTTAAAATAAGATTTTGAATCTCCAATTTGATGCAGCCTAAGACTTTCGAACCCCACTGTATATGAATCAAAACCAGATCTTTTTGAGCCAAGCCCATCGTGAAGCAGACTGTATGGTCATTTGATCTCTCCTAGATCGATTGTCTTTTGTCATTAGGGGCGTACAGACTAATGAAATCTCTTGAAAGGTTAAAGTATGTTTTGTTTTCGGTTAAATGTCAACCAAACAGTCTGTTGTTGTGGAAGAACTGCTGTTAATCCCAGTCCAGACTCCCCAACCCTCCATTTTCTTTTAAACCCACAAATTGATTTTGGTTCTATTTGATTTAATATTATGACAAGGCATTATCCTTGAATGATGGGCTTCTACACAAAGCACTTTCAGGCGACAAATATAAATTTGATTGAACCTAGGCAGGTGAAAGTTAAAGTTATTTGCATCCCCAAGTGAGCGAAACTCAGCATGACGTGGCTTATAACTTCTCAGTGGCAGGGAGAGAAAAGATCGACCACATCTCATTTCACTTCAATGTTATTTAGGTGAAGCTGGGTAGCTGCATTTCTAAGAGATAAGACTATTTTAGCTGCATTTTGTAGATGTTTTATTTCTTGTTGTAATAAATGCAAGTGATATCATATATTTTAAATTATATTTATGTAAATATATTTGTCCTGTGTTTTGGAAATGCCATGAAGAAAACCGCAGAGCAAGGGCACATCTGTCGGCCTGTTGATAAGCGTATGTGAAACCCCTTGCACTCCATTGATACATTCATATTCAGATGAAGTAGCTTACAGTATATGAGCGTCATCTGCTCTCCTCCTGCATGAACAGCAGCTGTAAGCGAAGGCCAATGTTGTGTTTTTAAAATGAAGTTTAGTATAGTGACTCTGTTATTGATGGTACCATGTGTCCCTGTTGACATGGTTGTGTTTTGAAAACAAATGCAAATCCACATGCTGTAAATGCAGTGCAGTTGCTTAACAATATACAGTTCAGCGCTGACAAAAAGTAAACAAGTTGATTGGCTTTCTTGCTTTTGGTAACAATGCAAGTACCTGATTGTTTAGCTGTTCTGTACTGCACTGGTGGATTTTGTAGCCATTGTGTCTTGTGCTCAGTGCTGTTCTTCTGAAAAGTATGGCTAAGGTTGTAGTTAGCTGCACCACAAGTTACAAATGTATAACTGCATTGAAGATACTAAAGAGAGCCGTTTCGTTTTAATTATGTCGTTAAAACTGATTGTATGATTTATTAGATGATCGTATTTATGGGGTACTAAAATAATGAGGATTTCAGTTAGGCTGACAGCATTGACTCTTAGTGACTTTAGTGACACACTAATTCACTTAACCGAGTCAAGACACGTTAAAAACATATTCAATTAATCAATGTTTGTTGTGTATAACTGAACACTTTCGGTTGTATTTAGTGAAAAATACGTATATTTTAAAGCACACTAATACACTACAATTAAGTATAAAAATGTTATTTAAAAAAATTGATTAAACAAAAAAGACAAAATGCTTAATGTTTCAAAATGCTTCTTGGAACATTGAGGTGTTTTGTTTTGTTGTGCTTTGTTGTTTCATTGTGATTTGTTTTTGTTGTGCTTTGTTGTTTTGCGTTGCACTGTGTTTTGTTTTACTTTGTTGTGTTTTTTTATTGTTGTTTTTGTTTTGTTGTGTGTTGCTGTGTTTCGTTTTGTTGTGATTTTGTTTTGTTTGTTTTGTTGTGTGTTTTTTTTTTTTGTTGAATCTCTGAAATGAGTCAGACGTCCCAAATGCTGCTTGTGTGAGGACTTCTAGGAAAATCTGTAATTATTTTCTCTGCTCACTTGCAATACAATGTTTGGCATATGGCATGTTGTTGAAAGGTTTTGATGAAAGAGCGGGTTGATTAAGAATTACGTTTTTAATGAGTTATTGATTTTCGCCTCAAAGCTCCTTTGTCAAAAATGGGGAAGTCTTGTGGTAAAGGTCAGGTAAAGCCTATCATGCTGATCCTTGAAGCTTAATATCACCTTGCTGCTGGCTCTTGAAATGCGTAACTGTTGTCATGTTTTTTTGTGAGACACATGCACAGAAATGTCATTTTATAATAATCAAAGTGAAATTATGACTTTTGAGGAGCAAGGATGAATTTCTTACTGAGCCCATCCATCATACTGCTCTGTGTATCTGATGGTAGTCAGAGATTTTCAGTCTCAGGCTTTTTTTTCTATATGTAGGAATAGTAGGAGTGACCTAAATCTTATTTACCATTACTGTGATATAAAATGACTACAGATCATAATTGTATCACATCATGGTATTTTTGTAGGAAATCCAGCAGAAAATGTTGTAAATAAGGCTCTCTGTGCTGTGTCAGTTTGCAGATTCAGGCAGTGAATGAGATCGGTGCCAGTCCCTTCTGCCCTCCCCTACTGGCGCGTACCAGGCCACTGCCCCCTGTCCCACCCCGACTGGAGTGCACTGCCGCTGGACCCCAGAGCCTCAAACTCAAGTGGGGAGACAGCAGCAATGCCAGGAGCCTGCTTGGAGAAGAGTTGGTGTACAACTTGCAGATGGAGGACAAGAACAGAAGGTCAGTTCATCTAGACTGCACCTCATAAATGACAAGAGATGCACCGCTAAGAGCGAAACGCACTTCGAAAGGGCACTGTGAGCAAAAAATTAGATTTAGTCAAGGTGAACTATTATTCGATGGCAGCAATATTTTGGCATTACAGGTATGCTATTTATTCTTAAACTTTTTAGTTTGCTTGTTTTTTTTCGTTGTTTATACCTCAACAATTGAAAGCTTTGAGATATAATTAATGTAACAGGTCTTTAGGCCTTACTATTATAGACATACCTGTAGATTTGCCAGGCCTCTGCATTTTTAACCTCCCTGAGTTTTGAGTTTGGCTCGCGTCCTAATTTAATTGTAACTGTTGGATTGTTTTTCTTTGGCAGAGTGGTGTTTTGGCAGTATTTGTGAGCGGGCAACAGGCCTGACAGATGGGCATTTAATAGAAAATATAATGAATTCCCCAACAGACACTGTCGGAAATCCTTTTAGTGTTAGACTGCTTAATTTTCTAATTCTAATGATTCTCTTTAGCCAGTAACCGTTTTCTACAAGGGGAGAGGTGTTTAAATCATTCATCTTTAACTTACATGTACCAAAGGTGTAGATAGTTTATAAATACTCTAAATTTAAATTTAGTCATTATGATTTTGAAGCGATTAATTGCATCCAAAATAAAAGCTTTTGAGTACATAATATATATATGTGTACTGTGTATATATATTATGCATAAATAAATACTGACAAATACAGTACATATTTTTATATGTATTTACATGTATATTTTATATTTATATAATCTGTATATATGTTATTTGTATATATTTAATATACAAATAAAACTTATTTTTCTTAAATATATACATAATAAATATACACAGCGCACACACACATATATATTATGCAAACAAAATGTTTTATTTTGGTTGCGATTAATCGTTTGACAGCACTAATATATATACAAACATAGAAATCCTCTTAATCAGTGCTGTATTTATTTGATGAAAAATACAGAAAAGCAGTTATATTGTGAAATAGCATTACAATTTAAAATAACTTGTTTTCTAGATGAATATATTTAGAAGTATTTTATTCATTCTTGTGTTGGCAATTACTCTAGTCTTCAGTATCAAATAATCCTTTAGAAATCATTCTAATATGCAAAACACTTCTTAATGTTTTTACATTTTAAATAGTTTTTAAACAATTTAATGCATCCTGAAATTTCTGAATAAAATTATTCCTAACTGACCCCAAACTTTAAAACATTTTGGTGTAGTTTTCAATCAAACTATTTTGATTTCACAACATTCTTCAGATAGTTGGTTAATTAGTTTATTGGATCTTATTCACGTGTAAAAATCGAAAGTTTCAAAATGAAATGTCATAGTCATAAACAGAAGGATAACATAATGTCCTCTTGACTTTGTGTGTTAGTCCTGATCAAATTATAGCAATAAGCATATTTACTAAAAGCCAAAGATCCAATTGCCATCATCATTGTGCATTAGAGAGCTCTCTTTTTATTCAGCTATGTTAACAGTGATTGATTCAGCTGCTTAATCAAAATTAGATGACAATTGCACATTCAGACAGCATGGCTCTGAAATTGGACTTGTAGCTGTTCTGCTATTACACATTTTATTTCTGGTCAGATTGCCATAGTAACCCATAGGTGTATTATCCATCAAACCAACAATAGCAGATATTGTATCAGAGCACTTCTCTTGTTCTTGTTTTTTTACTCTTTGAAAAATCCTTTCTTCTAGAGTTTATTGTATAATTCAGTAGGTGATGTTATTGCATATTGGAGCCGGACTTGCACAAAATATTGTGCTTTGTACTTTGCCTTTTATATGCACATAAATATCTATCAATCCAAGCCAGCATTCCAACACAAACTTGGATGAAAAGAACATGAAGAGGGTTTGACAGGCTCAAGTGAGAATATTAAGTACAAACTGCTGATCAATGGTCCGTTACCTTCATCTCATTAGTCAGACATCAAGCTGGCAGGAATTTCTTGAGATTGGCAAAATATCTCTGGAAGCAGTCATTAAATAGCAGCTGCTGCTTTGTTCTCTTTTTTTTGACCTGAGTTGTTTGTGTAAAGACTAATGGTTTTGCGCGAGGACATGATATGGCATGAAGATACCCAGAGCTCACCTGCCAGTACCAGACATTTCCAAATAATTATTTGGAATTGAGACCCAAAAAATAGGTTAAATTAAATTGTCAAAGTCTGTGGCTGGTCTGCAATGTCATTAAGTTCTTTGTTTGTAACTCTGGTAAAACTGGTAACAATTTTCAACTAAAATCCATTAACAAAAATGAAATGCTTATGTTTTAGGTTCGTCACAATCTACAGAGGCCCGAGCCACACATATAAGGTACAGAGACTAAATGAGTCGAGCAGCCACTGTCTCAGGATTCAAGCTGTGAGCGAGGCAGGAGAGGGCCTTTTCTCTGAAGTACACACCTTCCACACGACCAAGTCTGTTCCTCCAGCTCTCAAGGGTAAAGTATATTTATACAAGGATATTTTCACATTTCTTCATGCCACATTATGTTCATGTACTGGATGGGCACTTATTGGATACTTATACTTGGATATTATCTTTTAGCTCCCAAAGTGGTACAGATGGAAGGGAACGTGTGTGAGGTGAGCTGGGAGAGCATTCCACCAATGAGAGGAGACCCCATCAACTACATCCTACAGGTGCTGGTGGGCCGGGAGTCTGATTACAAACAGGTGAGATTCAGCTTTTCATACCTGAACTGCCTGTTCTTTAGATTATGGCTGCCGATTAGCCGCTGATTAATCTCACAACTTTTATAATTTACCTAAACACCGCATTGCATTAATAGTAAGATGTGTTACATACTGTATAATTCAGTAGTCCTGTTAGATCATGTTTTAAAATTTGAGAATTGCAGAATATTAAAACACTTAACACCTAAAAATAAAAATGTGCTGAAAATGTACTTCCCTTAGGACCATGCAAGGTGTTGATGATTTGTTTCTTAGAGGAATGGATATTCTGCAGTGAATGATGTCAGAATAAGAGCTGATAAAAACTTCTAAAGTTAACCCAGACTTTTCCCCATCAAATCATTTCCTTTCGAGTCAAGACAACAAAGGATGGACTTGTTCACTGAAGGAATAATGTTCACCAATATTAGTATGATGCCAAATTTAAATAGAAATAAACTCATCGGCAGTATATTTTGGATGGTCCGAGGGTACATGTTCACAAATTTTTATTTCATTTCATTTAACTTACATTTTTAGTAGTATATCCACACCTTGGCAAAACGCATGAAATTTCCTGCCAGTCTTTGCAGTGCATTGTTATTCAAGGAAAGGGAAAGTCTGAGATAGAAGCAGGATGATAGGTCTGTGTCCTCTGCCTGAGACTCCGTATTCTGCGACTGATGTTGATGCCACTTCTGATAGCTTGATAGAGACCAGCACACAGCTCATCTATCATACCTCAGAAAACTGAAGGAAACAACAGCATCCATTTCAAATCTGTCTTTTATCTATTTCAGGCAATTTTTAATTTTGGTTCTTGTGATTTGGAAAAAATTCAAGCAGTACAGGAAAACAAGATACAAGTTTAGCCGAATGAAACTATTAAACTTGTCTTTTTGAGTCCCTGTTTTATCTCAGAGAGAGGATTCTTATCATTCTCTGCACAAGAGACATTATTGCACACATTTTTGTCAGTTCATTTATATATGGAGCTAGTTTTATGACAAAACTATTTGAATTATGCACATTTGAATTATTTACAAGTGTTATTTAACAAAATGGAATATTATATGGGATTTAAAATAGCTTTGAATTTGATTTCGGATTTGAATTAGAAATGATTTTACTTGAATATTAAACATTTGAAAATTAACACAACAGATTTTTTTATAGACCTTTATATAGGTTTTCTTTGAAAATGGAGCAGAAGTAATTAAATTAAGTAAAGACATTTTCCTACTGCTTTAATGAAGGTTACGGTGACTTCAGGTTCCGCATACGTCATCGGAATGAGTGGTCTGATTGGTTGTAGATTCGTCCAGTAGTATGCAGAGGCATCTGATGGACGCAGGTTAAGCCCGCCTCCCAGATGGCGGTTAGTAAGGTAGCTTGGCCAGACTAAGCTCGTATGAGCTTAATAGTCGCAGAAGCCAGGCTAGGGATTCAGCACAAATCTCAGATCATTTTCACCCAGATAATGCATGTTAACTGTATCTTTTTTTAATTCAACACTTCACATAAATTAAAAATAACTAAATCGACTGTTTTAAATGCTGCAAGTGACATTAGGCATCACTACATTGATGTACAGAATAAAAAATGGATGTTTAGTTTACTATTGTTTTTTTAGTTGTAAATCTAACATATTTTAAAGTAAAAGAAACGTGCCTGAGGTATATAAAGTATTGAAACTGTAGAAGCTAAGTGATACAAATAGGGAAGCCTTTTTATGCCGTTATATAAAATTCCATCACTCGCAGAATAAACTGTTATGTTTCGTTGTATTTTATTTTTTGTTCTATATTAGATTGTTTTATTTTGTCTGCTCATAAGTAATTGGATTGTTTTATTTTCATTAACGGAGACCATTGCCATCTCAGTTTTCCATGCTCTTTTGAACTCAAATGGCATCTGTTTCATTCCTCTCTGCAAATGGAAATGGAAAAATGAAATAGTAGCTGTCAAAAGGGCTTGCTAGAAACAACTCTTATTAAGTTGATCTTTTTTAATGCATAATACTGCTGAGAGGACAGTTTCGAAATGTATTTGCTTAGCATATGTGTCTCTGTGATACATTAGTGTTTTTTCAGCAGTCAAATCAAAAGTGGTCTGGTGTGCACTTGAAGCTGAAGTTCTTCTTTTCCTTTCTGAAATCAAGTGTTTAGTCCCCTCTGGACCTTTTGTATAGGTGGTAGGTAATTTGGAGGACGGCAAAAAGACTGAAATTTTCGGTGCGTCTTGTCTAAACCGAACATGCCGTGGCACTTTGTCCATGCATGTGGAATAAACAATGAATGTCTTAATGTTTAACCCCTGGCTTGGCAGCAAAAAGCAGCCACATGTGAAAAGCCTTATCCATAGAAAGTGTTCTGTGTTATAGGGACCTTTCTTCCCACACATGGCCTATTTTGTATTTTAATAAAACTTCCATGCTGAGTGTTTCATGTTAATAACAATGTTTCATGCATGCCATGTAATTAGAAGGTTTGTTTTTCTTGTGAAAAGTATCTTTTCTGTTTAGATGTTTTTTATTAGATGTCATATTTCAGGAATGCACCTTACTATACACTATCTGTGATATTGGCATAGCAAGAAGGTAAATAATCCATCCAAAGCCTTTCCCTTTGCTCTTACTTTAATAAATGTTGAGATCTCTCCAGTATGCTTTTTGGAACTATACTTTATCCTGATAGATCACTAGTTATAGCCAATCTTTCAAAGGAATAAATGTAATTATTTGTTTAGAAGCAATTACATTTATTTGTAAAAGTAAAAGTATTAATAATATTACTAATCATACTATCAATAATAATCTAAATCAAAATTTACTATTATTAAATGCAAATGCTTAAACAAAAATACAAGCTTCACATTTATTTGATTTAAATATTTTACATGTTTGTATTATTTATTTATTTATTATATAATTATATTATGTATAACCAACAGATATAACATATATTTGTAACAATTTCATGTTGTTATTATAGATAATATTAATAGTTATATTTTATTTTATATGAAATATTATGTAATCATTATATAAATAACTTCAACTTTTAAGTTTTAGTAATTTTTGTTACCACAGTATCTACAGTGGGTATTCAGACCCCCTTTCATTTTTTGCTCTTTGTTTTATTGCAGCCATTTGCTAAAATCATTAAAGTATTTTGTTTTCTCATTAATGTACACACAGCACCCCATATTGACAGAAAAACACAGAATTGTTGGCATTTTTGCAGATTCTTGAAAAAAGAAAAATTGAAATATCACATGGTCCTAAGTATTCACACCCTTTGCTAACCGGAACCAAATGCATACAAACACACACTATATCTAATATGCGCTTAAAATGGACCTGGAAATTAGGTGCTGGGTGTCCGGCCAGAGGAGAACTGGCCCCAACTAAGCCTGGTTTCTCCCAAGGTTTTT
>JAUMHI010000034.1:8475090-8499087 GCA_032359435.1 Enteromius unitaeniatus
CCTGTTGCTTTGTATTGTTTCCTCCACATACTGTGTGAAACTTTCTACTTTAGACCTAAAACCCACATCTGTGATTAAGCACTCCTTGATTCTGCCGCACATCCATTATTAACAGACTTGGTCATGTTTTATGAATATGTTTAAGGGCTTCAGTGGCTTATATGATTTCTTTGTTGTGGCATCATATCACCTCCCTTCTTATGGCCTACCTGTATTTATAGTTTCAGATGGCTCACCAGTCTTGTCATTTACCTTTATTCATCCTTTCAATCATGTCACTAACTGACAAATTAATTTTAGAGGAATGGCATGAACAACAAATGGCTTCTTGGATTTTGTATTTCTGTGAAAGCAATTCAGTCATTCTGGTGCTGTTTTGGGGGTTAGGGAATTTTCTTGGATTTGATCCCAGAGATATTGAAGAAAAACAAGATGTGATCTCTTTTTTAATAGCTTTTTTTGTGAGAGAATGACACTGATGTGATCTTGTGTGTATTATTAGTTTACTATTGACTGGAGGGATTCCATGCTTCCAGACATTTGACCTCTGACTTTTGACCTGATTGAAAAAGGAAATGTTTTAAATAGAAATTAGCAAACTAAGGGGTCAAGGTTTGGCTTGTTAGCTTGGTTTAGGTAGTTAATGGTTTTTTGTTTTTTTTTTCTTCCCTTTTAGATTCATTGATAAATAAAAAGTGCAAAAGGATAGCATTTATTTGATAAAGACATTTTTTGTAACCATGTAAAATATATTATAGATTTTATATATTTTATATTTATGATGCTGCACAGAAATATACTGCAGACATGGCACACACGTTAATTTCTTATTTAAAAAAGAATATGAAAGACATACTGGTGACTTTACCAGCTAATCAAAGCTAATTAGATTAAAGCTGGTTTTGCAGTAGGACTCAGAATTTAAATTGGACATCAAGTAGTGCCCTAACACAGGACTAGACTTGTTTATCATACAAAATTGAATTTTAATATTTTATGCTCTTGGCAGCCAATTGTTGGTGGCTTGGCGCAATCCAACTTTATTCTCATTACTAGTGAACCAGTATATAATATTCATGATTTTCACGCATACATGCATATCACGCAACCTGTCTATGACTGAATCTGACCTAATTAAATTTTTTTTTGTCGAGTCACACATGAGCTAAAACTCTTTTTCTTCTTTGCTATAAAATTTACTTTGCTTATCTAATTATGTCAAATTGCGATCATTTAGTTAATACCATCTTAATTGTGGTGTATACTAGATGAGAACTATTGCTTTAGGGTATTGACACAACGTATGTTCAAACAGGCAATGCTGGACCTTCAGGCTGAGAAGAGCTAAATATGCTTCAACAAAACCATAAGAAGTAACACATTCTGATAAAAGAAGACATGAGTGACACAGTGGAGAACCTGGACACCAGGGACCTGGGCTTCTCAGATGCCGAGGATGAACCTGAAGAGATGGACAGCGTGTTCAACCCCACAGGTAACTGCTTTGAATCAATCTGTGTTGTATAAAGCACTATTTAAATAAAGGTGGCTCTTCTAGTTTTGAAATAACTGGATACAAGTTAGACCTGAAGAACAGGATTAATTTTGCCAGTAATTTTTTAGAGGAAGTGACAGCGGTCTTTCTAATCAGACATCTGTACTACATGGCACAGGTGTTAAATGGAGTGATATGAGGACAATTGCGTAACATGATGCAGCATGTCACAAATAAGCATTCAGCTCACATTCCCCCCAGGCATTTCTCAGTCCGCCCTGTCCTTTCTTACAGGGGTATCCCGTATCCCATTCTCTGCCGTGTACAAGACCATTGGCTTTAAAGAGACAGAAGCACAGGTCTATCTTACCACTGCCCCTATCACTGCCAAGATCCTCGATGTGGAACGCTTCACCAGGGCCCCTAATCGATTCAACATGTCCAAACACCGGAGCGTGTCCAAGGTCTGCGAAGCACATGCTAGTTAAAAGCACTGGTGGAATAATGTCACAGATTTTACATCACTGCTGTGGAATAATGTCACAGATTTTACATCACTGCTGTGTTCACAGGCAATGCCAGCCGTGTTTAAGATAGAGCTCAAACACGGGAACTTCACCTGGATAGTCAAGAGAAAAGAGAAGCACTTTATGGAGCTGCACAAAGAGCTTCTGCGATACAAGACCCTCATGAGGATCCCGCTGCCCACCCGAAGGTCAGACCTCTGCCCTGCAGATAAACTTAACAAATGATCCTTTACAACTGGTATTCATTCGCACTAAATACATAACATATTATATTGTGTTCACACCAACCACTTGGCAACCACGTCACATTTGGTGTGTAAATATTACATACATACCGGACAACATAAAAATCAAAAACAAAAGTAAAAAAATTGAAAATAATGATTTGAAAGACTTTACATTAACTGTATTAATATCCTTCAGATAAAAGTCCTTCAGACTTGATGAATTAAATACATATATTAATAAATAATTAGCACCAGAATAAATTAGAATTTAAGTTAAATCGTGACAATTGGCCACTCAGGATCACATAGCTAAAAATTGCATCCGTTCAACCAGAGGTCCCTTTGGTTTTGCTAATATTTAAGAAACATAAACACATATAGTAATGAAAGTCAAAATATGAAATGTTTTGGATGAATATCTACTAAGTAATACTCTGTTTTGTTAAGGTGGTCAAAATGCCAATTTTTACCTGAGATTCAAAGCCAAATTACAGGGGGTAAAAGTGACTTGAAGGTGCTGTATGTCCAAATTCAAAAAGCATGAATCAGAGAGGGTTTTTTCACCTGGCCTCTCCTCCTCAGACTTGATGAACAAAGGTTGCCAGATTGATGACAACAACAGGAACTGACCCCTTTCGTTTGGCAGCTTCCATGACTGAAATGAAATGCGCTGCGTTTTCCGCCAACTGGCTACCTGGGGTACTGAAATACAATCGGGTGAACAGAGACACGGAACACACATTTTCAAATAAGAATAACTGACTGTAGCATTGTTTTGCATTTGATATTTAAGAAACATGCTAAGTTAACAAACTTGTTACAAGTTTACAAGTAAACATTTGTTGGTATTTTTATGCTTTAGTAGTCAAAAACGTACATCCAGCACCTTTAAGACAGATAGTAGCATTATAATGTTACTTTTACACAGAGATGGGTCGGTCTATTAGTAAAATCTGTTGAATTTACAGCCGCAAAATGCCAGAGGTGACTATTCAAAAATGGGGAAAGATTTTTATTGTATTTTTAATTTTTTGAAACTGAACCATGTACTAAATATTAGCAACATCAAAAATTTCAGCCGTGGACCTCTAGGTGAGTTCACACGGAATTACCCAAAACTACTTTCTCTATTTTTTCCAGAAAAAATACCTTTATTTTTTGGAAAATCCCTTTGAATAGCAGTCTCTTCTCACTGTGCCATTCAAGTGCTATCTGAAATGCACTCTTCTTCACAAGTGGTCACAGGAGATACGCTACAGATGCATGTCACTGCTTGCTGTAAGCGGTAATGTGTCTCAACTGACCACTTGTGATTCAATGGCCCTAGACGGATTTAAATACCAGATGTAGAGGATCCACGTATTAATTTCTTTTTCTTTTCTCTGTTTTCCCATATATCTCTTCACCACCTCTTTTTTTTTGTTCTCTTCTCAGATTTCATGGCTGTTTTCATGTTTTTTTTTTTCTTTTTTTCCTGTCTCAGACTGTGATATCTTTGTCTTTCTTTCAGTCACACAGAGAGAAGAAAGAGCATAAAGAGGAGCGAGGTGAGGCAGATGCCTGCACTGCCTCGGGGAGGTGGAGATGAGTTGGCACGAGAGGAACAAGTATCTAGTCGGAGAGTGAGTCACTCCAACATACTTACTGCAGTACTAGCCCTGGGTCACATGACAGGAAGTGATCGCATACACTGTTGAGCATGACCTGATCTTGATCGTCCTGAGGCCAGACGTGTCTGTGGGCAGGTCTCTCCCACACGACATCACTGACATAATTCAGTGGTCTCTGAGTGTGCATGTAGTAACAGCACACTGCTTGTCATATCATTAGTGAGTGATGTGAACATGAGAACATCACTACTTTTGCAATGGCCTGACATTCAGAAGTATATTTCCTGGTGATACAGATATTTAAGGAAAATCTTTAGAAAACTAAAGAATGGGTAATTAATGAGCTAATTTTTTTTATACGGCTCTTACTTTATTTAGTCAATAAATTAGGCCTAATAGGCAAACATCACTTTCATAATTAAAGTATAGTATAATAAAGTATAATAAATTTCAATAAAGACATTTAAGGAAGATAACATAATGCTATATTTCTATGTTATATAATGTTTATATTTAAAGTTTGCTTTCTTAATCAAATTATTAGATTTTTTTAATAGGAGATATATTCATCATTCTGATAAATATAATAAAAACATTGCATGTGTATAGAAACGTTTAAATGACGTCACCAAAATGACCTATCATGGAACAGAACGTGGGAGAATCAAAGCATTTAACAAACATATTTTCGTTTTCAGAAACAACTGGAAGACTACCTAAACAAGCTGCTGAGGATGGCAATGTACCGAAAATACTACGCAACCGTAAGCTCGCTCCAGATTATGTAGTTCAGGCCCTGATAGAGCTCACATTGTTATCTTTAATGATGCAGCCGCCTGAGGATTAATATTACAGAAGGAGATGGCGTGTCCTGAGCGTGTTAATGTGTATCTCTCTTTTTTAGCTCACTACTATGCAGGCAGTTTTAATCAAGGACATCCGTATTCCTCTCTCCTTCTCCCTCGCAATCCTTCATCTTTAAGTCCTTCTCTTTTTCTTTAATACCCTGCAGGGGTCAATATATCTGAGGATTTAGTGTAACTTCTTTTAATTGAAGCTCTGTCTCACTGGTTTTAATCAGAATTGTTTTTCTTTTACAGATGGAGTTTATTGATGTGAGCCAGTTGTCCTTCATTCAGGACTTGGGCCCCAAAGGCTTGTGAGCACACAATCTATTTGTATTATTTAGTGAACAATACTGTCAACTTTATTTATTCAGAGTTTGTTTGTTTATTTACATTTTGTACATTTTAACAGTAATGTTAACCAAGCAACACATTTTTAAGCATAAGTTCATATTATTACCATATAATAATGTTGACTTTATTAAAAATATGTATTCTTTATCATATACAGTAGCAAAAATATTGCTATGAGAATCAACTGTGATGCATTTTGGTTTGAACAGTATGACAGATACTCCCATAATGTATAAATACCCTAAAGGTCATGGAAATCGGGAGTGGATGTGTTTGTCATGAAAATGTTATGATGGAATACATGAATGTGCAACATATTGTGTAATCTATTATCTCATTATCACATATGACACAGATACGTTGTTAATGGGCCTTATGTGATTGACTTTTGCTCATGCAAACCTGTAACTTTCAGAGAAGGCATTGTTTATAAAAGGTCAGGAGGTCACCGTATCCCTGGCATGAACTGCTGTGGCCACAATGAAGTCTGCTACCGTTGGTCCAAGAGGTAATTATTCAAAAAAGAACAACATCTATTGCTCAGTTTCTCAAGTTAACCACGAAAGCAGGTTAAATGCATTCATGCAGCGAGGCTGTGCTCTTCACTTTGAGCTTTAACACTTGTGAGACTCTCTAAAGCGGTGTTATCTGTGAAAATGCACAGTTGAGATGGAGCGGACAGCCGTGCACACACACCGTACAGTCTCTTTGAGTCCAGCGAGCTGTTTATCTCTGCTCAGCTGATATCAGGCTACTTTCATTCTCTGATTAAACCGACATTGTATCACTGCCTTTTACTGCTGTCTGTATAGTAATGCATCAGAAAAGCACATTTTGACCTTATGGTTGTGATGGGAGTCTAATAATGATTTTTTTTTGCTCTTTGTTTAGGTGGCTTGTTGTGAAGGATTCTTTTCTTTTGTACATGAAGCCAGACACGGGTGCCATTTCATTTGTCCTGCTGGTGGACAATGAGTTCAGTATTAAAATGGACTCTAAATACACAGAGACCAAGCATGGAGTAAGGATAGAAAACTTGTCCAGGTGTGTTCACTTAAACGAATGGTTCGCATAAAAAATTAAAAAGTACAGAAAATTGACTCACCCTTAGGTCATCCAAGATGAAGATGAGTTTCTTCTTTGGTACAGATTTGGAGAAATTACACAATTTACGCCCCCATAGATCCCCTGCAGTAAGTGAGTGAGTCAAACAGCTGATAAAAATATTGCGGTAAACCACATGATTCAAGTCCATTCATTAATGTCTTGTGAAGTGAAAAGCAGTTTGTAAGAAAACAGTCCAAAATCATTTATTTAAATTAAAATCATTGATTATAAGGACAATGTTAAGGCAATAATACAACTGTTCGCTTCACATATTTTTACTCTCAGTGGGTGCTGTTTCTAACAGCAGACGTGTATTTGTACAAACGAAAAAAAAAGTTTAAAATAAGCTTAAGTTTAAAACATAATTACAACGGAATAAAGGAAAGACTAATTGTAGAATTGTATACTAATGGAATTAAATGGTATATACCATAAAACGTAACATTTAACTGCCTAATCTGTCACGTTGTAATGACTACGGCAAATGCCACGAAGTAGCAGCTGAAGTTGCAAACACACAATATGAGGTCGAAATGCCATTGCCTTTCCAAAAGTGGAGGCTGCTTAAAGTCCCTAATACCTTTTTTTTAAGAAGAAACAAACTACATTCTGGATGGCCTGGGCCCAAATACATTTTCAGCATTTTCTTTTGACAACATGTTTCTCTCAGTTTGCAGACAAATGTTTTTTTTGTCTTGTGTTGTGCAGGAAACTAGTGCTGAAATTCACTAGTTACAGACATGCAATGTGGTGGGGTCAGGCCATTGAACGCTTTGTCCAGAAACATGGCAAGGCCTTTTTAAGGACCCACCGCTTTGGATCATTCGCCAGAGAGGAGGAGAACATACCCTCTAAATGGTATGGTGGTAATGGTGGTGTACTTTTTTCATCTAAGAGATCGCTTTAATATCTGCTAACTGATAAAATGACTGTTCAGGTATGTGAATGGCAAAACCTACATGGAGGATGTCGCAAACGCACTGGAGGAGGCCAAAGAAGAGATCTTCATCACAGACTGGTGGTATGTGTTCACTGTTTACCCTTCAAGAAGAAAACATGTTCAGGCAGACAGACAGTCTCAGCCCAGCTCACACTACTGCTTGAGCCAATGTTGCTATCACAGGCTGGACAGATTGCTTCTACAAACAAAGCGATGTTTTGAAAGATCCACAGTCTCACAGTGTTTACATTTTTCAGAGAAATCAACCTGTAAATAGTGTATGTATAGTTGTGTGTGTGTGTGTATCAGCTGTGAAAAGAGAAAGCGGACATGACATGACATCATTCAAGTGAGACCAAACTTGGCCAGAGGAATCTGAAAAATCACTTTAACTTACTCTAAGTAGTACGTTGAACTAGTTCTACTAGATTAAAATAGTTTTCGTTTGATACGAAATGGGGATACACAACAAAACCTACTGGTAGTACAAGAGTCACACATACTGTATCTGTCAAACTTTGACTTAAGTGGACTGATTATAGTCTTCTTTAAATGAAAAAGGTATTGTTTAATCTGCATGAAATGTTCTTTTGTGTTGCTTTGTCACTGTTTGGTAATGCTCTATCGTGGAGCCGCTGTAGACATGCACTCATGCAGAATGTGTGGCACTGGATCAGGGGCTCAGAGTGGGAGGTGTATGTTATAAAGCAGGACCAGTATCTCTCTCTTCACAGGTGTTGAGTTTCAGCCCTCCTTATTTCAAAAATATCTGTCCTTGAATAGACTCAATGGTCTGATCCTCCATGTGTGAGGGAGTGGGTGGTTATATGAGAAATCGCTGCATATATTAATGTATTAGTTGTATATGTAGAATATCAAATATCAAACATTCATTTGATGTAAACCCCTATGAAAACCTTTTAAATGGCATTTAGTTTTAAATCTGAATGCATGTTTGGAATTCATGCCCACTGTTTAAAACATAAAACGGCAGATAATATAGATAGAATATTTGGATTCAAATATTATTTCACTTTTATAAATACAATTGTGTTTTATTCATTCATTTATTTACTTTTACATTTAATTATTTAGCCAATGCTTTTACCCAAAGTGACTTAAATTGAGGGCAATATAATGCTTGCATAATTATAAGTCAATATTAGTTAATATTCTGATAATTTTTGATCTGTTTTTTTCCCCAAGCATGTTTTGCCAATTCCAAACCATCTTAATCATTTTGTGTTTAGTAATTTAGAAGTGATATATAATTACCTGTGAAGGCTAGAAGTGAAAAACACCTTATATTCAGGTGTGCATAATTATTAAGCAGGTTTTCCCTTACAGATAAAATGAGACAAAAAAGAGATTTAACTCAGACTGAAAGTCACAAATTATTCAGTGCCCAGCAGAAGGATATTAGAATATGCAACGTTAAGGCTCTGAACAGTGAAATGCTCAACAAAAAGGAACAGGTGGCGATGAAAAGACACATTAACTGCAAAAGAATTAAGAATTACAGTAAAGAATTAGGTATGAAACTATCCGGAGCCCTTTGCCACCATTTTCCAAAACTACACCTACCTGGAGTCTTCTAATACATATGCATACACTGTAGAAGCAATCAAAACAACAAAAGAGACACCATATATAAGGTGTCCTGGTTAGTCTAATGCAGTTTTTTTTTTTCTTCTATTTTTAATAATGTTCACGTTTTGTCTATCTTAATGAAATCTGTGTGATTGTGGTATGCTGCATGTGCTACAGTATATGATTGTATTTGTAATGTGCAGGCTGAGCCCTGAGATCTTTCTAAAGAGGCCTGTAGTGGAAGGCAATCGCTGGAGGCTCGACTGCATTTTGAAGCGCAAGGCTGTAAGTCCCCTGAATGTTACTCAAGTGCTTTTGTCCCTGGTGCCATGCTTATAATTTAACATGTATTTAACAAGTATGCTATACATACACATACTCGGGTTTGAAGTAAGGTTAGTTAATTCACTTATTTATTTATCTGTTGTTACTTACTTTCATCTTTTTTTTAATGTCTGTTTACTTTTTTATAATAAATGTGTTCATTTGCTTATTCACAGGTTCTTCACATAACTATTAACTTATTAACAAATTTTATTTGCTTATACGTATTTATGTATTTATTTCAGCAACAAGGAGTGAGGATCTTTGTTATGCTGTATAAGGAAGTGGAGTTGGCACTCGGCATCAACAGTGAATACAGCAAAAGAACACTAATGCATCTTCACCCAAATATTAAGGTAAGATATTTGTAAATTTGATATGCATTTGTATCTTGTGTGACGTCTAATGCTATTGTATCTCTTCCTCTCTCTTAACAGGTGATGAGGCACCCTGATCACGTGTCCTCTTCTGTCTATTTATGGGCACACCACGAGAAGATTGTAGTCATCGACCAATCAGTTGCTTTCGTTGGGGGAATTGACCTTGCGTATGGCCGCTGGGATGACCTTGAGCACCGACTGACAGACGTGGGAAGTGTAACGCGCTCTGTCGCTCAGGCCATGGAGCAGGTTCGAGATATCGTCATATCCATACCAATATGCTACATTAATTGTGCCACGCCCATAAATGATGCACCTTTTGGATTTGACGATTGCAATTATAGACTTGATTTCATGTTTCTGTTGGTTATAATGAAGTGGAATTATGTTTGTTTTGGGTCTCAGGGACTGGATTCATCCACACCCAAGAAAATAGTGTCTACCAGTGGAAACAGGAGCAGGTCGATGGCTGGTGACTCAGTGGACCTGCCCAAACTGAAAGGCATTGGCCGCACTCGTAAAACACGTTTCAGTCTGTACCATCACATCCAACGAGGCCTTCGCAATGCTGACAGCATCAGTAGCATAGACAGCACAAACAGTAAGAGACTCTTTCGTGAGCAAACTGCTAATGATTTCACAGAACAGTTTGTGTTCTGTTTATTTCTGTTATGTTTGAGTTTGCTGAGATGACTAATCCCTTTGTGACAATTAAAAAAAACAGGATTTTTAAAGGGATAGTTCACAAAAAAATTAATTGTCATTGTTTACACTCCCTCATGTTGACTGACTTAAGTACTGGTTTCATTTTTTTGCATTTACTGTAATTGTAATATATGGGATTGGTTTGGACTGGACTGTTATTTTTTTGCTTACAGGTGTTTAGATTAACGTCCCATTTTTTGGCGACACACTTGTTCCACCTACAAATTTACAATGCTACTGTGAAAGGTTTTAGGAATTTTTTTTTTTTATGCTGTAAAGTGTGGATGCTTTCAAAATAGATTTTATTTATTTAATACCTTCTATCACATTGATTTAAATAGGATAATATTGTATAATTTTGAAATTAAAATGCAAATAAATAATGAATTAAGCATTACATTATGTTAGGGTTTCCCAAACTGGGGTTTGTGAAAGGACCTGCAGGGGTTCAGTTTAAAAAAAAAAAAAAAAAATCATTAAAATATCATCAGTCAAAATGAAACGCTTACTAAAAACGTTAATAAAATTTGTTGCATGTCATGTAAGCATTTTAGAACTCAAAATGTTAAAGATTGAATGGTTTATTGCTTTTGTTTGAATATACTGTATGTAATCAAGCAACTCAACAATATCAAAAGTAACTGTAGTCTGATAATGAGTGTTTTATAATGTAATTAATCTAATTACAGATACTTAATTTTTTTAAATTTGAGGTACGTAATCCATCCAGATTGCATGTAATCATTTATCACCCAGCTCTGTCCTTGTGCATAGCAATTTATTTAGAAAAAGAAATAAAAATAATTATATAGTAAAAATAAAAATAAAAAAACATATAAAAACAAAGAATTTAAAACTTTTAAAAATTCATTTAAAATTTTGTAAACTTATTTTATACTGACATGCTACAACAAAAAAATGGGCTTAAACAAAAACTGTGTGTGTGTGTGTGTAAAAAATTGACTCTGTAAATGTGTAATTTTAATTTTGTTTTCAATTCCATCTTCCAGTTTTCTTAATCCAGTTATCATGAAATGCTGAAATTCTGTTATATCTGGATCAGTAAATGGCAAAAAGGTCAAAAATTCTCTGTTACTTGTCAATGTCAGTCAGTCTTTGGATCTTGTCTGTATTTTTCTTCTCTGTTGGATGTGCAGTGATGCTTATCCTCTCTGGTTTATAGTAGGTGCAGCTTTAGACACCCTGCCTGGGCTCGAGCAATTGCCTTAACCTTTTTCTTTTTTTTGCTTTAGCTCTTTCTGTTTGTTCTCCCTGCCATAGAAGACACGCATATAGATTGGTTTGCAGTCTGTCTGAGAGCGGATTAAGTGCATTTGAGACTGGCTTAAGGACTAGACAGTAGAGATATGCTTTAATAAAATTACTTTGACCTCAGGGTAGATTTCATTTGTCGCTCATTTTTACACTAAAGTCATATTAATTTGTTATTAAGATAGCCAGTCCTTTGTTTCTCACAAATTTTTCAGTTTTAGACTATGGTGTGATGTTGTGGATAAATGTAAAATATTACTACACATGCACTGGCTATCAGTGTCATGGAAATATACGGCCTAAATATAAGTAATCTGATGTTTGTTTGGTCTGATGTCAGTTATTTATTTATTGCTGAACTGTTACTAAAACTGTTTTCATTTGCAACACACAGACACAGCAGGGTTTCAGAAGAGACCACACTAAAATTATAACCTACAAAGTCTTTTATTTCTTGTCTAAATACATACAGAAGAGTCACGCTTTAATTAGGACAATTATTAAAACTCTTTGGTCATTTTTGAGTGAGATGCTAATGGTCTAATCAGATTCAGTGAGCTATGCTTTACTCAACTCAACAGTTTACCTCTAGGGTATATGGAAACTTTTGAAGTAAAGTGTTCCTTAAACAAAAACTATATTTGCTTAGTGCTTATACTTATATAATCCAGACATTCTACTAACTATAAGTAACTTTGTAACTACATGTCAACTAATTCTAATTACATTTAATTAGAAATAAATGATTTTCACTATTTTATTTTTTAAATATTGTAACACAATGTAACAGAATTCCAATATACATAAATAATACATATATACATATATAAAATTGAATCTGTCATCATGCATTTTGATCATGTATTCATATTTTTTTTGGTTATATAAATCTTATACATATTTGTGTCTATAGTATGCATAAATCTATGATCCTAATGAGTATAAAGATCCTTTGAGTTATATAGCCGTTTATTTGTACGTCTTGTGTGTTCAGAGAGTGGCTCAGTGCACAGTCTTCAGACAGGAGTGGGAGAGCTGATGGGAAACACACGCTTTTGGCACGGCAAAGACTACTGCAACTTTGTCTACAAAGACTGGGTTCAGCTGGACAAGCCTTTTGATGGTGAGCCACACGTTGTATTGCCCGGCCGCTTTTGTTTTCTTCATTTCAATGATCATTAATCCAGGTTGTCCAAGGTTAATTGTGCTATTAAACGCTGTCTTTTCAATGCATTTCAGATGTTTACAATCCTCTTTTTCTAACATTGTGCTCGACCATAGATTTTATTGACAGGTACACAACCCCCAGAATGCCCTGGCATGACATCTCCTCAGTGGTGCATGGGAAAGCAGCCAGAGATGTGGCCAGGCATTTTATACAGCGCTGGAACTTCACCAAGGTGAAAACACATTAAACTTATTTATGTTTGACAGGTTTTTTTGGGCTGTGACATTTCTAAGAAGCATTTTTAACAGATTTTTTAAATTCTCCTTTAGATAATGAAGCCAAAGTACAGATCACTCTCCTATCCATTTCTCCTCCCCAAATCTTACAGCACTGCCAGTGATCTAAGGTACCAAGTGCCAGACTGTGTCCAGACCAAAGTCCAGGTGAGAACGCATTAATGGCTGGACTGTAGCTGTAACTGTTTGAGCGTGATGCTAGGAACATTGTAGACCTGCTGATAAAATTGGATACCTTACATGCACATTAAGTAACTTTGCCATAAATGGCCATAAAAATGGCTATAAATGTAAATGGTCTCGCAGGTTCTGCGGTCAGCTGCAGACTGGTCGGCGGGAATCAAGCACCATGAGGAGTCCATTCATAATGCCTATATTCAGGTCATTGCCAAAAGCAAGCACTTCATCTACATTGAGGTACGCAATCCCCCACTTTTACTTTGTCTGTCAGTGTTCAGTGATATGATTAAAATGTGCTGACATCTGTTTAGTGGTTAATGTGTAATATAAAAAAAGTTCAAAATTTCAGTTGCTTCATATTATTGATAAATGACATGCAGCTGCGTTTATCAGAGCATATCAGCAGAGATGCCAAGAATGATTCAGTGGAAATTTTAGATGAACCATGACTTAGAATTTCAATTAAAAACAACAACTTGTATAATCTTTTTTTGGGAAATGTATTGTAGCCTCTGTAACATGCCTGGTGAGTTAAACCTATTGTTTTTGTTTTATTGTTTCATTTCAGAACCAGTTCTTCATCAGTTGTGCCGATAACAAACATGTTTATAACAAGATTGGGGACGCCATTGTTGAGCGCATCATCAGAGCTCACAAGTAAGTGTGAGAATCCTAATGCATTGTTGATCACTGCCATTAATTTGACCATTTATTTTGTTTTAAACTGCTAGGAATGTAATATTTAGCACAATTTGTACAATATAACCAGATTGTCATGTTGGGTTATTCATTTTATTTATTTTTTTAATCCTTTGCTTAAAAATAAGACACAACTGTGCATGCATTTCAACACTTCTTCAATAAAATTAACAATGAATTACCACCTTCCCCAACACTAATGCAGTCCTGGCAACTGTAGTTCCTGGTGAAGTATGTGATTTACAGGAGACACAAGTCTCTCTCCGCTGCTGTCATACGCACAGGCTCAGCTGCAGAGACAGGCCTGTCTTTAAAACACGCTGGCGGCTAATGAGAAGCCAGCACCTGCCACTGCACTGATGTGAGCCAGACATGGGCTGTGGACATGCCACTCTTCATTCAGTCATTCCAAGCATTGCCCCCAATACTGAAATACTGCACTGTTGTTTGTGCTGTAACAATGCTGGCAAGTGTTTAAAGAGCTCTTTGGGAGAAGAGCCATTCGTAATGGCTTTATAATCATGGAGGCAGCATGCAGAATGAAACAAAAGGAAATGCAGCTAAAGAGAAATGGGTTGGAAAGGATGTTTTGCCATTTAATTAAGTGAGGGCATTTGATTTAAGAATAAGCATGTGTGTATTTACAGGGATTTATGGGATTGATGTTTGCTGTGATGTGTCACAGGGAGAAGAAGACGTTCCGTGTGTATGTGGTGACCCCCCTACTGCCTGGATTCGAGGGAGACATTACCACAGGAGGAGGAAATGCACTCCAGGCTGTTATGCATTTCAACTACAGGTAGGAATGAATCCATTGCTGTGCACGTGTCTTTGAGCAAAAAATGGCCAGCTCAGGTCAAACCGTAAAAATTAGACCATCTGAGTCTCTCATACAGAGTTTGGGGCTCAAAAAATAGAGTGGGATTATGATCAAACATGAATCTTTCTTTATTATTATTTTGCTTTGTTGTTATTATTAGTAGTAGTAGTGTTAGTATTATGAATCATGTTTAATTAAATAGTTCATTTCATACTGTACATAGATTGTTTTCACTGAAGAGGATTATATATTATAATAAAATAAAATAAAATTGACTGAAAATCTGGCAAGATCTAATTGTTTGTTGGCTGTACAACCTGCGTTAATTTTTGCTGGCATGTCCTCATTGGTTGTAATGCTAATGGCGCAAACATGCATAGGTTTGCCATGCATTAGACTTGAGCAGTAGATTATGATTAATGATGGTTTTTCTGAAGGCAGTATCAAAATTTTAATACTTCCAGACAACAGAATAAAAAATCTGGAAAGGGCAAAAAAATAAATAAAAATAAAGGGATGTTTTAACGTAGTTTCGGGAAGAGCGCGCTGAGTATCTGCACAGCTGGTACCCAATGACGCTCATCAGTATTTTCGCCCATAAGCTATTAA
This sequence comes from Enteromius unitaeniatus, assembly GCA_032359435.1. Classification (NCBI taxonomy): domain Eukaryota; kingdom Metazoa; phylum Chordata; class Actinopteri; order Cypriniformes; family Cyprinidae; genus Enteromius; species Enteromius unitaeniatus. Next base: position 8,490,239 of record JAUMHI010000034.1, read on the forward strand.
TAATTCCTAATTTCATTTATCCGCCTCAGCATAAATACCATCGTCTCCCTCCTCTCAATATCTAGTTACGCACGATCCCTCCTTCCTCCCCTTCTCCGCCTTTTTTCTTCGCACCATCAATGGGGGCGGTCGGGACTCCCGGCTCGCCCCCCGGACAGCACGCCAATTTTGCTTATTTAAATTCATGAAGAAGTGCGAATTCGTGAAAGCACATGAAATCGTATCTTGTCCATCTGATCTGTCTGATCTCAGTAACTAAAGTCTGGGTGTAAGGTGGTATCGTATTTAAATATTTAAAACTTAAAACCACTTTTGAATGTAAACTTCAAGTGGTGTTTGTTTTTCAAGTGGTTTTGTTTTTTTGTGATATAGGCTATAAGACTATAATGACACACAAAGTTCAGCTTCAAATAAATGCTATACTTTTGAAATTTCTATTCATCAAAGAATCTTAGAAAATAAATATTACAGATCTAACACTGATAATAATAAGCAATATTACTTGGGCAGCAGTTGGTTTGAAAGGGTCATGTGACACTGAAGACTACAGTATTGATGCAGAAAATTCAGCTTTGCCAACGGAGGAATTAATTACGTTTTAAAATAAAATTGAAAACAGTGATTTTAATAATATTTAACAGTATTACTGTTTTTTCACAGTGTTGTTGATTAAAAAAATATAGCCTTGGTGAGCAAAAGAAACTTAAAAACTGTAAGAAACATAAAACAATCTTAACTTGTATAGCTTTAACCTCATAAAAATATGTACCTCTGTGCACTTTTTGTGCAACACTGTTTTTATGTACCTGCAGTTTCAAAGAGAAATGTCCACTGAGTGGCACTAAAACACAGGTTTAACCCTGGCACACTTTTATTACGGTAGTATAGGTACATACAGTATTGCTGTGTTTTTATTACATTGATATAGGTAGGTATTGCGGCGGTATAGAATCATTTGGTATAAACCAAATCCAGCCCTACCCGATAGTGTTAACAAATGATATAAAAAGACATTTCACAAGTTCGTAATAACTAGTAATTTCATAAAATACAATATCGTGTTTGGCATGCTGTCAGGGGAGAGAACTCAGAGTTTTTATCCTTCTGGCCACGAGGAGCGGACAGAGCTCGCCGTCCAGCCCGATCCCCGAATGCTTCCCCCGGAGGAAAGAAGTACGAATGGTGGAGTAGGTGTGAAGGAGGGATGCTAAGAACCATTTATACGAAGTATCTCTTGCTCTGATGGGATGAAAGGATAATAGGACGATTAGGAGGATGAAGAGCTTGCCGTGATTAATTACCTCTGTATGCTCTTCCCGAAAATACTTTGCAAACATCATTTGTTGATGCGACTGTGCCATTTCAACTTCCTTTTGCACAGAAACGAAATGTTTTGCTGAACCGTAGTTACACAGGATTCAAACCAGAGCGCCTTGTCTCTCCATTACATCTCTGTACTCCGTGAGCTACCAAACAAACCTACCTTGTTTTCTTTCTAAGTATAGCATCTACTGAATCATTCACATTCCAGGGACGTTTATTAACATTTAAAGAGGTAAATGTGGTTGGTGTTGTTTCCAAGTTGAAAACCCAAGCGTGTCATGTACACTGAGCCGGGCTTGACCGCTCTTTCTGTTTCTGCAGCGTCATTCCTGAGTTCACAGCAGCAGTCGTTCTTCCAGTGACGCAGTTAGTGCTTCCTCTTTAGTGAACTCAGGCACATTCTCTCCTCTCCTCCCCTGATTAAGCTTTAATGAGTCTGACAACACGCTAAACAGCTTCACAGCTTCTTTCAACTCTATCAGAGAGGAAGCGGGGGCAGCCCTGATCTACCAGACGAGCCTGCTTTCATCCTGCAGTCAGGCATGATCATCATCACGATAACCTTTCCATCACGCTCTCTGCATATCATTTGGATGAAAGCAGGAATTTGTCAGAAAAAAAATTGTAAATGTCGCTGATGTGAGGATAATGACCCGTGTTAGACAGTGCGCCTTTGTTTTCCAATGCCAGCTTACCAATTCATTCCATTACACACGTAAGAGGCACAGCCAAGTGTTAAATGCTGTTTCACTCGTCTGGAAAATAAATGGAAATAAGCAGTGCTTCACTGTCAAAGTATATATGGAAAACTGCTGCAAGGATTATTTGTTTATTAGTTTTTTAGTAAATTTCCTTTTCTGCAGCTCCCCGTTACATTTTACATGGCAAGACAGGTTTACTGTACTGTATAAGCTTGCTTTTGGTAGATACCCTAGTGTCAAGTTGCGGAGAGCACTAAATGAGCTGTCATAACACTGATTGCATTTGAAAAAACACGTAATCATGGTCTGAATGTCTGCTTTTTGTAGGACCATGAACAGAGGAGAGTACTCCATAATCACTCAACTGAAGAAAGAAAGTAAGTCTGAGTGTTCCCATCCCTTTTCTTTCTCTTTCTCTCTCTGTACGTGTCAGATGTCGAGGAAGGATTTTCGAGGAGACATATTTTAATGTGAACCTGACTCTATGGTGGTAATGGGTTCTCTTCTGTGGTTTACCACACCATTTCAACATATAAGAATGCAAGTGAACGCAATTTTCAAAATGTGCTGAATGTTTATAGTATATGCAGTGGATGGCGCAAGCAGAACTTCTTCTAATTAATCTGCTTGTGCCAGTTATGAGTTGAGGTGAAATTTATGAAGCTGTTGCGCTTAACTAGATTCACGCTTACTTATGAAATATTTATAATGGAGAACACCCAGTGTTTAGTGTTGGCCTTTTTCTTTTTTTCTTTCTTAGTTTGGTTCTATGCAAAAGTTTAACAAAAAATGCAACATTATAGAATAAGAGTGAGTGGGTAAATACAGAGAATTTTATACAATATGGGAAGTCTGAAAGCTTTTTTTGTTGAAGATGATGAAGTGAGGATACAAATACACATAAATCCAAGGGTTCGTAAGTTACTAAAAAGAGAATTAATGAAATCCTAAAAATGAAAATTGAATTAAATACATTTAAAATCCAAAATTTGCTTAAATTAAATGTTGTATTTGGTGACAAGGGTGCTGTACAAAAAAAAGTCCTTATTATTTTAATGCATTTTAATTTACCATTTTTTTAAGCTACATGATATTCAACACAATTTTGAACATTTCATATCCATTTATAATTTTTTTATAAGTTTTATCATTTAAGCTGAAATGACAATTTTTACAATGCATGTCCTGTGACCATTAATCAACCATTACTCAGAGAACAGTGAATGTACGAATGTGTCGTTGAATTACCGATATTGTGATTTGAAATTAACCTATAATCTCAAAGTTAAACTATGTCAAACGGATTAGTTTGTCAAACATGCAGTCACACCTTTGTTTTGGGGCATTGGTGTTCATTCAGTTTCTCACCCGATTCTCTCTTTTTACCCTGGCAGTGGATGACCAGTGGATGAACTACATCTCTATTTGTGGTCTGAGGACTCATGCGGAGCTGGAAGGCAGACTGGTGACTGAGCTCATCTATGTTCATAGCAAGCTGCTCATTGCTGATGACAACACTGTCATTATCGGTGAGTTACATTCCCATGCCTGCTTTTCTCCTTAATTGTTAAGCAGCTCGCTGTGCATCATTTCTTTATGGCTAGAGCTGTATACTCCCCCTTGTGGAGGACTGTGGTAATTTTAAAAGACAGATAGTGAAGCCACACATAATCATTGACCTGTCAAATAAATAGCTGGTTTTCACATTTGCCCACTCATTTGCCAAAAATAGTATATTTACATTGACGTCAACAGTTTTTTGCATCCAATTTGTGATTTTTAATGAGGAAAATATTGTGGTCTGTGTAGTTTACACATGACTGCACCGCCAGATGTGCAGTATTGACATTTACTCTGCAGCTAAAAATACAACCTATCTTAATTTCTCCGTTTTCTAAAAAAAAAAAAAGTTCAAATAATACTTTGTACGAGGAGCGGAAGAAACTCATAAAAGACCAGCGAGTGTCATTTCAGATAAAGCTTTAGATTTGTGCAGAAGATACAAGAAATCAAATGAAGAAAGCCATAGATCAGAAGGAGGCAGACGGGAACATTTAGCCGCACACTGAAATTGAGTTATCTCTGATTCTGTAGGTGGAAGAATCATGTGCTATTGAATTAAATGCCTCGAGATCCAATCACTTAGAAAACAATGAATAAAATTGAATTGCAGAGTATTAAAAAATGTTTTTTTGATGTCTGTGATTATTATTTGTTTTGATCTTTTAAATTAAGCGAGTCATGACCAGTGTGTTTTCCTTTTGGCACATTTTTTGTATGTATGTGTGTATATGTATGTATGTAAATTATTTATTTGTATTGTTATATGACCTTAGATAAAATCCAATTATTGTTTATTCTTTTTATTGTCTCTTTTTAATTAATTAATTTATTTTATAGGCTCTGCCAACATCAACGACCGCAGCATGTTGGGAAAAAGGGACAGCGAGGTAGCTGTGATTTTCGAAGATTCAGAAACGACACCATCAGTGATGGATGGCCAAGAGTACCAGGCTGGCAAGTTTTCTCTGCAGCTCAGACTGGAGTGCTTCAAGTAAGATCTGTTGGAAAGCCAACCACACAAGTGTTAGCAAAACAACTCAGTCACAGCTGAAATTCTTTGTTTTTGTCTTAAACCAGAACCATTCTTGGTGCCTTTGATGATCCAACCATTGACGTCAGTGACCCCATCAGCAACGGATTCTACAAAGATGTCTGGATGAGCATTTCGGGTCGGAACGCCACTATTTATGAGAAGGTGCATATGATTCCGTGTGTCTTTCTGCACTCGCTCCTGGGCATGAAATGAAATGTATGATGGCTACTTTCCATCATCTTATTATGTGGAGCATTTGAATTATGATTTAAAGGTGTTGCTCGGTTATTTGTCAGATAGGTATTGCTCTCAGACTCGGTTGGTTGTTTGGCAGTGTCATGGCAGTCTCAATAATGAGGCTTTATGGAATGAGAGATTCTTATTTTAAGCCACCATTGTAGGCAGGCAATTTCAGTAAATACCTCTCACACCTCAGCCACACAAACACATGTTACACACACACACAGGAAGCTTAGTTTCCTCCGTAACAGTGCAAAGCTTCCATTCCATTCCATAAAATAAACGTTTATTTTTAATTATCATGAAAATAATTTTAATTTTAAATAATTTTTAAAGTAACTTCCTAACCTTCTATCATCAGCCATAAAAATAATTACATACATCTCTAAATAAAAAAAAGTTTGTTTGCACCTAAATATTATTTTAGTGTTATGTATATAGTATTATAATTGTTTTATTTTATATTTTTTTTGTTTTTTTTTTCTTTTCTTTTTTTTAGTTTATTTTAAGATTCTAAAATGTGTCATGATCATAATAAAATGAATTGCTCATCTGTTCTGAACTTCTAAATACAATGTAAGCCACAAATTAAAAATGTGGTGGCATTGCAGGTTTTCCGCTGTCTGCCCTCAAGTCTGGTGAGGAACAAACAGGAGCTCATGAGCTTCCAGCATAAACCAGGTCTTGATAAAGAGGACCCTGTTAAAGCTCAGGAGCTGCTGAAGAAGATTAGAGGCTTCCTGGTGCAGTTCCCGCTGGAGTTCCTCTGTGAGGAGAACCTCATGCCCTCAGTAGGCACCAAAGAAGCCATGGTACCCACTGAGATCTGGACCTGATGGCACCAAATGAGAAGCAAAAAACGACAATCCACTTCCAACATGAGGAGAAAAACAGACGCAACTGGGGTGGACAAAACTTCTCCAGTCGATACGAAGGAGCAAAGGATACTGAGACGAGCTGTCTATCCATTGTCAGACTTTTTCATATTGTGTTGTATCTTATCAATGTTATAAATGTACATAATTATATTTTATAAGTGATTATCAGCACATATTGTGCTTTTAGTATAATGTATTTAGTGAGATGCCAAACAGAAGGAATAAATGTTTTAATTCTAATGTACACATAAAGAGGATTTGATTTTTATGGCTATAGCTGGCTCATTTGTAGAGGCAGCACTCAAAGCGAAGGGCAAAATGGAGAGTGGAAGGCCTGTCAGATATAATTTTGTCACTGCAGCCCATTCTTCAGCATGGCGTCCCCAGTGGAAGCGCATCCATGACAGGCTGAGTACAGTGATATGTGTTTTCTGTCTGGTGAACCAGCTCTTAGACCGAGACTGCAGAGGCTTTTACTGTCCAGCCTCGCTGCCTGTGTCTAAGTGTCAGTGCTCTGGGAAGACCAGACAGTCTGTCTGTGAGTTAAAGTGCTGAGTAACTGAAGGAAATTGTTGCCTCTCAACACCAAACAGCGAAGTGTGGTGTTCAGTCTCCCTCGGTGTTTGAATATCATCGGTTCAGCCGTTTTCCACAGTTTGCCACTCTACGTGTTTTGGTGATATTTTCATGTTTTTAATTTCATGCGCTTTTATCTGTTTTTCCCTCCTGAAATAAAAGGTACTCTACGGGAATACACTACCATTCAAAGTTTGGGATCAGTAAGACTTTTTATTGTCTTTTAGAAAGCCTGTTATGCTCACCAAGTCCTAATTTTACTGTAATAATTACAGTAATGTGAAATTGTGAAATATACAATTTTGTAACAGGTTTCTGTTTTAACTTGGCATTCCAATGTCCCTCCTGAGGTGCAAATCCCATTCAAAAAGAGACCTTAGGAATGCTGAGTTTTTGTTTACACGACATAAGTCTGTGTACTGTGTATATTTATTATGTAAATATATAAATACGCACAACTACAGTTTATATTTGGAAAAGATTTGCATGTGTTTATATGTATATATTTATATAAATTATATATAAATATATAAATTAAACATTTATCTTAAATATATACATGCATGTGTTTGTATTTATATATACATAATAAATGTACACACATATATGTAAACAAAAAGTTATTTTGGATGCGATTGATCATTTGACAGCACTAATATATTTTAAATGGTAATGTATTTCTGTTATGGTAATGCTCAGCAATTTTCAGCAATCATTACTTCCTTTTTTTTAGTCACATGATCCTTTCAGAAATGCTAATTTGCTGCAGAAACAAGAAACATGTTGAAAGCTGTTATGCTATTTATTATTTTTGTGGAAACTTAATGTTTTTGCAGGATATAAGGCATTATTTGACTTTTTTTTTTATTTTTTATATATATATATATACAATCTTTTTGGAAGATTTTGCCTAATACATTTTGTTTTGAAATTTTGATTTTGTTTAAAATCAAGATTTTTTTTCTTTGAAAAAGATCCACTCCTGTGCCATCTTTTCTAGCACATTTCATAACCAGAATGTTGTCTGTAGTTATATTAACTGTGAAAATGACCATCGAAGTATATTTTAGCCGTGACTCCATTTCGATCTGTGTAATAGAAATTTGCCCTATATAAGTTTCAAATAAATTGGAAAAACACTTAGTTGAGTGAATGGTTTCCTTGGGGTGTTTTACTGCAATAGCTGATCCTAAATCATATTCTAATATTGTCTTATTTTCCATTTTAACACCAAAATGCAATCAAAACATGTCCTTTAGACATCAATGAGTTGTATCCTCACGAATATTAGGAAGGGGAACCGGCTCTGATCCGTGCCCAAACCTGGAAGTCTTGAAACACAATCATTATGAAGCAATTTAAATGCAAATCTGGCCACTGGCTCGTCCCCAAATGTGCCTCATTGGACGAGACACCTGATAGAGAGCGGCCAACGTTAATGACATCCGCTGAGTGGAATCATGTTCGGAGGTATTGAAATCAAGAGTGAAAAGAGTTGATAGATTATCTCTGTGACCTTAATGGCTTCTTATCTTTGATGGTCTAAAAGCCTTCAACCGATTCGACACCATCCAGACCTTGAGCATTTGGTTTCTTCAAGAGCTATCTGGTCAATTGCTGAGCTGTCATGCCTCACTAACTACATGTGTAATTTGAAAACAGGATCACTGTCTCAATTACTGTGTACTGTAGTTCTCTGGTATTGTGCAATGGCTCATTAAACAGACTGTTCTCTTCTGAAATGAGAAAAGCAGTCTCTGGCAAATTTGCATTGATGTTCGCAAGTATTGAGAGTCCATTTGTTAATAATTATGCATTTTTGCACTGCTCATTATTCTCGTAATATAAATAGATACAGTATACTGAAGTCTGTGATGCAGAGCAATGCTTTGACTAGTTAAGAAGCTTTCTAATTAAGCAAAATCACATGAGCAAGTGTGTTGATATTCAAACTAGATCAATGACTAAGACCCTGCTACTGCTTTTGTCAAAGAATTAAAGCATTATTATGAAGAAATAATATTGTCCAGTTATTTGGTCACAAAGCCACATCAGAATCAACCGACTCTTAAAAGCGCAGCAAAATACATACAGTTGCTTTTAATCATTCACTTAAAATATTCATTAAAAACTGACTGATTCAAGAAAAATGCCACTTTGGTTGTGTTAAGAGTGTGACAAAATAGACCATGTGAAAACTATGTGAACATTTAATTACTTTAATAGTAGTTTCTTACAAGAAATAACATTAAAAACAGTACAGTGCCCTCCACTAATATTGGCACCCTTGGTAAATTTGCGCAAAAGTGGCTGTGAAAATACATCTGCATTGTTTATCCTTTTAATCTTTCATTCATAAAAATTCACACAATTCTAACCTACCATTGAAGTAAAAGAATTTAAAATCTGGAGAAAAACTTATGATGAAATAAATGTTTTCCTCCAATACATGTTGGCTATAATTATTGGCACCCAATTATTGCTATGTCCTTTTCCCAAGATAACAGCTCTGAGTTTTCTCCTGTAATGCCTGAA
>JAUMHI010000034.1:8499187-8516043 GCA_032359435.1 Enteromius unitaeniatus
GATTTCTAACAGAGTCAGTCAGTTTTAGATTTGTTATCTGTTGGTATTTGATAGAATCCATGATGCCATGTGTCTAAGATGTCCAGGACCTCCAGCAGATATATAGGCCCACAACATAAAAAATACAGCGGTTTTTCAGTGTTTGCTGCTAAAAAACTTATTTTTTAGTTTCATCTGATCATAGAAGCCAGTCCCATTTGAAGTTCCAGTCCTGTCTGACAACTGAACATGCTGGAGATCGATTTTGGGTGAGTAAGGAGAACTTTTCTGAAACCCTCCCAAACAACATGTGCTGATGTAGGGGCTGTTTGGCATTTTTAAAAAAGGTTTTCTGACCCTGAGACTCTGTTTTCTGCAATTCTCCAGATGTGGTCCTTGAAGAGTCTTTAGCCATTTAAACTTTAATCCTCGCCATGTATTAGGAGGATAGAGACACACATCTTCTTCCAGGCAGTTTCCTAACATTTTATGTTGATTGGAAATTCTTAAATATTTCCCTGATGGTGGAAATGGTAATTTTCACTGATCTAGCTCTTTTTTTAAAGTCACTTATATTTCACACATATTTCTGTGAAACAAGAAACCATGACTGGATAGTGTTGTGTTCATAATCACCCTGGAGTGCTCAAAATTGTGAATATGAATGGGAATATACTTCAGAGACATTTTATTTATAAAAAATTGTAGGGGTGCCAAAATTTGTGGTCGACATGTATTGGAGAAAACATTTATTTAATCACAAGAAGTTTCTCCCTATTTTCAATTATTTTACTTCAATTGTGAATTTTTTGAATGAAGATCAAAAGCATAAACAATGCCGATTTATTTTCACAGCCACCTTTGCTCAGATTTACCAAAGGTGCCAATATTAGTGGAGGGCACTGTATCTCAGGAGAGAGGAAGTGAAACATTTTTCAGATTTTGGATGTAGTCGATGTGTTGCTGCCTTAAACCACTCACCAAACTAAAACACTCCAATGGAAGTCATTCTTGTGGTAGGCTACTTATTGGTAGTCAGTGTAGCATCAGAATGATTTTAAGAGTGATATTAAAACAAACAAAAAAAGCCCTTGCTTATATGAATCACTCATAAAGACAACCAGGCTCGCCACCTACTGATGTACAACATAATACAAGTCTTTAAAAAAAGGCTCACAAATGGGTAACAGCAAAGATCCGATCAGGTCCATATTCAAATCTATTGTAATTTTATGCATAGAACATAAAATATTTGAAAACGATTCTGAACAGTATAGGGGAAAAACTTCCAGAAGTCCCCAGGATTAATTAAAAGTAGTTACGGTAAGCTGATAACATATTAATATACTCAAATAATTAAATCTAACCTAAATAAATAAATTATATTTCCTTTTTAAATTGTATTTCCTTTACTGAAGAACATCCAACTGTGGAAACTTAGAATCATGAATTACACTTAATTATTGTGGTTAATTAGGATCATTTATTGACACTTTGTGAAAAAAATGAAGGTACAAAAGCTGTCACTGGGGCTGTACTTTTTTTTTTTTAAACCTACATGTTTGTACTTAAAGGATTCATTTTGGTACCTTAAAAGTACATATTTAATACGACATATTTTGAAAAGGTATTTCACTAGCGTAGGAGGCCTTTGACTAATGAGATCCATTTTATTTTAGATCACGGATGGGCAACTGGCAGACACGGACTCAATTTTAAAACATTTGAAAAGCAAGTGATGTAAAGATTGCTTGTTTATGATGTTCATACTATCTCCAATCTAGCCAGTAGATTCATTTTAGCGTAGTAGGACGTCAACTCTAACGTAAACAATGGTAAAAGTAACAAATGATAAATGGAAAACTAATCATGAAAACAGTATTTTAGATTATCTTTTTACCAAGTTCAAGGGGATACCAGAGTTTCCTCAACTTTTAAAGGTAAAATGCATTAGACACCAAAAGCGTTTTGCCAAATGCATGACAGAAACATTTGCACTGGACTAACAGTTAACGTTATGTGCTTTGCCCGGTAAAACGTCTTCAGTTAAATAGTTTACTTTTAAAGCCATGGAAAAATAATAAATAAATATATAAATGGTACAAAAAGTCTAAATTAAAAGAGGTTTTAAATTTGGGGACGGAAGGACAAGAATTGCTATTTGGATTAATGTGACGATTCAATTTAAAAAGGCTAAGGTTACGATTTCACTGAAACATGCGCGAGCAGACTCTGTTCAGCCGTTAACTGTTCAGTGTTGCCAACTTTTTTCAATCAAAAGTAGCTCCAGATACCAGAGACTCGCTGAGGTTTGTCCAAGTTGCTAGATTTGTCGCTACTAGTCGCTTTTTTGGAAAAATGTCGCCAAGGCGGTCTGAAAAGTCACTAAGTTGGCAACACTGTAACAGTTACTGGGGAAAGCATTGTATTTATGCATTTCTGAAAGTGGAACCCGATGGCAGAGAACGAATTTGCTTTTTTAGTAAGCCCTTCTGCTGTTTTTGCTGCATGTTTTAAATGTTAACCAATGGATCAACAAAAAGTTAAAAGGTCAAAACAATTACGAGACTATAATGTTATTTGATAAAGTAATAAAGTAAAGTAATTGTTTTATTTTTGTTGTTAAAAATGTTCTGTTGGCCACTAATAATAATAAAAAAGGACCTCTGTAAATTTTTTTGTTTCAAATTTACAGACTGTGCAATTGAGATGTTTAAATTGGCTTGTTGGGGTAATATTTCTTTCCACTGACAACAAAGTTTCCTTCCGAATTATCATAACTGCCCAAGTTTTATAGTTAGTGAAATCTTTGAAAACAAATTACATTAGCTATACTTTCATTTGCTTCAATAAAAAGGTAATTGAGTAAGACGGTGTGAAGACGTGGATTAGTAATCTAGCCCCTTGGTATAAAGGAGAAAAAATACTGGCCCTCGTCATTATCAAAGTTGCCTATCCCTGCTTTAGATGGAGCCTCTGAAGTTCATGTGATAATAACATCCTCATTCCAATCCCATGCACACAGATGTGTCTGCTGATATTTCCCTGTTCTCTGTTCCATTTCATGTAAGAAACCATACCTCTTAACCCCAGGGCATATATCCAAGTGTGCCTTGTTGATTTTTTCTTTCTTTTCCGTTTTTTGCATATTCAATTATTCATGTTTCTCTAAATGAGTAACTCTGAAATGTAATGTCAATCTCCAAGCCTTGTCACCAGCAACCTGCTGGTAGCACTTTTTTTCTGCTTAAAAGAGTTTATTATTATTAATTTCAATTGTTGGTTTATAGTGTAAAGCATCTTCATTACAGTAACACAGTTAAAAAGGTGTAAACTGGATTTATACTCAACGTAACATGACAGGAATTCTTTAAGTCTTTAGTTAATATGCCTCTCAGCTAAATGAGTAATCATCGATGGTTTTCCCCAATATTTTCTGAAATGAAAAGCTGAAATCAAAATTTTGTCATGACTTTGTGTATCACGTTTGCTTCTTCGTAAATCTCTGTTGTCTCTGGAGTTAACTTGACTCAGGCTGCAGTGTCTCTCCTCTGCGATGTGCAGTAATTCGCTGTAACATTGCAATGCTATATCGCAGTTCACAGTAACAGCCAGGGGGCAGAATAATGTTCTTGACAGCAGACATAATGTTTCCTTTCACAACCTGGTGTTGCAAGGAATGCTGCAGCTAATCCACAGGTGGAGTCCCTCTTGAAATAATGTAGAATACTAAAAGCTGTTAAACAGGATGTATTTCTGAATTTAAAGATAACATCAAAACACGCTCAGATTAAACATGTCGTTCCTGATTCTCTGTCTGTTTGTGTGCTCCTCACGACATGGAATGTGTCACTATGAGCTAAATCAGTTGGAACTAAATTATGGGTGTTACAGAAAAACAAAATAACCTATAATTATGGCTGTTTACACTGTTAAGAAGTTAACAACAGAGTGTTTTAAAGGGAAAGTTCACCCAAAAAATGAAAATTCTGTTATTAATTTCTCACCCCCATGTCGTTTCAACCGAGTAAAGCGTTTGCTCGTGTTTAGTATACAAATTAATTTTTGATGAAATCGGAGAACTTTCGAGTTACATCAAGGGGTAAATGGGTGGATCTCACTGTCACCGTCAAAACATAAGCACGAGGGGTAAAGTTATTGTGCACTATCATTACGTCTGCTTGTACTTGCTGCTGTTGGTACTTTCATGTTATCAGAAAATAAAACGTCACGTTTTTGCGACGCTCCAAAACCAACATGCCGTGGAAAGTGTTGCTTTGGTCTACGGCAGAGGTGCAATGTTTGTTTAACAATAGGCTGTGAGTTTCACAAAGTAAACAGAGCGATGGACTCGGTTCATGGCAACCATGCCTAGTGTGAGTACACCCTTAATTAATGCACATGTATGCATCATGATACTGACATAAACGTGTGTTGAATTCTGTTGAAGAGAATAAGTTGTTGAATAAAGTCTTAATATTTGTTTCCTCTGAGCACAAGTATTCTCATAGCTTCATAAATTAATATTGAACCGCTGATGTCACATGGACTATTTTAATGATGTCTTTACTACCTTTTCTGGGCCTTGGACGTGTCGGTTGCGTTACAGTCTTTGCAGGGAAAGATTTCATCAACATATTTTTAACTGTTCACAATAAAAAGGGGGCTATCAAGATACTACAGTGACAAAAAGCACAATAAAAAGATAATAAATATATTAAAAAAAACACTGAAATTGCCCCCGGTCCCACAGACAAGGCTTAAGTCCTAGACTAAATGCTTATCCGAGCTGTTACTACTAAAGGAAACTTGCACTGACTGATCTTAACGCATATCAGTGCCTTTGTTTTGTCTTAAGATACACACCAGTAATGCTTTTTTCTCAGACATGTTTACAAAAATTGCTTAAATGTCCTATCTGAACTATGGTCTAATTCCTGCTTAGGTTAAGCTCTGTCTATGAAACCGGGCCTTGAAGTCATAATCTTGATAATATTCTCTACTGTTGACTGGTAGGCATCTCACTAAGGTATATTGCTAGTTTCCCACTTTTACAAATGGTTATACAAATGGTAATCAACCATCAGCAGTGATCTAATCACTCAGAGCGCCACCGGGTGGACTGCAGTACAAAAGCCTGTATATAATCTGGACATTGTGAGCACTGCCATTATCCCCAAGCAGCGATACACCCTCTTCACAGAACTGCTAATGTACGTTTTTTTATAGCAACTTTTTACCTATCTCATCTGAACAGGCACTTCGTGAACAGGAATCGATCCCTAGAGTTGAACCTAAACCAGCTGCATTTTTCACTGTCAGTAATGGACAGTCTGAAAGGGCAGATCAAGACTGTAGCAGATTCCAGGCCAGCACATGCTGCCTACGGTAGATATCACCTATAGATGTGTCCCTGAGGGCCCACTGCCAAGAGCTAAGTGCTGCATACTGACGCTGCTGAATACACTAGCTGACTGCAGTGTGCCATTGCAGTGAGGAATTCTGGTTAAAAAAAAACAAAACAAGAGTTACTCCATAGTTATGTAATTCCTTGACGTGAACATCAGACAACTTGCGAAATCTAAGAAAGTAAAGGGGTTAAATCTGTCTGCTTTTTTGTTATTTCATCAACCTGTTCTTTCAAGGAACATGATTGAGCATGTGAATTGTTTAGAGCGGGGGTGCTCAACCCTGCACCTGTCGATCGACTGTCTGGAAATAAATAGATAATATATATAATTATAAAAACTCCCGCTTATTCTTAGACTAGTTAAAAATTTTGTGCTAGGATAGCTCTAGATAGCTAAGATACAGTAGCTGTCGGATCTCGCAACCTGGTCTGAAATGAACAGGGTTGCTTAATAAGATAAGCTTGGAGAAGTGTATTTAGGAAAGGTTTTTTTAATTTTAATAATTAAAAATATTTCTTAGCTGTACACAGTTTTCAGTGTCTTTCTTGGGTGTGGCAATTCACTGTAAAACTATAATGCTATTTCACAGTAACAGCCAAGAGGCAGAATGATGTACCTGACAGATAACCATCAAGAATTGTCCCTTTCTTGACTCAGAAGCCTGGGGTTAAAAATGATTTTATACTTCTAAATGTAAATCTTTTTGTTTGCTTGATCAGATGGGCATATTTGACAAGTCGGTCATACTTTATTGTTTTAAAGCACTGACAAGCCAGATTGTGTGACTGTATAATGGAAATGAGTTTTTTTAAAAAAGCTATAATTCATTACTTCTTGAAAACAACAACAATGCCGGAGTTACGTACCGAATAATAAGTGGACATGGCAACGCAGCTTTGAGTTGAGCTGATATCTCATGCCCCACTGACCAGGATTCTTTAGACTGTCTCTCATATGGAAACTCTTTCTTCACAGCCCAGCACAAATCACTCTTCTGTGTCTTCAGTGAACACATTTTATGTTGGTTATATTATGTATTGCAGGCTGAGGGATTATGCATATTTAGTGGCAAAAAGCTCTTTCAGCCCATCCCGTGGAGCTGAAAGGCTTTCTTGTTTTCCACGGACTGACCAAATGCTCTTTCTTTTCACTTTTGATTCTTCAATACCAGACTCTTGATTTCCTTCTATTCCGTGACAGCCTTTGAGCAATAGCAGAGACATTTCAAAAGACAAGCTGCTTTGCTGGTTCAGGTGTAAATGGAAGTTACGTTTCCACAGAAGAAGCACCTCTGGGACAACAGTTGCGCAAGAAATACTTACTAATTTCACACAATATTCACCTGGAGTTTGTTGCTACTTCCTTCTGATGCAAATTAAGAAAAGTGCTCTAGGTGGGATGCTTTTTCACATTGCCAAGGAAATCCCTTTTCATGACTCATTGTTTAAATAACATGGCAAATAGAGAGTAGTCTGTCTTTTTATTTTGCCTACAGCAAGTAGCCACCAGGGGGCGACGGTCCGGGTCATCAACCCCAACTGCTCTCAGTGGCTATTTGCCCCATGCGGCGGGTGGAAGTATACCTATTGAGTTTTGTTGTAGTATTCCAGTATTTTGTGAGTCACTTGGATTAAAGCATCTGCAAATCTCCATCCCGGTGCATTGAAATCAGCCTGTTTTTCTCTAAACCGGGAGGCATCAAAAAGAGATAAATGCCAAAAGGGGTACTCAAATAAGTATAAATGATTCGAAGAGTCATATCTGTTTGGAAACTGTTTGGAAAAGCCCACTAATGATCTACTTGCAACAGTGAAGCAGCTCATCTGGCTTGATCTTTAACGTAAACTCTCGCTTGAAGAGACTTGCATGCAAAATAACAAAGTTACACTTGTGTCCAGTAATTGCCAAGCAACTGTTTTGAATAGGAAATCATAAAAGGAATTTATGGAATTTTTATTCAAACTTTTTAGAGAAACCCTGCTCAGGCTCTGGATCTTTGTTCAGTAGTACAGCTGTGTATTTCATGTGATCTTCTCAAGTTATACAAGTTACAGAAAACCATTATTTTAAAATTGTAATACTGCACAATGTAACTTTTGATCAAATAAATGAAGGCTTGATAAGCAATAATTTAAAAACATCAACATGAGTAATGTGTCCAAACTTTTGACGAGAACATTTTGGTTACTAGTTAAACTTAAATCCCATAGATCAAATTTATTTAGAATATCAAAACTTAGATGTAGCCTTTGCGCTCAAATGGGGTGTAATATTTATGTCATTTACATTAATATTTATACCAAGATGGAAATTTAGATATTTTGTGTGCAGGATTTAAGAAATGGTCAATGCGTGTTATGGAGAAAAGCACAGTGCATGTTGGGCATGTGATGTGTGCATGTGAGTCATTTTTAATGTAGAAATTAAACAGAAATTGTATTAATTGCATTAAATCGAGTTGTTGTTTTAACCAAGATTATGCAAGATTTTTTCTCATCCGCAATTGAGCAAATTTCCAGTTTATTCTCATTAATTCCAGTTTATTCCCAGCAGAACATGTAAGGGAAATGAAAGGAGTTCCCAAGATATGACTTAAACAGTTATATAGGTCACATTTCCAAGAAATGTTCAGCTGAGCTATAGGGTGGCTGTGCCAGATTGAAGTGGTTTGGATGAAAATGAGGAGTTTATAGTGTATTTCTTTAAAGAGAAACAACAACAGATGACCTGAAAAACGGACCTGTATTTTAAAAATAATGTTTTAACATATCTTGAAAACCCTCCTCTCCCCCTTTTCAACTATTGGAATGAATAGAATTTGTTTATCGTTACACCTCTATTCGTTTTACTTTATTTATTTATTTAGCTGGAAAACACAACGTTGCATAACACAGAGTTTTATACATCACAGTTCTTATGAAACATGCAGAGGTGGATTCTTTAGGATGTTATCATCACTAAGATCATATCTCATTCATCCACACAACACGGAAACTATCATTAAGGCAAAATAGTGAAGGTGTGCGTGAAGAAAAGTCAGTCAGGTCTGGCGCTCAGCCAAGCAGATCTGTCAGGTAAACATGCTTCAAAATCCCTTTAATAGTTTTCATTTTACTTAAAAACACAATACATGATACTAGTAATTCCTTTAAAATATAAAAGCTTAACATAAAGTTAAGTATGAGGAGATGCTCGGGGCAACAGAAATGAAACCGTAAAGGAAACATTGCGTGTTTTTTTATTTGTATTTTTTGTCAAAGTGAACAACAGTGGTCGCAAACAAATGGGTGGTACTAGCGACGCTGGCCCCGCCCCTGCATTTAGCCACTCCCACACATCTGATTGATGCTACTCTCAAGACAAGCGGCATTGAGATTTCAGCGACACTGTTAAGAGACCAAAAGATGTGCAGCTCCTGCTGAAAAACATGGTCCTCAGACCAAACGATGCTTCTGTTTGCTGGGGTGTAATCTAACTGAGGTCTAGCGAAAGCATCGGTGGAATCCAGAGTCAAAAGACGGATTGTACAATAAGCACGAGCGATAGGCGAGATTTGAGATCAGCGGACGACTGCCCGAGATCTATTCAACAACATTTCTTTGTTTGTCTGTGAAATTCCGCTTTTCTTTCGTCTTTAATATGGCGAGCGATTCACCGGCTCGGAGTCTGGATGAAATAGACCTCTCCGCGTTAAGGGTAAGTTATGTGTCCTTTATTGGAGATGCTCGCTGATGTTTTTTGGTGTTGCGGTTGCTCGCTAAGGGCAGGTGCAACAATCACTCCAGTAGTAGAAATGGAGTAAAATAACGGATGAACGAACAGCGACAAGACGTGTTGTTTCTGTAAGAACCGTTTACCTTTCTTGTTCAGTCGATAAGAAGCTGTGTTGCATTTATTAGATCTAATAGCTGCTTTTTGAAACTTACGACAGAATATTGCAGGAAATGTCAATAAAGCGATTGGGTTTCTAAAATAACACACCGATTATCCTGATATCGCCAGTGTTTTTTCTTGGCTATTGTTTGTGTATTGTACATGTTGTACTGATCCGTTCTGTTAAAGTAGCCCTACACGCTGACCGCTTCTCTTATAGACATTTCTTTAATAAATGAATCAGTGATTCAAGATATGGCTTTAGTTTTAAACGTCAAGTTTTTTAATGCAATGCTTGTGGTCATGCTGATTTCTTAAGTAAATAAAAACAAAAAACGTTCAAATTTGATCATAATGATGAAGAAAAAGTGCTAGGAAATGTTATATGCCCAGTAAATACAGACAGTATCAACACACACACACAGAATCATCTATAATTTTCCAAAAAGTTTTGAAACATTTAATTAATCTGACGTTGTTGTACATACATTTGTCATACATGTAATACATTTAATAAAATAACAAGCTAGGTTTTGTATTTATTTATTTTTAGATCTGAGTAAAACATGCGCTTTTTATATAAAAAGGCTGAAATATTTTTGTCACATGGCCACAAAATGGCTTCCTGCATGTTGATTATGGCACAATGACTTTGAAGTTTTATTTGACATTTTTCTAATTTAAATACTGTTTTTAATCAACATAATTTCTTCACTACTTATAGTATTTTTGGGGCTGTTAACAGCTTTAAATTATTATTATTTTTCTTTGAGTAACCTTAAGTAAGTTTAAATGGTTACATCTTCAAAATATTGTGACCAAAAATAGTTTTTTATTTTTATTTTTAAAGTGAAAAATATCACATTTATTTTTGATTCAATTAAAAACACATTCACAAGAGCATCAATGACTTGCGTTTTATTGTATTCATAAAAAAAGAAATAAAAAAAAGCACATAATTTACAAGAATCGTTTCTTTTATTCCACTGTTCGTTCAATAGAAACAAATGTGATCTTGCTGTGTGCTGCTGCAGGATCTATCCGTGTCCAACCGGGAAACAGTGTGCCATATGCATGGCTTGATAAATGCTCAAATCCTTCTAATGCCACCAAATTACTCGCAGCATGTTTTCCAGCGACTTCTGAGTGGATAAAGTGGGTTACTTCCTCACAAGGCTCCGTTTTATGTGTCGCTCCTCGGATTATAAAAACTGTGTCAGTCTGTCTAATTAGTGTGAGGGCGTATGTGCATTGTCCTGTAGCTCAACTGGTAGTGCATGCAGCTGGCACGGCCTGTAGGTCATGGGTTTGGTTCCCAGGGAACATAAATCAGATAAATGCATACATTGCACATGTAAGTGTGAAAATATCTATGCGCCTCACGATGAATGTGTGAGATAAGTAAATTAGGCACAATATAACAGGATGGACAGTTTAAGGATGCCCATATGGCGAGGCACAGTTTCACAGCAGCCGTAAACCAATTACTCTGTGTGCTGTAGGATCTAATGGGCTAAAGAGATGCACGTGAAGTGCTCTTCTTTCTCTGCTCGTGAGGCTAAGTAGTGCGTGGGATGGAAAGATTACTGCAGATAGCCCTTTGAGTGCTTTTGATTTGGCCATCCATTGTGTCTGGTGCATTAGCTTCACCTTCCCTGCCTCTTCGCACATGGATCTGTTTGCGCGCACATGCTTCAACACTACAGATCACATGGTGCCCCAGATGTCGCTCATATTTTGAATGGGATTAGGTTAAGTGTTAATCTCCGTTTCATACAAGCTGCGCTCTCTGCCCTTCCACAGAAGCAGGGTGATATGGAAGAAGTGGGTTTTACAGGCTGTTCACGTCACTTCCTGACTGTCGCTTTAAGTCGGTGGGGAAAATGTCGATTGTATATGGAAAAAAAAAATAGTATGATTTGTAAGCATGTCAAGTCTAAACCGACATTTAGGTGCTGACGTGATCTTATTTTTGCCGTCTGTCCAGAACCGTTTTATATAAAACGTTTAATAAACGTTCATTTAAATGTAGTCTGTTGAGTATGCTTTCTCGCGCATGTTGTGTTGAGCGAGAACGGAAATAGGTCATCCAGAAGCAGAGCGCTGACATGTGCAGTAGTGGGGAAACATTTCAGTGCAGCACATGCTCAGATGGGCCATTCATAAACTCTCGCTCTGGCACTGAAGCGGAGGTCTGTGTCCCACATACATGGAAGCCATGTTTGGCATCACCTGGTCAGCCTCACCTAGTCCTGAGGGACGACATCTGAAAATGAGCTTCTGTGCTCTGACCACAAACCTTGAAATGAGATCCATGCGCTTTCTGTTTGTTGTCTGGCCATTTTTAGCTCTAAACACAAGTAGCGAGGACCTTGGTTTGTCGAGGAGTCATGTACCGCACAGCGGCTGTGTTATTAGCCTTGGTTTTGATGCGGGTCGTCAGAACGACCTTCGTTCACCCATATTAATGAGGTAGTGTTTTTCTTGACCCAGGCGAGGTTTGTTTTTCCCGTGGCTTTGACAGGTATGCGGTTTAGCTGTAGAAAGGGGCCCTGTTCAGTCAGCTGTAGCAAGACTCAAGGTTAAGTTCTTTTAAAACAGGATACGAACCAATGATGTGACTGTAATTTATTATTTTATACAAAAATTCATTTAGAATTGCATTTATACATTGGTTCTGGGGGCGGTGAAGTAAAAGAGTAAAAAGTGAAAAATACAAATAATGATTTAATTATATTTCAGAATTATGAAAAAATTCTGCATTTTAAAGAATGAAAAGAACATTTGTCTTTTTTAGACAAATTTTTAACCTGTATAATAATATTCCAAAAAGAAAACACTTGTCTATACACACACACACAAACAGGAAATTATATTACAGCAAAGAAGCTTGCAGAGCTCTGATATACTGCTTTTCAAAAGTTTGAGTTTAGTAAGTTTAATTTAAAATGATACATTTTAATGAATGCAAAATTGATTATAAGAAGAAATGTTTGTTGGGCACTAAATCAGCATATTAGAATGATTTCTGAAAGATAATGTGACACTAAAGGCTGGAATAATGATGCAGAAATTTCAGCATTGCTTCACAGTAATAAATAGCATTTTTAATTTAACATTCTTATGCCACAGACTCATTCACGATGAAGCGGCATGAATGGAGTTTTTTTTTTTTAATGGCTTGGAGTTAGGCCTTAAGATCCTGCTTTCATTCACGCATCCTCTCAGTTTGAGCCTCTGTGTGCTTTCCTTTCATTCAGAAGCTCGGTGGGTTATGGGAACAGTGCTGGGTCCGGCGCTGTGAGGGCCAGGTGGTGCACCGTCTGCTTCCCTCTCACCTGATTTCCGTTCGCTCTGCTCCGCATGTGCAAAGATGTAGAAGAGATGACGAGATCCTACCTGCGCTCCTCAAAGAGCAGCAGTGACGAGACTGCAGGTGACAGTGTGGGGTCTGCTGTCCTCCCTGGGTGTGCTGGTGTGCTGTTTTGTTCGCCTCTTGTTTTGTGGGGGAATTATGTATGTGTTAGTCACTTGCTGTCACACCCTGGCTCTCCAGCTGCATTCCATTCAATGCCTTACTACCCAAGGATGTCTTGTATAACTTTATTTTTATATGCACGCCACACCAAGAAAAGAAAATGCGTAGTTGCTAGAGCTGGCAGTTCAGCCCATTATCAGCAAAGCCACATCGAGACACTCAAACTGAGGGGTGCAGAGAGCCGTCTCACCTCATGCCTAGCCTAGTGCTGGTGTGGTTAAAAGTGCTTGTGGGTTTTTGTGTTTTATGTGTGCAGTTAGCCCGCGCCCTGCAGCGTTAGCCGTCCTGAATCTACTCTCTCCTCCCATCCTCCATATCTCCTTCACTCTGCCCTCCAGCAGACGTCCGCTGACCCATTTCCTGTCTGTATGCTGAAACCTAAATGTGGAATTTAATGTAGTTTCATTTATCAGGATGTAAATCATTTTTATAAACCGCCACATCTGTTTAAAATTGCCTGTTTACATCTAGTATTAAGGTTCATCTCGGATGACCCCTTTGCAGGAGACTGTTTTGTCAATCACCACTTCATTTGACTTCTAATTTAAGCACACATGACATTTTGGTCGAAAACTTATTTAGCTCATTTTAGTCTAGCTCCAGTATTTAATGTATTACGTGATCTGTGTGCCACTGCATGTTGGTATCAGAAATGTTAAGGAGGTACACTTTCCTAGTTGACTGTTAAGTGGCCATTATCTGTCATTACACACTTCCTTACGTGGTTGAATATTTTAAGCGAATGCTAGCTGAGACGCTGTCACTGGAAATAGTCCATTTGAAAGAGAGTGGGCCTGTCTTGTGAATCGATTAATGTCCTGTAATTAGCAAACTGTCAAATGTTTGTAGACTTGCAACATGCATCGATTACTAATGAGTTTCTACAAGTCTGTTGGAACTCATTAGTAATCTGAATTCAGAATGATGAACATTTCTGTTATGCACTAATTTTTTTGTAAAAATTAAAATAGCTTACATAATCATTCACTATTTACTACTTGACTTGCGTTCCAATCAATGTTCTCTTTATACGTTATTTTACAGTTATAGTATTAAATGCTAAAATAGATTTGGATTTTGTCTTTTTATAGTCCAGTGAACACGTCACCACTCGAGTATCATCCAGAGTTTCTTATTTTTTAGATACAGCTTGACTCTGCTATAACTTGTAATTATGACTCCAATTACCAATTCTGCTCACCGGGCACAAGATTAGCAAGGCCATGTGGGTGGGAAAATAACATGACCCAATTATATTTTACCCTAACATATCTCCATCCAATCAATTCCTGTTAGATAGGTCCTGCCCTACACTTATTTTCCACTGAACATCTCTGCTCTTTAATGTGAAACGTAAATGTGTGCAGAGACCACTAAGTTTTAAGTACAATTCACTAGTTGTTGTCTTTGTGATGATCTTTCGTGGATTTTATTTGAATGATAGTAACTGAGACCGTCACTGTGAAGCATAACCTCTTATGAGTCACTTTTGAATGAGAGTGTGACAGTCTCTCGAGGCTCTTAATGTGCCATCGTTAGCAAATTAGCAAACTTTTGTGAAGTGTTTCGCATTGAAAATTGAATTCTTGGTTGCATTAGAAAGAAATCCTTCAGCAGCGCTCTTAATTCACTAATGTAAGAGTGTTGATCTAGTCTGTTGGGTCTGAGGCGACTGAGGCACTCGGGCTGCTTGTGTTCATTGGTTTTTGGCAGTTTAGGATGTTAGCGCAAATAGATGCCTGCCTTGCTTGATTGGGAATGATGTTTGGCAGCTGGGATGGGATTTCGGGGCCAAAGGTTTATGTTGTCATTGTTGTATCGATCTGCAGTTCAGCGGACTTCGCTGGGTGCCGTGTATAGGATGTCAGAACCATCTACTTCATTTGCCTTTTACATGACTCATTGATTTGTGAAGACTAAAAGATTGCTCGAACCTCTTCTCCCTCCACAGATGCATTGTTTTGTGGTGTGTCAGATGTTTAGGAGCAAAAATGGGTTGTGAAAGGCCAGAGGGCAGGCTATGCATTCGTCAGGTGCTCTACACGGGAATCGTTAATTAATGGCACATTGGCACATGAAAAAACCTCAAAACCTTCTGTGGCATGACAGCTGAGTGTGTGTTGACAGTCAGGGATTTATTACCTAGGTAAAGGAGAAAACGTTTTGAGTGTTTACTGTAATTACACAGTGGTATGACCAAAATGTTATATAACCGCATTTTGCATTTAAAGGGTTAATTCACCAAAAATGAAAATTGCCATACTTTTCTCACCCATTTGACGTTCCAAACTGATAGTAAGGGTTTTTAAATAGTAACATTTATCATTTAAGAGATCTTGTACACTTCAGAGTTCACACATACATAGGTAAAAGTTAAAAATCCATGTAAAATGAGTTTTCATATTGATTCTAAAACAGAATTTAAGAAAATTGATGTGACCTTTCGATATAGCTTTATTCTGTGTCGTTATATGTAGCGTGTGCATGTAAATGTGTTGTGCTAACATGTGCCTGAGCCTCAGCTTTTTCCTGCGGCACATCAAATATGGATGTAGACAGATATATTTGTGTGTGTGTGTGTGTGTGCGGCTGAGGAAGTCAGGCATTATGAAATGTTTGGAGCAAACGGCGTCTATTGTAATCCAGAGCCACAGTCATCCAGAAAATGAAGAGAAAAAGAGCGAGACTGCGGACCCCCCAAACACCTGCTCTGAATGTTTCAAATCAGCTGCACCCCTTCTCTACGAACTCCGCTGATGTATGATGGTTTAAAATAATGGTTCACACAGCAATGAATAATTTACTTACCCTCATGTTGTTCCAAACCTCTGTGACTTACTTTCTTTTGTAGAAAGGAAAATTAGATAGTTTGAAGACTCATTTGGCTGCTCTTTTCCCAGGACTGGGTACTGGGGGTTTTAACCTGGCAAAAAATATCCATTAAAAATGCTATATTCCAAATCTTAGTATTTATTTATATATATTTTTTTTAATAATTAACATCTGTAACACCCTTTTTATAAATTTAACACTGCTGTGTTAGTTTTTAATACAGCATTAACACCATAATACATTTCTTAATTTCTTTTTTTTAGAACAAAAAAATGAGCAAAGTTTATGCAACTGACAACCTCCACTTCTGAGAAACCCAGAAACATGAAAAGGGTCGATAGTTTTGTCTGACAAACAGACTAAACATATTAATTAAAAACCTGTAAACAATTAATTAAAACTCAATTAGTTTGATTCATACGGTTCGTTGAGAATTGTTATTCTTTATAAAAATGTCTAACTGAATTAAAAAGAATGATTCATAGATTTGGACATTGCTATTTGTTTTAGATGTTTGATTAATACCAACAAGAGAGTGAGCATAATGCTGACAGTTTTAATTTTTGAGGCAACTATCCCTTTAATAGTGTTGTGGCAGCTGTTCACCTTTATAAAAGTTGCAGAAGCTGCAGTTATGAAGGGGGAAAGTAGGCAAATTTGCATAGGCTACATATTTAACTGTAGCAGTTGCTTCTGGTTTTCCTTGAGTTGCATCAACCGTATATGTTAGCTTCTGTTGTGCCTCTGCCTCTATAAATAAACGCCTTCCACTCAGCCTAGTGCTGCCATGTTAGTTTTCTGTCAGGCAGGTCAGCCTGATGGTGGGAACCATAACACGGTATTCTGCTCATGTTTGCTTGAACAACAGAAACCTGAGTGATGTGCAAGGTTGTTAACTCCTCTCTGTCCATCACGCTCTCGCTGACGGTTTGCAAGCTGACCCTCATTTTCAGATGAACCAAGACAGGAGTGTATACAGAGAGAATGTGCATCCTTCCTCTGTGAGAAGGAGAAATAAAGAGCAAAACACATTTCCATAGACACGGTGACTGACACGTCTGCTGATGCAGCCGGAGAAAAGGGTCGTCCTGCCAGTCTTGTCAGACAAAGCACAGACCCAGCATGAGATGACTGAGGGTGAAGGAGAGCCACGAGACCTCTGTGTAGAGAAAAACGGCTGAATAAGGGAAATAGCCAAGACACTAGCTTTAAAACGAAATGAC
>JAUMHI010000034.1:8516143-8527522 GCA_032359435.1 Enteromius unitaeniatus
GAAAGTCTAATGTTTATCAGTACATTACAGAAAATAATGAACTTTATCACAATATGCTAATTTTTTGAAAAGGACCTCTATAGTTACAATATCAAAAACAGCCATTTTTTAAATATATATTCATAACCATGATTGCTAGAGTAGTATAGTTTATTTATGCACGTTTTATGTCATTTTATTTTTACA
The DNA here is from genome assembly GCA_032359435.1 of Enteromius unitaeniatus. Taxonomy (NCBI): domain Eukaryota; kingdom Metazoa; phylum Chordata; class Actinopteri; order Cypriniformes; family Cyprinidae; genus Enteromius; species Enteromius unitaeniatus. The sequence goes on from JAUMHI010000034.1 coordinate 8,516,330, forward strand.
TTTAGATGATCTTTGCTTCAGTTTTAAATAACACTGTTAAATGTAAATTAATATCCACTTTTTTATGCTGTGCATTAAAATGTCCAAAATGTAACGATTTAAAAAGATTAATTACAATTTAAAATGTTTAATTTTAGTTTACAGTGAGTTGCTGAATTACGACTTTAAAGGTTAAATCTTGTCGGTCATGGCGAGTTGTCATCTAGATTAAGAAAGTCATGTGGGGGTTTGAAAGCTTGAAGTGGGTTAACGCCGCCCCCGGCTTGGTTCAAATCATCCTCAGCGGTCAGTGTCATGTGATCACAGCTGTCTTCCCCCACGTCTTTGATGATATGGTTCGATTTGGGATTAAGATCTGCTTAAAAGCTTCTGCTACAAATTGCCTTATGAACCCACTGGACGGACAGGCGTCTTTCAGCATTAACAATGAAGGTTGTCGAAGCAATTTAAACTAATCTCTCTGCGTTGAGACCACCTTGGCGTGAAATGGAGAATGGCCATAAACCCTGTTGTTTTCCTCTAGTGGTATGGGAACAGCCAGAAGTCACTCAGAATCAACAGATCCAGTTTTCTATCTTGAGGATAAAAGCTTTAACGGGTATAAACTTTTGTATAGACAAATAGTTCTCCTAAAAATATAAAAATCTGCTAATTCTGTGTAATAGAAAGATGAGTTACTTTGTGTAGAAAGTATTATGAATAAAAATCAACTGAAAACAAGTGAGCCCTTGAGTAATTATTGTCAGCTCAAAAGAGGAACAGGATCAACAGGTGAACTGGATTGCCTTCCTGTAGACATCAGCCATCATGATTTATAGACGCTTGTGTGTGTGCATGCCTTATAATTCTATGGTAAATGTCTATTGATGTGGCTTTAGGTGTTACCAAAACAGAAATTTCAGACTGGTAACATTTGTGCATTGCATTTGTGCATCCGTCTCCTCGCTTGATTCATCTTGACACTGGTTTCCCAGTGGCCTTAGAGTTTTGGCTAACAGTCAAGCCACATTTCCTATCAATTCAACATTTAGTTTCACAATTAGTGTTGTGTGGACTGTCTAGAGTCGGCAGCTGGTATTTTTTTTTTCTTTCTTTTTTTTTTTAGCCAGTCAGCATAAGGACAAGATATTACTCATCCCTAGAGAGCCAAACCATGTATTCATCCACAGCTCTTTAGGGGATGCAGTGAGAGAGAAATAAGCTACAAGGCTTCCATGCAATGTGCAATGCTTCCTACGTTGAACAGGGGATGTGTGTAGAAAGTTACTTAACTTACAAAATAAAATAAAAAAAGTGTTAATTTTGAGAGCATAGTCCTGTGTAATTCGTTATTATAGAGCACCATACTTGAATTCCTAATTTGTTGCAATATTAAAAATAATACATTTGGCAAATTAATGTCTGCCCCATTTACAGTGTATGTCATCTAAATGGTTGTGAAACCAAAAACCGTTTAGTATGACCTAACTTAGTATTGTACGAAAGTAGTACGCAATCACTGTTGAGTAAATTTCCTTGTCTCTGTATTTCAGACAGTTTGTTTTCAAAATATACAGCCCTTACGATTTGGCTTAATAATACCCTGTGAAGTTCTCTTAGCTGGACACTATTGGGCATTTGGAACGTACCCATAGTTTAGGATTAGCCATAATGGTAAATGTTGGATTTCCACTCTGCAGCTTAACTATTAAGAGCAGTACATGTGTAATCATGGAAATAAGTCAAATTTGTGTGGACCTCCACTCTTGTATGTGATGGTTGATTCTTGTCTGAGTTTAGATTTAGGATCTGACCATCTGTCAGTAGTTCTCAGTGGAGCGCAAACAAGAAAAACATCCATACACACAATACCAGTTTTGTCCTTTGAGCAATGTCATCTTGAAAGATATCACTCCCTTTTCACCGTTTTATCGCAATTGCTTTCTGTTGCACAGAGATTGGCGATAGTGAGCAGGCTTTTGATGTTTAAGGTCACAAACTCAGCCAGGTGGTGTTTGGGTGAAACCAGATTAAATGGCACACAAAATGGCCTGTCTTTTCTCCCTGCATCGACTCTTTTATTTAGAGTTTCTTTATTTAGGTGTCAGATGGAGTGTTGGATTTAAATCTCACACTTGGTTGGGTGCTGGCCATGAGAGATGCTACACCGCAACAGTTGTGTGATGGAGGACACCAGGGGTTTTTGTGTTTGTGTGAGCTGAGAAGCAATTAGCTTGCTGCTGGAAACACTGTGCTGTTTATTAAAGCCAACATGGAATCACAGTTTCTTTCCTTGAAGCATGTTCCTGTTGTTATTGTGAAGGATTCAGTGGTGCACTTTATTTTGGGGGGTAAAAAATTCTCCTGATGTCTGATGCCTTTTTTTCTTCTTCTACGACCACTTTCCCGATGGATACTGTTAAGTTCCTCTCTCTTTTTCACTGTAGATACACCACATTATGCAAGAAAAGTGAGTTTGAGAATATCAGAGATGGAAAACATCAGAAACTTCACAATTATGCTATCAGAGTGTGTGTTTGCACTTTTCCTGACCATAAACTCTGCTGTTCTTCTTTTTTTTCAGGACCCTGCAGGAATATTTGAGCTGGTGGAGCTTGTCGGGAATGGCACATATGGTCAGGTGTACAAGGCAAGAAACTTTTATTGTGTTCTTTTTTTTAAATAATTGCCTTTCTATAACATTTTGAGCTATGGAAACCAAAGGCAAAGCGATTTTTATGTATTTATTTTTTGTCTGAATGTCTGACTGGGATTATAGAGAGGGATTGTAACCCCCCAAAAATTCCATCTAATAATCCACATTTCTTTCCAAACCAGTGTCACTGGCTGCATGACGCAACAAACAATGACATTTAAGTGTGCTTCGAATATAGTGCACAACTCTTATGTTCTACTTTAATGATACATATATTGTGCTTTTTTTGGACTATTGAGCATGAAGCAGGGCTGTCCCAAGCATGGACATGGGTCTAGTGCGAGTTAGAGAGTACAAATCCCCAGTCAGTCCCAAAATCAGCCAGTTCAGTGGGTGAACTCTCTGTAAACCCCAAAATTTGCTGGGCATCTTCTGATTAGAGTATTAAACTGTTCAGTCAGATAAGGTCCTTGCACATCCCACCGGAACAGCATGCGGTCACAAAGCTGCGCCCTGCTGCGGAACCAGGACATATGCTTGGGAGGAGTAGACAGGAACGACAAGAAGGGTGGCCATGAAGATAGAGCGGGAAGCAGTGGAGGGAGGGAGATGAGAGCTGGCTCTGTGCCGGAGTTAGCAAATAGAGCCTAAAAGAAGTTCTTTAGTGGGTGGAATGTGATAAGAGAGAGTCTGATGTGCATTCGTCTCTCTTTGCCTTGAAGCTGCAGACACAGACACACGTTTCAGATTTGTGGAGCGAGACGATCTGTGCTCAGGCGGGGAGGTGAATCTCTTCCGCTCGGCTTCTTTCTGGTCTCTTAGTGGGGTTCTGCTCTGTCATTCCAGTTTGCCCTTCACGTCTCAGACATACAGAGCAGGCCTGAGTGCACAGGTGTATGTGGAGGAACTCTGGTTGGTGTACCTTAAGCAAACCTCATCCACTTCAGCTGGACCTGTCTGCCCCATCATTGGTCACAATGAATTTACCTTTATTGCAGATGAGATGAAATCAAACTTTGCGGTTGACGACATTAATATCCTTTACTTTGTGTATTTATATGGCATCAGCTTATCTAGTCAGGGTTCGGAAGTAAGAATCGCATGATGGTTTGGGGCCAGTGTGAGAGGTATTCTGGCCTGTTTATGGAACATCACTTACTACCCATTAAGCTGGAGCAGCATTTATGCCTCTGATTAAGCATTGGCGAAGATTTGCTCTTGAGCAGGGGTGTCCAATTCTGCTTTTGAATGGCCGATATCCTGCAGAGTTTATCTCTGGCACACCTGCTTGTGAATTTCTAGTAATCCTAAAAACTCATTCAGGTGCGTTTAATTATGGCTAGAGCTGTGCTCCGTAAGATGGTGGCCCTCTAGGAGCAGAATCAAACACCCCTGAGGGAACTAAAGAACTAGGTAAACAAACAAGGGGTTGTGCAAAGTCCGTTTAAGATCATTTTTAAGTTACAAGTTATTTGTTCCATATCTGACTTAGCCAGGGATAGCCAATCCAGTTTCTAGAGCGCTGCCATCTTGCAGAGTTGACTGTAACTTCGACCCTAATCAATCTCCACTGAACCAGGTGTGTTTGAGTGAATTTTGAACTGATTTTTGCAAGAGGGTAGTCCATTAAGAGCAGGATTTGCTACACCTGCCCCAAAGAGATGTTAAAGTTTAACGTATGTTTAGAACAGAGCCAACCGTTTCTGCAGAACTTCACTCCAGCCTGAAGCAAACATACCTGAACTTGTTCATCAAGTTTGAATCACAGATAGGTGTGTTACTGCAGGGTTGGACACTGGTTCTGACACTTACAATTTCCAACCTTCTACTTGTGAAAGTGCACTGGAACGGCAGTCAAACCCATGACTTCCCACCCGTGAACTCGTACTAGATCGATGTACTCCCAGTTCTGAGCTCTGATGTCACCTAGCCCGTGAAACAACAATGGCAGCCCCTACAAATGCAGTGTTTATGCAAGTAGCACAATAAAATAAAAGGTATAACAGCTTCTCTTGCCTCGTGTGCCATTTTTCCTCTGTTTCCCTCAAATAAACAAGGAAAGCACCTTTGGCGAAGAAATTATTGTAAATGAGTATGCGCTGGTTTGTTTACATCTAACTACCACAATTCCTTGCGCTTAGGCGTGAGTCGTGTGTTAAAATCATGACTTTTGGGCCTGGAACATAGCATTAGTTGCTAAAAGCAGTATTCTTTTAGTTCAGCCTCAGGGATGTTGACCCATTGTTTTGAGTTTTATGAGAAAGAGATGGATGGTCATTTTAGCTGTCCCGAGAGCCAGTCGATGTAAGATCTGCCTGGTGAGACACTTCAAACCACCAGTGAGCACCTTTCCACATCTCATTCATAATGGAGAGGCAGCTCTTCCAGTTACTGGAAAGACAGGTGCGCAGACGGATCCCTGAGGTCTAACTGTCACCACCTTTCTTACGCTGAAGCTGGATTTGGATGTGGGTCATTTCATAATTCCACTCTGACACATTTATTTTTAATGAAATCAGTTCTCTTTTCCCCTTCCGATACTTTGTGTTTGGTCAGACAGGAACTGATATGGCTGAATTGTGTGCTGCTTAACATGGGATAGGTTTACTAATTTTTTTTTTTTTTTTACATATACATATACTTTTGTTCATAGCTGATGCTATGCCTTCTTCTCTTAGAGCTTCATTTGACACAGGAACCTCAAAGGAGAATTGAGGTTTCTTTTTCTTTTATTTTCAAGAATATTTTCAGCTCTGCTTGGGACAGCACTTCTTTTGTTGCTGTAGTAGCAGCAGCAATTTCTTTTTTTCATTCAGCCCAATAGGACAGAACGGCAGGGATGTGGGCACTCCTGAAAGTGCATCAGGAACTGCAGGGGCTCATCTGAGAGCAGAGCCATGGTGCTCTCAAGTTATTTTGGATGACATTGACCTATTTTTGGCTCTGCTGCTGGATAAAAATACATCTGTCTAAATGTCTCCTTGTGCATTAGAGACACCTTGTCTGAGCAGAGTCACCTGCTCTAAAGACCTATGCTAAAGCTTTATTTCTCTCACAATATGTGAAAGGCTGTATGCTAAATGTGTTTGTTGTTGTTTTTCTGTAATATGTGTAAATCCTATACGAAATCATGATAGTGTAGCTTATAAAATCAAACCAGTACTGCTGCCTCTACTTTATAATTTTTTTATTGGGCCATTATAATGCAATTTTAAAATGCCGCTTATTCCACACATATACGGTAAGAGCCTTCGAAACAGGTCAGAACAATGCCTGTTGAAGTTTAAATAAGCCACATCACGTCACATTGACTCATAGGATGAAATCATTTCAGAACTCAATGTCATGAGCCTGGGTGGAGCGACATTACCAGAACTCAACGCTTTTGCCCTGTTGGTGTGTTATTCAACCGCTCTCTTAACTTTAAATGAGCCCTAACAGAGAATAAGACATCATTTGTGTTGTCGTCGTTCTTACTGACAGTGACTCAGATTCTCACAGAGCTTGTATATCTCGGTTGGTTTCGGCTCTGTAGGGTGACTTCTGCTGTAAACGTGACTGGGAGACAGGTCTCGATTCCACACTGCTGATGGCATGCTAAATTATGTTGTATCTTTTGTTGAATGATTGGATCGGTTTATCCAAACACAGCAACGGACGTATACGTATTTGCATTTCAGCTAGAGAGGTTTCACAGGTTTTCAATTTGCATACCAAAACAATCTTTATTTAAAAAGTTAAATATTAGCATTAATAAGTTAAAGCTATGTAGCAAGTGAACTGCTATTTCCCAAGTAAACAGTTCTTTAAAAATTCATGGAATTATTTATAACCGGTAAAGTCAAACAATTAAGAAAAAAATTTAGTTGGGTTAAAAAAAAAAACAGTCGAGTATATCTAACAGCAGTATTCAAGTGGACATTCATAACCTCAAAATACACAAACATAATCCAACATACTATTAAACTATAAAAGAGAATTATTGATGAATGTTATTTTACTGCATTAATACTAGGGATGTTGCAATTATTCAATCTCCGCAAGATTGTTTGAGTATTAAATCATCTTAAATTAAATTAAGTGTTAAAATTGTAAGCAAATATAGAAATGGAATAGAATAAGCACTTTCCTTGTCTTTGTAAATATTTTAGTATTCAAATCTTCTTATTCAGTCAACCCTCTGCAATATAATACTGTAAGTCTTATTGTGTAAATCCAGTTTCAATGTGACTAAATGACTTAAGATGTTTTGTTGCGGCTTACAGTGAATGTAAAAATTAAATAATTATTTGCTATTATTTGTTTGACAGTTTCATGACCTTGGCAGTCTTGAGCAATACAAATTGAATGCTTTCAGAGTTTGACTGTGAATCAAGTTTGTAATTGGCAGTTAACTCCATTTTTTTCTCCCTCCTGGTATAGACTGCTTTGTGTTCATCAGCCTAGTTAAAATGAATTAAAACGCTGTTGACAGGCCATCAGCAGGTACCCTCAGAAGTCGCCCTTAGGTCACTTGATATCGCTATGCTCTATTAACATCCGTGTACAGTTTGTCAGCAAATGAATATGAGTCTGCCAAAGCTTGTTTTCACTATGGTACAGGTTTCAATCAGATCAGCACTGTCTCATCTTACACTCACCCTTACTTTGCCTTGACTGACAGTTAATATCTAAAAGCAGCACTGTTTTTGTATGATTCATTGATGAGTCATGGATGAAGCAAACATTCACATGGTGCATTTAGAAATATGTTGTCTCAAAGTGTGTGTTTGCATGCTTTTGAAATTTCCACAGTTTGAGGCTTATGACTGGAAACTAATGTAAATGTGGAGTATCATATGTTTCCTTATATAACATAATATGCTGCTTAACATTTAGACTGCCATATGAGGATGTTCACAGATCATCTTAAACAATATTTGGTCATTTGCTCCCCTTTCATTATGTGTCAAAAGTTTAATATGGTGGGGTGTGGTTTGTCATGTCTGTACTTGTCCTTCTCTTAAAACAAAATGAGTCTTCTTGCCAAACTCCCAACTGGATGGTCCACTGGAGACTTTTCAGTTACGCAAAGAACGGCATTTGTGCCAAGAGAGGTGTTAAGGAAAACCAAGTGGTGTTTTCCCGTCATGTTTAAGGACAATGCCCATGAAGGAAATTGTGTTCTGCAGTGCCTTAATAATGGTTGCACATAATTTTATGATTAAACATGCAACACGGGTCTGAGACATGGCACTAACTCACCTTCTTTCATTTGATTTCCTTGTACACTAGCACTATAAAAGTTTGAAAACATTTTTCAAATTGAAAAAGTTTTCAAATTGAAAACGGACTTTGAGAGGCTGACTATATGCAATTTAATGAGGTTCACCTGTCCTTTGGTGTGGATTTGATATACTCAGTCTGAAGCTATTTAAACAACATTGTTTTGTAATTGTTAGGCATGCAGCTTTTATGAGTTCATTTGAATTGATTTGTACTTTTGATTTGTAAAAAAAATTTGTTGTTTACAAAAACATTATAGATAAACCACCCAATTTTCTTACTCATGATGTAATGTTTTGATCTGAAGGTGATTGCACTTAAATGCTTAATTCACAAATTAGATAAATATGGTTGTTTTTAAAAGAAATTCATTTATTGGTTCAATAATCTGACTGTTTATGTGTTTGAAAAAACTCTTCTTCTTTCGTAGTTTTACTTTTTGATTATTTTTAGAGTAATTTAAAGTCATTTATCACATTGATTTTCATAGGATATTCTCATAACATGTTGATACAGAGAGAAAGAAAATATTTTCTATTTGTTGTAATTAATAAAATGAAGTGCATTAAATATTACAACACTTCACTGTTTCCCAAACTGGGGTTTGTAAATTAACTGCAAGGGCTTCATGAGTTTCATGAAAAGCTAATATTTCATTCAATCATAAAAAGTGATTTCATTTTACAATATCAATCAAAATAAAACGCATAAAAATATTTTTTTGTTTGCCTGCAGAGAACTGTGAACACGCAAATGTGATATTTATTACATTTTATTTTTTATTTTAAAGTCTCAAGGCACTCAAAGTAAATATGTTACAGTAGGTGAAAAATGTATAAAAGTTGGGAATACCTGCATTACATGTAAATAAAAAATAAGGTGAAAGTGTGTTTTTATTTATTTATTTTTATTGTGCATTCCTTGTGTGAATATCCATGAAATTGGAAGACTTTCTGAATGTGTGGATATTTTAGAAAGGAACATTTAAAAGATGAAAAAGAGGAATCAAGAATCACATTACAAATAATTTATTGCTGTTGTGTGAATATGTAAATAATACAAAAGTAGCTGTAGTCTGATTTATAAGTATTTTAATTGTAATTTAATCTAATTGCAAGTTATTAATTTTTGGAATCTTATTGCATAATCCAGATTTCATAAAATAAGTTACTAAACAGCCCTGATGTATGAATATATATACACAAGTTTTTGACTGGCAGTGTATGTAAAGGATTTTCAAATCCTGACCTATCGATTTTTCTCAAATTTGTCTGAAAGCGCTTTTAGGTGGATTTCCTTTTCCTCTCTTTCTCTTTGTCTAGAAAGATTTTTCACTATTAGCCCACACAGGCTCATTTTATTTATATCATCATGGGGGACATAATTTGCAGTTAGATTTATTAGCTCTGGCCTACAACCATCAGTCTTGCACTTCAAAAACACATTTAATCTCGTTCTCATTCTGTCCTCCTCTTTGTAAGTTAATTCCCTTTATTCCCCAACTCTCAGAAGCAGAACATCTGTCGTTCTAATACAAATTCCTCTTTTTCTTTCTCTGACTTTGTTCTTATTCGGTTAAACATTCTACTACTTTTATATATAGCGATGTGGAATCGCTAAAAGTTCCAAAGATAGAAAAGATTGTTAAATCTGAATAATTTAAAGCCCTTCCTCGGAGCCCGTTAAATATTTCATGGGGCTTTTCAGCGCCGAGGTTCTACTCTATAACACACATATTTGCTTGTGTATGTTGCCTGTTGCTAAAATTTAGCTAGTGGGAATGATGAGCTCATGCGGAGATGCCTTGCTAATTACAATTCGTACTCTTTACATAATTCATGCCACAATATCACGGAGAGGCGGTGGCGAATGTCAAAAACATGGAGGAACTGTAGAGGAGGTGGTGGAAGAATGTTGGTTTTGCTGCTTGCGTTAGTTTGTGTCTAACTAGAATTTGTTGGAGGCAGCTCTCTGGGGGGCCCAAGGCAAATGAGGCATCCGTGGTGTTCGAGGCAGGCCTGTGATGAGGGATGATTAAGCTGCCGATTGCCCCACTGCTACAGTAATTAAAGCAGTTCGCTATCTCTGTTGTGCTCTGCTATTTGCCCATTCATGGAAATGCATGACTGGAAGCGGAAGAAGTAGTTTTAGACAGCCTGAGCTCCTCTACCCTTCACCAACAGGTCCCTAAACGACAGATGGCACGCATCCTGGCATTTGCCCGCAATGCTCTAAGCACTCGGGCATGAGGCAGTGCTTTTTGTTGGCTTGTGAGTTCCCTTCTCCGACTGGTATGGAACAAAACCATTTCCTATTCTTGAATGGAAACAAACAAAGATAAAAATAGCTTCTTTTTTTATTGCTGCCTATAACTCATGAGTGGTATTTTAATTGACAGTAATGGCAAACTAATGCATTGTTGTCCAGGAATTAGGCAGGGGCCTTATGGAGTAAAGAATGCATGTGTTCATCTTCCTTATGGCAGTATGTACCACCTGCTCCCCCAGCATGCTTTATTATTATTTAAAAAGCAAGATCGCATATCACCCGGAAGATTAGGGGCAGATTAAAAATGAATATGTAGTCATTTTATCCATATATGTCATGATCAGCCGCCCTCAGTTGCTGATTTGGAAATGTGGATTGAGGAGAAAACATAGGTGTTAATAATATTTATCTTTATTTAGAACATTTACAAGTTTTCAAAGCTTTTGATTGGCTCAACAATATGGAGATTTATTTAATCTTTGAATTACGGAATGAACAATGGATTTCAATGGCTATAAAAATGTTAAACTTGAACCAATATATTGACACAAATATGACCCAAAGCTGAATATAGCTGACTATTATATAACATTTATATAATATAGTAAAATCATACTGTTGTTACAACAGCCTCAATTAACTAAATATTTTCAATAACAGATCTAATGGTGATCTAATGATGATTCAAGAATGAGTTGGATGTTCAGTTAATGCTTCAATAAACCAACAAGTTGTGACACACAACTTTTGCATTAGTGCTAAAGTATAATTTATGTATTACTCTCTATTAGTTGTTTATTTCTATTGAGCTTTATTAGTTATTTCAGTTAACTGCCAAAGCAACATTTTTTTTAATCTAAAATTTACTTTTTATATTTATTTTCTAACAGCAAAACATATATATGTGTGCATGTATGTGTATGTATATATATATATATATATAGATATATATAGATAGATAGACAGATATATGTGTATAGATATATGTGTGTATATATATATATATATATATATATACACATATA
>JAUMHI010000034.1:8536509-8551574 GCA_032359435.1 Enteromius unitaeniatus
TCCCTACTTCGCGGATTTTCACCTATCGCGGCCAGGTCTGGAACGCATCTACCGCGATAAACGAGGGATCACTGTATGCCCAATGGAAACACGTCAATTTCACAAAAATGCCATAAATCCCAAATAAATGGACTAATAGCATCAATTAATGGAAATGCATAATTTCCCCTTTTCTTTTGTTTTTAAAACGTTTATAAAATATCTCAGAATAATCTAAAATGCAGCTAGTGAGCAGTTGTTTAAAAAGAAATAAATTCTTACTGTAACTATAACCTTTCCCCACTATAAAGTATGTTGTGTGCATGGCAGGACAGAGAGGTAGATGTGTGGGAGATGTGGCCATCCTCTTAACGCTGAAGCATCCATCACATAGGCATGATGTTTAAATCCCATTTCTATTGATTCAGTCTCAGGGGAAGGAGAGGGAGAAAGGTGTGGAGAGCCGAAAGCCTGTGCTGACTGAAAGCAGAGGAAAGATCCAAACAGCTGATGAGTCAACAGAGAGACAGAAGAGGGGACAGACAGTGACCCCACTGAGCAGCCATAAGCTGTTTGCACTGCAGTTTTAATTGCCTTTTCTCTTTTTAATTAAAGCTACTCTGCAGAGAAAGTCGAGCTGGGAAAAGTGATTTATATTTCATTGGTGTCCAGCAGTTTTACATAATTGATTTGTTTATCCAGAGCGTTGTCTCGTTTGGTTTGGTTATTGTTTTTCGGATATATGTAAATATATCCATTCCCATAAATGCCTGTTTTGTCTGCGGTTCTTTTTTCTGCTGGTTCCTTGTTTTTTTTTTTTTTTATCTTGACGTCTTGGGATTGTGACTTGTGGCCAGAGAAAAACAGCCTGCATGTGTTGTATCTTTTGGCAGTACACTTCGGAGCCCGGCTTTGTTCAACTGCTTATTTGTTGGTATGGAAACAGTCTGTGAAATACCTGCCACCACCCAAGCTGGAATTCTGAATTCTGAACCAGTTGTTAAACCCTTCAGAACAAATTTCTTTGCTTATGTTTCGGGTGTAGGAGAATGTGCCTCTTTCCTACCCTAAACATATCAAATCTAAATTTGATTAGTAATATGTATGGCTAAGAACTTTTTTTGGACGTCTTTAAAGGTGATATTCTCATGATCTGTTTTCAAATAGCAGTATCTCTGCCAAAAAATGTCCTATGGAAATTTGGAAATCAACAGAAAATTCAATTTCAGAAAATTGACACATGTTTTGTGGTCCAGAGTAACATGCACAAACACACACACACACACACGTGATTTGATTATTTTTTTTTTTTTACTTTCCTCTCATTAGCGAATCATAAAAAAACACTGATTTCACTGAAATATTAAGCTACACAACCATTTTAATTACAATAAGAAATTTTTCCAAATGTTTTGTAATTTTAAAATATATTCAAACAGATAACAGCTTTGATTATATTTAATTATTATGATGATTAAAAAACAAACTAATTGTTAAAATTAGGTTAGATTCAATAATGTCTGATCGTCGCTTTTTCTTCATGCAGTTGTGGACCTGTTTTAATCTTAATATCTTTAATCTTAAGTAATATTCGATACGCAAGAGCATTCCTTGAACCCTCGAGGAGTAGTTATGTGTGTTTCAAGGACTGGCCTTTTGAATGACGTTGAATGCCATCACTGATTCCTAAGAGCGATGTGATTGGCCGTTGCTGACTGACAGGCTGTTTGTCAGTGGCTTCCTGTGCGGCAGCTCTAATGTGCAGTGTCACCAGGCGGATGCTCCTGCTCTCCCGGCCTCACTGTAATTACTTTGCATGCTTGACTGACTCTCTCCATTAACGGCAGAACACTCTCAGTGCCCACTGAATTATTCCATCGATCCTCTTTTTGACTTCTCTTATTTTAATTTCCCTTCTGTTTCAAGCTGAACTGTCACAAGCAAAGCAGAATAAAGGCGTTAATTTGCGAAGGCGTTATTTGCAAACACATTATTTGTGGGTCTGAGGGAATAATTTTTCATCGTAACAATGTTTACAGCTTAGTTTGACCTTCCTTTGAGACAAACGATATGGTTATTTTTCAAAGATTTGTGTTTGTGTGGTTTATTCTAGTACTGTGAGGTCAGTACTGTATCATCAGCTACTTCACGACCGCAGTACATCTAATACAGTTCTATACACTGTATCAGAACTGAACACTAATTAAAAGCCTTTGAACATGTAAACTAGGGTATTTCTTCTCTTTTAAATTGTACATAAAATTGTAATATAATCATAAATATGAATATAAATAAATAAAATATTTAGTAAATAAATAAATGTACCTATAATTATGTGTTTGTTTACTAAACAAAATAAAGTATTAATATATGGAATTAAAGAATATATAAATTAAAGAATAAATATTGTAAGTAAATAAATATAGTAGAAATAAATGATTGTAAAATATTTAAAATGGAGTAAATGTTTGCTTGATTGTATTTTTGTTTACTGACATTGAATAAGTAAATAAAGAAAAATAAATATAATTGCAGTAAACAAATATATGTACTGTGCCTACATTTATTTGTTTGTTTATTTACTAAATAAAATAGTGATATTGTGATATTTAGAGGTAAATAAATGTAAAACATACTAAATTTAGTAAGTAAATATATTTGCTTGATTTTATTTTTGTTAACTGAAATTTTATAAATAAAGAAAACAATAAATATAAATAAATAACATTTAAGTAAAATATGCAGTAAATATATGTATCTACTAGGAATGGGAAGATTCTCTGATTCGCTCGGTGCATCGTCCTAAAAAGTTAACGATGTGATGCATCGGTTTAAAATATGTGCATCGGATACAAATTGGCATTTGTATCGAGATGCATAGTTTCTATCGTATCTGCATCGGTAAAACCTGATGAATTTTTTTATAATTATAGTAGACATACTATACTTTCATTATTCAGAAAGTGGAATTTGTACTATTTGTACCACTATAAAATATACAGGTAGCACGACCAATCTGACAACACACTTGAAGCGCTGACACAGTGTGCGTTTGGAGACTCCTCCTCCTCTACTCGGATTCAGCTGAACCTGCTGCAGTTAGCGGGACGCAGGGTGAGCAAACAATCAAAACTTGTTCAAAAAACGATCAAAAAAGTTGTGATCAAATCAGTACAGCCCTGTTTTTTAATAACTGTCATCTCCGTAAGGCATTGATCGGCTTTTGTTTTGTTCACATGGAAAAGCTCCCAGCTGAATGCATCGGTCAGAACTGATGACTTCATCAGCCCACTGACCTGATCTCGGCACAGGGGCGGGATGTGATAACCTACTCATCAGTCTGTGACCCCTCTGTGTCATCGGCTCATCTTCAACCCTGATTGTGTAAGAGACTATTGAAATACAGGAATATGGCCACAGTTCCCGGCTAGAAAGCATGTCCTGTAATCCTGCATATTGTCCTGGCCAATCATTTGTCCTTGCGCTGCGCTGATGCACGCTGGCAGAACAGGGTCTAGCTGCCTGGCTGTTGGCTGCACTGATTTGTGTTCAGAGTTGTGCAGAGACAGGCTGATTGTGACCCTGTGACACTGTCACTCCTCACTGAGATGGTAGTGTGGCCTGCAGGCCAATCATTTCCATCCACGCTGCTGCTCTTTTCTCTTTATTCTTCACTCTCTTGCTCTGCTTTTTGCACTCTCCTGGGAAACGAAGCCCATGTTAGCAGCCAATAGTGTATTAACATACACATACAAGCAGAGATGCACATTACCCACATTTCTGCTTCATGTAGGTCACTGGAGATGGATATTGTGCCGGAATGAAGCTCTCGGTATGAGGACGTGTTTCTGAACCTCTTAGTAATTCTGCTTTTTATTGCATGCTCCAAAGCACCATGTATTGCTGTAAAACATACTGTAAAAGAAGAGATTCTTTAAAATATCATTCACTGTTTTTCACAGAAGAGCATCATAAATTAATAGTCACCATTAACCACAATTTTTTAAGTAAACGTTCATTTAATAAACTATCCCTTTATTAATTATACTAAAGACAGCACAAATGGGAAGCAGGCCTCAATAAAATAAAATAAAATAAAATATTTTAAGTAAAAATAAATAAATAAAAAAAATGAAATCTAAAGAATAAAATAAAATAAAATATAAAAATACAATTAAATGAGATATAAAAAGGTAAATAAAAAAATTAAGTAATATAAAATTAAATAATGTAAAATAAATAAATAAAAATTATAAATAATTTTCTATCGCCATATTAACAATCATCATCTAGCCTTAATAATATTCCTTTCCATATACTAAAACATGCATACACCAGGGCTGTTTCTGGTTGGGTACTGTGGCTTTTTGGGAATTGTATATTACACCTATTCGTTGTGTTTGGGAATTCTGACCGTTTTGTTTTTCACTTCATTGTCCTTGTGAAATTTCCCTCCTGTCAGTACTTGCCTGATATAATATTCCCACAAGACAATGGAACTGAGCTTTGCATGAATTTCAAGGCTGCCTTTAAAATTTCAAAAACATTTTCATTTGAGAGTCGAGGGGGATTAATAAGCTGTCCAGTATCAGCTGGATGATTTCATACCGAACTGAACATGTGCTTTGAAGGGGGAGAAATTTGACTTTCTCTCCTCTCTTTGTCTTTTTTTTTGTCTGAGTGCTTTCGATTGTTTAGAGCTCAGGAGTCAAACAGAACAGCAGCACAGAACTTTAATTTGATAAAGCGTAAATTCGTCCTTCTCCGATCTAAGTGGAGAGAGATGGATTGGAAAGAGCAGATCAAACACACTCCCTTCAATTGCCTAGTAGATTTAACAGAAATCTGGTACAGCAAAAGTGAAGATGAGCTGAGAAAAACTGTGGACTACCAGTGACATCTGTTCAACACTAGATTTAATGATTTATTTTAGTGCTGTCAAATGATTAATCATGATCAATCGCATCCAAAATAAAAGCTTTCTTTAAATAATATGCATGTATATTTTATATAGAAACACACACACACACACACACACACACACACACACATATATATATATATGTATATATTTAATACATGTTTATATATTAACTGCATTTAAATTTATTAGAAATTTTATTAATATAAATATATGGTAGGACTTAAGAATATGTAACACTTGTTAACTATTAACTAAAACCTTTCAGTAAATTCTTAATTTGCTGTTTTAGTTAATTATTAAGTTAATGGATTAGAGTTGTACAATATGGCGTCAAACGTGTATTAAACCTGTAGAATAAGGCATTAATATGTGCATAATTTGCACAAATAAATGGCTAATATTCTAGTAATATACATGATTATAAGCAACTAATAGCTGTAATCGTAAAATAGTGTTATCAAATATGTAATATTTAACATTGTTATTATGATATTATGATATGTAATAATATAATGTTATGTAATATTTTTAAAATATATACAGCTTTTGTATTTATATACAGATAATAAATACACAGTACACACACACATTATGTAACAAAATTGTCAATTTTTTTTATTTTATTTTGGATATGATAAATGTTGATTAGTCATTTGATAGCACTTTATTTATTTTTTTTAGTTTATTTCTTAATAATACATAAACACACAGTTTATTCATTTAATATATACATAATATAATAATTTAGTATATATTTGTAACTAATTTTATATATTTGATAATAATAATAATAAAAAAAAACCCAGAAAAAAAACAACTACATTTTATGTATGTTTAAGTTAACTTAAAAAATAAATAAGTATGCCCTAGACTTCTTCCTCTGGAGGCCATTCACTGGTTTTGGAGCAGGCTTCATATCTGCCATCCCTGTTTGGCTTGATGCTTAACAAAACATTTAAACAAACCATCGCCCAGTCTATCAAAGTGACTGCAAACCGTCTGAACTTAATTTAGCTCGGAGCAAACTGTGCCAACTGGCCAGCAGGGCAGCGTTCCACGAGCACTGTTTATCAGCCTAGATGAGCGAAAGAGGAGCAATCAGCAGTTCTTATCCTCCGGTGGACTTCTACTGCTTACTGTAATTGTTGCTAGGCTACTGTATAGGGAGCCGCTTGCATTTTAATGGCCCTCAATGGGCTTTGTAATTGAATTGGTATGCAGAAGAGAGACGGGCCCAACAGGCCCACTGTCTGATAGAGGCTGATTGCACGCTGGGAGAAAAAACATTGTGTTGAATTATTTGCCATGGCACTGTTTCTCGGCCCTCTTGGAAGATGCTTGAATCCCAGAAGGGACTGTTTGAGGGTGACGGAAAAGATTGCACTCCCAGCGTTCATTAAAACTTGTTCGGTTAATGCCTATGGACTTTCCAGCTATTTTAGTTTTATAGATTCTACAGCAATAGTGACTGAAAATAAGATGTTTTTATGCCAAAGTGTGCCTTTACTAACTTTACTAAGATTGAGTTATGAACAGCAGCTGCTGCTGAAGTGTTTATTGAAATGTTTACTGCAAGCTTTTCAGTCTCATTCTAATCTGTTTTTGGCTTTGACTCCTAGAGACTTTTTTTTAAGCTTACTCTCCCACTCCACATTAAAAGAAATATATGAAGACAAAAATAGAAACACAGGCTACACTGTGTTATTTTATAATCATGATCCAGCGTCTTCAGTGTTTCATAACAGCTGGGCTTTTTAAATAATGCTCCACTTGAACTCCATGTCTACAAACAAATTAAATAATTTAAATGATTCTTAATTAAGAATATAAATAACTAATTTAAAAATATATATTTTACTGTGAATGTGTATTACAGTATTTATTTTGAATAATAATAATGTAATGTTGTTGTTGTTATTATTATTATTATTATTATTATTATTATTATTATTTAATAATTCTTATGCTCATAATATTATTATCAGTGTAATATTATATTATTATAATATTATTATCAGTATTATTAGTGTTGTTATAAACAATACTACAACTAATATTATTATTACTTGTAAAAATATTATCAGTATTGTTGTTGTTGTCGTTGTTGTTATGAACGCCAGCTAAAGTCAAACACGCTCGCACTTTCTCTTTTTAAATTTGAATTTAAATCTAGGGAAAGTGTAACAATGTGATTTAAGCTCTGAAACCACTGAAACTCATTTTTCACCTCTTATTTGCATGACATTTGAACATTTCTCAACTGTTTGATGCTCTCACTGTTTGCTCCACTCCATCGTCAATCCCACAATCCTCTGAGCTTGCCGCTCAGCTGCCATAGAGAATGAATTAGAATATCCCACTCGGCTCCGCACCAGTGGACGTGCAAAAGTCTTTGGATGTGGTGTAACTTTCCTCTCCTCCCATTGGTGAGTAGCTCAGAATGTTTTGGCTGGTTTTCTGCGGCTCTTATGTGGCACTTCTGTACCTCGTGGAGTGTTTTGTGGATCAGCTGCTGTGAAACGGCAGATTGGAGCGGGCCGGTGCGCACACGTTTTCCCTGCTCAGTACTGCTGCAAACACTGAATAAGCTTGACGGTGTTTAAACCTTCAATATTAACAGAACTTGGGTAAGTGTTTCTATTTTCCAATTGTTGATCGAGTCTTAGAATATGTAAACCGTCTGCGGTTTTTAGCCACTGAGATGTCAAAAGTTTTTGCTGGTGCGAACTGGCTGTGGTGCCAATTCAAGGCCAGCCGAAAGAGCGCTCAAAGAGTCAATTTAGTCTTATCAGGAATGCTCACCTTGCACTCATGTGGAAAAGCCACTAGCGGATTGGTTTCAGTGGGAATGGAGCGAGAAGCACGCTTCTCTCCTGCATCTCAAATAGTAGGGTTATCTCATTAAACCCAGTTGTTTCCCTGATCCCTGTCATCTCACCCCTTTGTCTGTAGTCTCTCTCTAACTTAAACATGTAACTCACTGTCAGACAGTGACGTTTAACTGTAGATGTGTTCACTTGTGCTATAGGCAAATGACAATTGGCTGTCAGTGAAACAGCAGACATTAACTAGAAATCTGATATGTTATGGCAGACTCCTGATGATATGTTCAATATCGGGCCTCTGTTTGTATTGGTAAATACTAAAAGATGTCAACTTGGAAAGTCAATTAGCGCCTTTATCTGTATTTTCACAAAAATGTTAAATCATTTTAGCCACAGGGATTTTATTAACGTGTTGTGCACAGCTGTTATTAGAAAGCAGAAAGCTGTTCCCCTTAAAATTATTTTCCATTTTATGGTTCTCCATTTTCTTTTTTTTTTTCTTTTCTTTTTTTTAAGTAAACAATTCAACAATTCAAAAACAACTTTGGGGTTAGTAAAATATGGGGTAATTTTCATTTTTGGGTGAACTATTCCTTTAACTTTTATTTATTTTACAACAAATATATGGAATATATATACTCTATACAGGCATTTGTACTTTAAAAATGAGCATACACTGTAAAAAATAAATGTATAAAATAATAGAAAAAGTACTGGCTGCTCATTATTAACAACATTATTCATTCATTTTATGGATATTTCCATTTCAAACACAATGCAATGAAGTGTAACATTCAAAATACTGATTAAAAAGCCTGTAAAAAAAACTAAATACCCCAAAAAAATCCTTTAAATTAATACTGTATATTGTGCCCCATTTTTAATATTTTTTTTTTATTATATTTTAACTTTTTTTTTTTTTAAATATATATATATATATATATATATATTTTTTTTTTTTTTTTTTTTTTTTTTTTTTCTTTTAAAAAATACCTTGTTTATTCAATGTCAGTTTTGACACAACCTCATCTACGCTGTAATAGTCTTACCTGACAAGTGAAATTCAAATCAAGTAAGAATAGGGGGAAAAAAGTAAGTCAGGCATCAAGCAGAGCCAGTAAACACCCAATTACACGGCTGTTATGAGAGTCGTTCATGTACTCATCAAGTGCATGAAGGTAATGCCATCTGCCTTTCTCTGGTTTCCTTAATGTATCAACAACTATGCAGATGACAGTTTATATTGCCATCGAAACCATTAAAAAGTGACTTGCTTGTACCATGATACAAAGATGGTAATCTGATTCAGAATGTGAATGGTTATCACATTCATATATTCCGTGTTATTCTTATTGGCTTTTGAAGTGTCTGTGGCCTTTAATTTCATCAGCAGCATCAGAGGAAGCAGACCCCCATGTGTTATGGAGCGTCGTGGAATGAGCTCTATTCATCTTCATCGCCCTCTTTTATTCCTGCTCTGTTTACTCCAGCAGAGTGCGAGCGATTCTGTTATTATTCCTGCTTGTAACCTAGTGTTGAGCGATACCATTAGGAACCAGAGCGCTAGAAATATACTTAAGTATACAGCATTCATAAGATATGTTTTTAAATCCAATAATCCTCATTCACGCGGGCTGATACCGCAGATCTAGGTCACAAAGAGCAATGGCTGAATGGAATTGCATTTCTATAAGCACAGGCTCTGTGCTGACTCCACGGAGCTCCCATATAATGCAATGCAGTGCAATACACAGTCTGTGTATCATATGAGGTGAGAATATGGTGTATTAGGGGCATGAAACCAGTTCTGTTAAGGTCAAGAGTTTGTAGTGTTTTTGTTTCGTCGTAGACTGCGTGTGTTCTGGATTGAAATCAATGGCTGAACACCTGCTGATGGTAAAATAACTCTCCATGTTCAATTTGGAAAAGAAAAGAGGATTGGATTTTTCTTTTGAATGACAGCTGAATCTATTCACTGAGGCCTTGAAAGGAAGTGCTGTTTGGCCCATCTGCTATTTGCGTTTGAAGCTGCGGTTGTTACACTGTGCTAAGGGACTGTACATGTTTGCACGAGTCGAATTAATGGTGCCACTGAAGTGGCCTCGTCATTTGCCTGACAATCTCTCTTTTGGCCCTTCGACAAATAGGCTAGTCAAGGACATTGGCCTTGTTATGTTGAGTCCTGCATCCCATGCTTTTCTACAGGGGCTATTCTGAATTCCTTTCCTGCTGACATTTAACTGTCAAGATGCCTTCATCTTTGGTATCTCTGTTTACTTCCTCTAGTGCTTTGGTATCTCTATCATTCTATCTGTTTGTCTGGTGTCTTAAGGAAGAAGGGGAAAAGCATATTTTTGTGTGTCAAGGGTGGAAACCGTTGAGATTTAATTAATATGAGTGCCGGCTGCTGATTGGCTGATATCGTAGGAAAGAATGTCAACATGCTTGTGACCTAAATCAAGGAGGATGTGGCTCATATGTGAATTAGGAAACTGCCACTTGTATAACTAAAGCAGTTCTGCCCAGTGATGCCTCTTAGTCATGGTTTCACTCAGGTGCGAATGCTGACTTATAAGGCACTATGAAATCTATTTAATCTATTTTATTTCCAAATTCCATTTTTTCTATTTTTAAGTTTTCTTGATTCCATTTTTATCAATTTTGTTTGATCTACACTCTCTTTTATTGGTTAAATACATTTTTATTCACCAAAAAGTGTGTCTAATTAATTGAAACGATGAAGCTTACAATATTAAACGGCAATTTGTTCAATGTTTTTTCAAACCGTTATATTTTTATGGCCCAATGAACAGTGTTTTTTTTACCAAATTCTGTTTTACCAAATTTTAATGGCTGTATTAAGTATTAATAATCAAAAGCATGTCTATAGTTGACTTTATAAAAACAATTTACTATTTTCGTTCTAGTAAATATTCTATTTTTTTAAATAATGTTTTAATAATCATTTTATTATTGTTAGTAGTTCTGTCATTACAATTAAGTAATACTCCTGTCGTGGTTCCTTCAAGTTAAACTGAACTTTTATTTTGACATTCTGTGTTATACAATAACTTTCATTATTATTACTGGATTCTGGAAATCATTGGATCCTAGTTAATGGGCAAATTAGAATCTGGCTTTAACAGTTCTGACACAACTTGGACTTCTAGTTGTAGCACTGGTGCTCCCAACTTCAAAACGTTAGGAGCATCAGCAAAAATTTAGGAGCACCCACCAAAAATGAATGAGCCTCACAACTACAAATTGTATATTAACAGATTTGAAAACAAATTTAGTAAAGGCGAGCTCTTCTTTGGCGATAGTGTACGCGATGTTAAATTGCCTGATGTCTGACCCTTCTCACATTTTGTATAAGAAATGTATGTCATCCGTAAACATGGGCGGCGAAAAAAAATTTGTGCTACTGCTGACGCTTGCAGTGTGAAACCGGCCTTACAGTGAATGCAGTGCATAGAGCCATTTTCATAGCGGAGCCACTCAAAGTCTTTCAACCATTCTCTCTGAAAACTGTGCGCTTTCCTTTCGGCTGGTGAATCAACATTCACCACATGACCACTATCAACAGCACCATTATTTGTAACTTTAGGTGGTTTGCAAAATAAATCAGTCAGTGTTTTTTTCATTTTCCCTCTTCTTCACATTTCCCCGCTGTAGTTAGCGCCGTCTCTTATTATTAACCAATCTAAAATCTCAACGGCAGAACGGTCATCGCATCAGCATTCAGCGCACAGAACACACTTACTGTTAATGTTTTGTAAAAAAAAATTAAAACGGGTTGCACGGCAACAATTACATGCACTCGCACCAATGCTCCTAAATATATTTTGAGGTCTCATAGATGAGCATATGTGACCAAAATGGTCTCAATTTTGAGCCCTGTGTAATCTGTACTGTTAATGTCAAAAAGCCTCTCTTTCACAGTAATTAATTGCAGATTATAGAACAATAGTTTTTGTGTGTGTGTGTATTTATTTCTCTGGGTGTATTTATTTGGAAAAACAGAAAAGGCTGGAATCTAGGTCAGCTTCCCTTAAAATATCTTACTGAATCATTAAAGATGATGTCGATGAAAATCAAGCCTTATTTGGCCATTTCATGACTTTTGCCAA
The DNA here is from genome assembly GCA_032359435.1 of Enteromius unitaeniatus. Taxonomy (NCBI): domain Eukaryota; kingdom Metazoa; phylum Chordata; class Actinopteri; order Cypriniformes; family Cyprinidae; genus Enteromius; species Enteromius unitaeniatus. The sequence goes on from JAUMHI010000034.1 coordinate 8,548,368, forward strand.
TATTGCAGCTGAGCATAACACTCTTATCTAAGAAAGGACATAATCAATCAATGCTCTTCATTTGAAATATAAATCAATATATGATGTCAATATGTGAATCAGGGTTGGGGTCAGTTCAGGAACGAACTCAACAATTCCAATTCAAAGAAGGATATTACAGGAAACCGTTGGAATTGAGTTGGAATTACAGGAAGTGGAATTCAATTCAGGGAAATTCCACTGAATTCAGTTTATTGGTGTTTCTGAGCATTTATTTGTGATTGCATTTAGAAACATACATTTGAACTTTATTTATTATGCTTTGCAAATACCAAGCAATGTATGAAATAGAGTTATGAATAAAAATGAAAATGGGACATTATAATAGAATGACTGACAGTGGTGATAAGTTTCTGGATGATTACCACATACACTCAACAAAAATTTCAGCCTTGATTTAAACTTTATGTAATTTAATTACATAACATTGTTTCCCAGGCATGATAAGATCGCAATAATATTCCAAGTTTTAAGCTTTGTTCTAAGCACGATCTATGTTTGTTTCTCTGCAGGGCCGACATGTCAAAACCGGTCAACTGGCTGCCATCAAGTGCATGGATGTCACAGGGGTGAGTTTACTTTCATCTCTACTTCAGTATTGACCTCTTATTATGCTGTGAAACTGTCTTTCACCAACAAGATGTGAAGCCTCTTGAAGAATCCTCTGCTCAAATCTGCAGGTTTATTTTAGGCTTAGTTTATCTTATTTGTGATGTTTTATTATATATCCTCAAGGCTTAGTTTTCTCCTCATTAGCTCTCTGGATGATAAAACATGATGTTTTGTTAATAACCTTTTAGCATCATCTTTAAAACAGAGAAGAAAGGACAAGGCTACAATGTTTTGTGTGTTTTTAAAGTCGAGTTTCCTTCAGTGACAGTCATTGGGCTGCAGTTACGGTTGTGATATTTCAGTCACGTCTGCTCTTTTTAACGGCAGATTTTTCCAATCTATCTTTTTATTTTTTTTTAATCTAAAGTCAATTTAGCATTTAATAAGCTGTTGTAGATTTGGAAATACCGTAGCCAATTCAATTCACAAGCTGTTATGATTTCACTGGCCAGTGTTGGTTGTGTTTGTAATGGTTTGAGGCTGCCCTCAGTTATTTCAGGGTGAATAACACTTGATTAGCAGGTTACATATGTCCTTGTTTTTTTTTTTTTTTTAGGACGAACACCTTCCCGGTGCTATAGACTATAGATCTCATCAACTGTCTTCATGCTTTTAGACCTGTTTATGAGTGCTTGCAAAATACCGATGATGTTAAAAAATGTCTAGTTTGCTAATGTCTAGGTTGGCAGAGCAGTTTTTTTTCATGACTTCCATGAAAAACTGGAATTCTAAAAGTTAATATAAATGTTCTATTTATGCTTATCTTTCAAACTGAATAAAAAAATGTAATACAAAAAAATATTAAATAAAATTTTGTCCAATATAGATAAGCTTATAATGACTTTTCTGATGGCTGCTAACAAATACATTTTCAAATGAATGAATTTAGGCATTACAACATTATATTATTACGTATGGTATTAAAAAAAATGTATATTAATTTTCAGATTTGTTTATGATTCCATTGAGCAGTATTATTAGTGTTTTAAAAGAATACCCTTTAAATAAGCATTATATAAGAAATAAATTGAAAAAATTTGAAAAATATCTACTAATAATTATACGTAATTCCTAGTCTATTACATGATAACAAATCTGGTGACGCGATCATGCATTTCTAATCTGTAACTGGCTTGAAAACACTTTTTTTTTTTTTTTGGGGGCAGTAACCTTTTAAGGTGATTTTTATCAAATTATCTAATAAACATAAATGCCTCAAAGTCCTGGAAATCCATTGGTCAGGTAATGAGGGAATCCAGTTATCAGGATGGGTTGTTCCTGGAAATTATGTGTTTGAGCTGTAGTACATGAGATAGCAGATAAAGAGAGTTGTCATTAGTTGAAGTAGCTGTTCATCAGCATGCTCTTGAGAAGAGCTTATTGAGGGGGGGGGACTGAGGGGCTCCCAGAGGGACACTCCAGTCAGCATGTAATTCTTGGGGCCAAGAGCTAATCCTGTGCTCTCTGCCCTCCTTCACCCATCTACTTCATGTAAAAGCACCTGCATCTGTAAGTGGGCCATCAGCCTCTTATTATAGGTCACTAGAGTGGTCCCACAGGCCTCAAGCTTTACTTCAGAGAGTAGAAAGATATCCCATGATTCACTCCTGCATGTGTCTTGACAGGAGGAAGAGGAGGAGATCAAAGCTGAGATTAACATGCTGAAGAAGTACTCTCACCACAGGAACATCGCCACCTACTATGGTGCCTTCATTAAAAAGAACCCTCCCGGTGTAGACGACCAGCTGTGGGTAAGTACCATGTCCCAGTGTACCAGTGGTGATAGAGAGAGCATATCCATCTGTGCTTCAAACACTCTACCCTGTGTATATGTGCTCTTTTATGGGCCTATAAGGAAGCGTATGATAAATGGGCCTTGAATGAACATTGATGACCAGGAATCAAAGCACCGTTGTCTCAACGACAGACTTGTTGTCATGGAGAGTTAATGGAGCTCTGTGCTGGGAAAAGTTAAGGAATTTATAAAGGCTGTGAAGACATTTTGTAGAGATTGGGATAATGGAATGTGTCTATTTTTGTGTACTCTACTCACACAGTTGTGTGCTTGAATGTAATGGCTGACCAGTATAGGATTTTTCCAACCCAAAGCCAATATTTAGAGATGATGTTGATCTATAACAATATCATTCCGATATAATATAAATCATTGGTTCTCAACCAGGAAAGCGGGTCACAGGATGATTTAAAATGTATGATTTATTTATTTGAATTTAATTTATTAAAATAATACAGTTTGTTTAAAAAAAAAAAAAAAGGAAAAATATTTCCTTTTTTATTTATTATTAAAATTTATTTATTTATTATTATAAATAAATAATTTATAATAATAGTTATTGTTTTAATGAAAAACATAAATTTTTTAAAATTCCTTTTAGGCAAAAAATGTATTTTGGTTAATACATTTAATAAACTTAACAGTTTCTAAAAAGTAACAGTTTCTGTTAATAAAGCAGTTTAATAATTAGCAGCTTTGTCATGATTACAGCAAAAAAAAACCATAAGGATAAGGAATATTATGACAGTTATCTTTCAGTT
>JAUMHI010000034.1:8565256-8586234 GCA_032359435.1 Enteromius unitaeniatus
AATTTACATTGTGATGTCCATTATCACGGTTCAAAACAAGTGTAAATGTAAATATCATTTTTTTTTGTTGTGTTTTTGTTGTTTCTATTAATTTTTGTTTGTTTTTATTTTGTGTTTTGTTTTGCTTTAGTTTTCTTTGGTTTTTTCACTGTTTTGGTTTGCTTTTGTTTTGGTTCACTTTGCCTTGCGTTGTTTTAGTTATGTGGTTTTGTTTTATGTTTTGGTTTGGTTTGGTTTTGTTTTGGTTCACTTTGCCTTGCGTTGTTTTAGTTATGTGGTTTTGTTTTGTGTTTTGGTTTGGTTTGGTTTTGTTTTGGTTCACTTTGCCTTGCATTGTTTTAGTTATGTGGTTTTGGTTTGTGTTTTGGTTTGCTTTGGTTTGGTTTGCTTTGTTTTTTGCTTTGCTTTGCGTTTTTCACCCCACGGCTAAATCAAGCACACGATTGGTGTCACATGTTAGGGGGAAAATTCAATTTGAGCCATGTTTAACTGCAGTGTGAATAAAGCCTTTAGTAGCCAGCTTTCTGTGCACATTTTTAAATGGGTGGCATTGTGAGTGCAATACATAATAAAGCTGCTTTCTGACAAGAGCAGGGGCCTGTACCATGAAGCTGGATTAACTGGCTAGCCAGGTAAGTTTAAGTTTAGTTTGCACCAATCCTGGGTTTTAGGTACCATGAAATTGGTTTGGTTTTTTGGCAGTGTTCATCGCCATAGTAGCTTACGCTACTCCGCTAACCTGCTCCGGGGCAGGTTATGTTCTGGGTTAGAGAGCGCAAAACGGAATTTGACCAATCAGCTTTCAGCAAGGTGACACATGTCTGATACAATAAAGCCACTTCCCTAGCTTCTTACTCCAAATTAAAAGACGCTGCATAGTAAAACATTGTTTGAAGATAAAATCATCCGATTTTTTTTTTTTTTTAGATTATTATTTTTTGAATTACTTTATTATTTATATAATTATTATCTCCTTTATCTCCTATTACACAAGCCAGTTAAGTTTAATAGTAATTAGGCTTTTGAATACATATAAACATAGATAATATGTAGTATAAATAAGTAAACATGACTACATATGAGTTTACATTTTTAAGTGTTTTATCCATAGTGTTTGTTATTGTTGTGTTATACTTAGAAATATTAGCCTATCATAGTTACCTAATAAAGTAACTTTACAGATTACTTTAAGTTTTCCTCTTTCATTAAAAGATCGTTTCATCTTGCTGTGTAAATGTGTTTAAATTCCTCATATTGTTCAATCTTTTAATCTTTGGTAGTAAATCTGAGTCTCTCACGTGAAGTGAATGAAAGTTTAAAGGCATGTGATTGGCTGCTTATTGCTGATGTCACACTTTCATGTGCACGTGCTACATTAACTCAGGATCAAGTCTGAGTTGACGGAGAAAGTTGATGACTAGCTTCATGGTACCAACAAACCCAGACTGGAGTGGTTTGGTTTTGTCAACTCAAAACTAACCCTGTAACTTTTTGAGTTTGTTTAGCCACCATCATGGTACAGGCCCAAGGTCTTTATTGTATGCAAGGGATATTAATATATAAGCCATGAATATATTGCTGCTTGTCATGGTACTTGTCACTGTCCAATCAAAATGAAGCATTCAATAATAAACAGAAATATGGAGTTTGATTTAATGTTTGGGCACATGAACTAGATATTTGTCTTGTCTGTTTCTAAAAGCTAGTCTGAGATCTGGTGGACTGTTTTGGACAGCACAACACATCCAGTGTTAACATTGGCCTCTCTCTCCCAACAGCCCTTTGTGATATGCACCCAATGAGAGCCCTGTTTCTGATCCCTAGAAATCCGGCTCCCAGGCTCAAGTCCAAGAAGTGGTGAGTGCCCCTCTCTTTGTTTAAAAAGGCTCACAGAGACGGACCTCTCAAGCACTCTGTCCCATCTACTTTTAATCAGAAAGTCCTGAACACGTATTCACTGTTCACTTCATCTGTCACATGTGATCTTCATTCGTTATGTCAGCCCATTTGAGTTCAGACGCCTTGAGAAAGGTTACTTGTCACGCTAGACGTACAGGTTTTTGTTTGTTAACGGCAACCGATATGTACAGTACATGATTTCTGAACTTGTAAACAAACCCGCTCTTGCCAGACAGCCTGACAAAACAAGAAGCCAAAAATAAAGAGAGAGATAAGCCTGTGGCTTTTCCCTCAAGCTTTTCCTTGTATCTGCAGGTCTAAAAAGTTTCAGTCATTCATTGAGAGCTGTCTGGTGAAAAACCACAACCAGAGGCCCAGCACCGAGCAGCTCCTCAAACATCCTTTTATCCGAGAACTGCCCAACGAGAGACAGATCCGCATTCAGCTCAAGGACCACATCGACCGCACCAAGAAGAAGAGAGGAGAGAGAGGTGAGCAACCTGATTAGCTTTATATATTAACCTGTCAAACCAGATAATGCCCCGTTTCGTCTTTACACATTTTATTTTGAACATGCTAAAACAACCGAGCAACCATGATGGAACAGCCATGTGCAGCACACAGCTGAGAAAATGCCCTCACCACAATCTCTGCTGACATTTAGCATTTATCACATAACTCATGACCTCCATTCCCCATTTCCAATTTGGGTTGTCTTTTGCCTTTCATATAGCCCCTATAAATTGCTGCTTGAAGTTATATTACATAAGAGTTTAGCAGTATTGCTCTTCTCCAAATGGCCATTTTAATGTGTGAAGAATGTTACTGGTTATAAATAAGAAGAAGAGAGCTATATGAGGAAACTTTAGACTTAAAAACCAAAGCATTTAGTAAATCAGTGAATGTTTGTATTTTTAAATACACTAAAGTTAAAAGAAATGAATAAATTAAACAAAAATGATAAAACTTTTATTGTTATAGTATTGCATTAAAAAACTGCAACTTGCTTTTTATTCAACATAATCTTAAAAAAGTATCACATTCTAGATTATATTAATAAAAAATGTTTCAATTAAATCAATATATTAGAATCATTTCTGAAGGTTCACGTGACACTGAAGACTGTAATGGCTGCTGAAAATTCAGCTTTGTCATCATATCATTTTACAAAATATGCATTTTATATAATTTTTTTTCAATATTTAGGGCAGTAAAAAGATGAATAGAAATGAATTGCATTCCAAAATAAAAGTTTCTGTTTACATAATTGATGTGTGTGTATTTTGTATATTTATTATGTGTGTATATAAATAAAAGCACATGCATGTATATTTAAATGTTATGTTTATATATTAAATATATTTATATGCAATTATATAAATGTAAAAAATTCTAAATGTGTGTGCATTTATATATACATAATAAATAAACTGTACACATACATATATTTAAAAAAAATTTTTTGGATGCAATTAATCATGATTAACCTCATGATAACATGATTAACAATAAAAATATTATTGTTTATGATGTATTTTTGATCAGATAAATAAAGTCTTGGTATTTTCAAAAACATTTAGAAGTCTTACTGACTCCAATCATTTGAATGCTAATGTATACCGTGGCCCCAAAACATATTTGAACTTTTCCACAAATTTTATTCGCAATGAAAATATAGAATCTGGTGCTAGAATCCTTCAACATCAGAAGTGCACTTCAGAGAAAAGCTACAAAATCATAAAATATTGGCACTTTAAAAGCAGACAGATGCGTTAACGAAACAGAATGTTAAGGTACCTGACAGGGATCCCATCAGGGAGGGTTTTGCATGTCTGAAATGTGACTGCTGGACATTTTCACACCTGCAGATGAGACAGAGTACGAGTACAGCGGGAGTGAAGAGGAGGAGGAGGAGCACGACATGGGAGAACCCAGGTACATCCTGCATGAGGTGTTGGGGGTTGTACTGGATGTGTGGATGTGGTTATATGATACAAACTCGGTCATTCATTCATTGTCTACACAGCTCCATCATTAACATACCCGGAGAATCCACTTTGAGGCGGGATTTCCTACGGCTACAACTGGCCAATAAAGAACGATCAGAGGCCCTACGCAGACAGCAGCTAGAACAGCAGCAGAACGAGGGACACAAGCACCAACTACTGGCTGAGAGACAGAAACGCATTGAAGAACAAAAAGAGCAGAGGCGCCGATTAGAAGAGGTGCGACATTGTGTGTGTGTGTGTGTGTGTGTGTGTGTGTGGGTGCTGTGCAAGCCAGTGTGTTGACCATAACTGCCAAGGTTTACACCAGCTGTAGTCTCATGGCATAACTTCAGCTGCTCTGAGCTCATGTGAAAGGAACTTTTCCTAATATAAATCCAGTAATTGAGGCTCTTTGCATTTGCTCAATTACATCTGCTCAGTGATGTAAGAGATCTTTAGTATTTATATGGAGAACATCCAGATTAGCAGTTACACACATTCACAGAGCAGCATTAGTCTTTTACACCGAGTGATGACTGTAACACCAAGGGTCAGCAAGAGTTATTTTAAGGAACAGTGCATTGTTGGAAGCAGAAAATTCAGCATGCTAATGATAAGCTAGATTCATGTGAAGTCTGTTCTTGGAATACTATTACTAGGGCCTAGGGTAGTATATATAATAGCAGAATATTCATTGTGATATTGCTGGTTTTATTAAACAATATTATTGTGACCATTACAGTGATTTTAATGCATTTTTTGTTTGGCCATTAATAATCATACATACTGTAATTCTGTAGATTATTCCTTCAGTATTAAGAATTATGATTATAAACAAAATGGGATAGTGTAGTAAATCAGTTTTTGTCTTGATCGGTTTGAAATGATCTACTTAAATGAATCAAAATTCGCACTTCACTCGTTGCTCAAATATAGTTAAGATATCCTGTGTTGGTAATTTTCAATTTGTTAAAATATGTTAACATTTATTTATGTATGTATATGAGATTGTACATTTTATATGTGCTTATAAATTAAAATAATTAAACATACTCTATTACCATTAACTAAAACTAAACATTAAACCGAATGAAATAAGAAATGTTGCCTTAGCAGCTAACTGAAATAAAATTAGGATTAGGAGCATGAACATGAAACTAAAGACACACACAGCATATATTTTGCTAAATATTTTTTGCATCTATTTTTCTTGAATATATATATACATGCATGTGTGTGTTTATATAATTATAATAAAAATACTGTACACATATATTACAAAAACTTTTATTTTTGGGTGCATTCAGTTGTCAGCGCTAATAAAAAGTTATAAAAATTGTTACAAATACTTAACAAAATGACTATGAATGAAAATAAAATAAAAGTTATAGTATTGTTTTCTAAAATAAAATGTTGAGATATACTGACATCAAAAGGCTGATCAATTTGAGTTCTGAGATGCATTTTTGCCATATCACTAGCTCTAACCTACTGATGTGTATAATGGAGGACATCAACTGGTCTGGCTGAATTGTCCATTTTACATCCCAATAGCATCACGCAATAACAAACGACACACTCCAGTTGAGTTTTTCTGGAGTCTCATTGCGTGGAAGGAAAAATGCTTCTATGCTGTTGCTGTTTAAAAGACTTAACAGGTAATTCAGCTGCATGATTGTGATTGTGTGTGTCTCACAGCAACAGCGGCGAGAGCGTGAGCTCAGGAAGCAGCAGGAGAGGGAGCAGAGGCATCGCTATGAGGAGCAGCTCCGTCGAGATGAGGAGAGGAGACAGGCAGAGAGGGAGCAGGTACACACACACAGCACTGCTCCGATGATGACACCAACTACACACTCAATTAATAGAAGTTAATTGTTGGTAAAGTAACCCTGTGAACGGCTCTATAACCAAGAGGTGCTGTGGAGAACCAGATAAGACACGGGAAATGAGCTCACAGCACTCCTGCTTTTCTCTTTATCTGCTCCAGGGAGATTGACCATCTCTGGGGTGTGTGTGTGTGTGTGTGTGTGTGTGTGTGTGTGTATGTGTGTGCGGCCACATGACCTTGAACCATTCCCCCACACATCTGAAAGAACGGCTGAGTCACTGACTTGATAAATAGATGAGAATATCTCTCTTTCATTTGTGTGGGCGAGGTTAATTACCTCGCAGAGCTGTCGGCACGTTTCTAAGAATGGCTCTGTTAATGGCTGCTGTTTTCCAGAGCTCTGACCCGCGTGCTCGCTCACGCACACCGCTCACGCTGAAAAGGTTTTTCCATCATCATCATCATCATCTCACAGTTGCTCTTGAGAACACAGCAATTACACTCCCCTCTCTCCGCTCTCACTATCAGTATCCTCTCCCACCTATTCTCTCAGACATGGTGTTTCAGGTGTGCTCATGTTCAAACTCCAAGTGTGCTCTTTCTTTCTCTTCACACGTTTATGCCCGCTCTTCGCTTATTACACTATCAGCTCTGTTCTTCTCTTCTTTCCCACGCATTCAGCAGGTCTTCGCTTCATTAAATTGTTTATCTGATCTTTCACTTCATATTTTTCTCTTTCTCACACCTCTATTTCTCGCCTGTTGAAAATACCAGCATATGCTTGATTTGAAGCTGGTTTTTGCTGGTCGTTTGCCAACACAAGACCAGCTTAAACAAGCATCCCAGATGCAAAACATACCTAACCAACATGGCTCTTTTTTTCTTTCTTTCATCAACAATCATTTTAACAATCATGTTTTCATTCTATCTATTCTATTTTTCTATCTATCTATCTGTCTAGCTAGCTAGCTGTGTTGTTCTAGCAGTTAGCTAGCTTTCATTATGGTTCTAGCCTAGCTTGCTTTTATTCATCTAGGTTCTGTTTCAGTTATTTAGCTTTTGTTTTAATTGGTTCTAGCTGGCTAGCTATTGTTAGCTTTTTTTCAATTTAGTTAGTTGTCCAACTTCTTTCTATTCTATTTACCCTGCAGAAAAAACAGCTAAAACCAGCTTGTTGACTTTAAGCTTTTAGAGGGATTTTGACCACATTTCCAGCTTGCCAGCTAAAACCAGCCAAGCAGACTAAGCTGGTTTTAGCTGTTTTTTTCAGCAGGGTTATCTATAATTATCTAGCTAGGCAACTTTTTCCCAATCTATGGTTATAGCTAGTTATCTTATCTTTATCTTGCTAGTCCTATCTAACTAGCTGTTGATCTGTAGAGAGTTTGTAGCTCTATATGTTTGGCTATGTAGCTGTTGTTGAGTAAATGGGTACTAACTAGCTATTGTTTTCTCTGTTGTTCTAGTCATGATTTGTCTTTTTAGATAGCTAGCTATCATTCTAGCGGTTCTAGTTGGATAGCTATCGTTCTGTCATTTTGCAGTTCTGCTTCCCATCTCGCACTTCATCTTCTTTGGTCTTCTCTCGTCACACTTTCATTCCAAATTAGGCAAACTGTTATAAACTCGCTCTTCTGTTTTTTCCTCTCTTTCTGTCTCTTGCGTCGCGACTGGTCTGTAGGAGTATATCCGTCGTCAGTTGGAGGAGGAACAGAGACAGCTCGAGATCCTGCAGCAACAGCTTTTGCAAGAGCAGGCACTTCTACTGGTAACAGAGAGAAGACCCTCGGCTCGCTGTGCCCCTGAATCCTGTCCCTCCTCCCCGACCCGCTTCTTTGCTGACCCATATCTCCCTGTTAATCCTTTGCCATCCTTTTGTGCATGCAGAATCAAAAATTGAGTTTTAGTTTGCTTTGAACTATTTAAATTAAGTGCCAATATTTGCTCATTTTTGCTTGTGCTTGTAAAATATGAGAACTAATAGCATTTGAAAAAGAACAAGAATGTAGTTTTCATTTGGCGACAGTGGGGACATATTGAGGAGTGAGACATAAGTTATGTTGTAAGCTGGACTTGAACCTTAATTACCCATCTGAGCAGCATGACTTAGGAACACTACTGGTGCTAACTACTTTGTTTGAACAGTATATGGCAACTTTTGTATTACGCTATAGAAATAATTTTTTTAACGTTGGTGTACAATGCATCATATATATTCATGATAATATATTCATCTACGCTACACATATCAATGCCAGCATACAGGATGGCTAAACAATACTGACAACAAAACAAGTTCTTGTTTATGTATGGTGTTTAATTAATTAAAATATTAATTAATTTATTTTTTAAATCTTAACCAATCAAAATATTTGTTTCTGTGAAATCCCTTTTGCTTTGATGCATTTTATGCTAAACAGGAAGAGAAGTGGACAGGTCTTTCTTATCTATCTTTGCTCTTGGGAGTTTTGAAGTTTAGAGGAGGCCAGAATGATGCACTAAAATGTGCTTTTCACTGTAGCCACTAGGGAGACAAAGGAGAAAAGAGAACGATTAATCAGTGAAAAACTGTGCTTGAGGATTTTATGTTCCTGGTAGCTTCATTCTTGAGCTTCAAATGTACCTTTTTTACAGAGGAGTGGTGCTCATTTCGTATTTCCATCTGTAGTACCACCCCAAATTTCTTGCGTAGAACTATGCCTGGCATGGATTTGAATCCCAAGTCAATTTGGAGGATACATGTAATTGATCAAGCACATGCATGTTTTGATTGTGTATGTGAGCTAATGTATGGTCATTGTGCTTTTGTGCTACTGTGTTTAAGTCCTTGTGAGTGCATGGCGCTTGTTGATGTTTTGCAAAAAAATGAGTGTGTGTGTGTATATATATATATATATATATATATATTTCATTTTTTTTTTTTAATTGTCATAATCTCTCTGTGTCTTTAGGAGTATAAACGTAAACAGCTGGAGGAACAGAGACAGGCAGAGAGACTGCAGAGACAGCTCCAGCAAGAGAGGGCTTACCTTGTATCTCTCCAGCAGCAGCAGCAGCAACAACAACAAGACTCCAGACCTGCAGAGAAGAAGCAACTCTATCATTACAAAGATGCAGTCAACCCCAGTGATAAACCTGCCTGGGCCAAAGAGGTGGGCAAATCTGAAATTAGACTGAAGTTGTCCCTTTTTTCAGCATCACAGCGTTACCTTACTCCAGGGATGCTGCGACGATGTGGAAAGCAAACCTGTTTTTGTTTTTTGTCTTGACCAACTGTGACCATGATAAGCAACAAGTACCAGGTTCCAAATCCTAATGATAATAACTGTACATTTGCCATCAAATATTTTCTGATGCCTTCACATCCTACTGTTACACATCCTACTGTTAGACCAATTGCTTGTCACTGGAAAAACATTGCATCTGGTTAGGACGCCATGGTATGCTGCTGAAATGTTTTCCAGCACATTTTTCAGGGTCACCAGCCTGGAAACTTTTACTGAAAGTCCAACAATACTTGATGCTGAGTCAGCAAAACGAAACTGGACAGATTAACTCTCTTGTTTTATCCTAGCATGTCAGCAAAAGGACCACCACAGTCCATTTAGAACACTATATATAACTGAAGGAAACAGTATTTAATGTCTTTGTGAAGTCTTTCTTTTGAACTACATTCCCTACAGTGTTTCTGCTTTTATCTTTGCTTCACTAGGCCAAGCGCACACTACAAAACAAAAAGTTGTTGCAAACATAAGGGATCACAGATCACAGAATTTGTTTTCACACAAAATCACATATGTTAAAGGTGCATTCAATAGTTAGGTGCTATAGAAATAAAATAAATCGTGTTTTTATAAAGACTGAGTTGAATACTGTACTCATAATAGTTGTCGTGCAAAAGTGTTTAATAATGTATGGTGCAATTCAACCCACTCTGTGTTCTCTGGCAATGTAACACACGTCATACCTTACCAGCTGAGGAGATTGAATAATCCGTAACTATACAGCCAAAGCATAAAAAAGCATGGATAAAAAATAAAGCATAAATATTGCCAAGACATTCAGAACATGAAAAGTTTTTAAGACAGTGAAAATCCTGAGTAGTAGTTCTTTTTGTGTTGGACAGGTATGTGCTACTAGTAATTTCAGTGTAATTTACACCTTGTTGTACATAAAAAATGTTGATAGATGATTGTGGTATTGATAACTAAAGTACACAAAGAATAGCAACACTAACTTGATTGAATGCACCTTTAACGCTACACTTGATTTTTGTCTGTAATATCTTTGTCAAGGGCATGTTGGAAGTTGTGACTTTCTGAGACCTCAAGTGTAAAAAGCGCTATATGCTTGAGTCTTGTAGTATGCACCTGGCCCAGATGTTTTTAACCTACTTAACTGTGTCTAATAAGAAAAACTCTTGACTCACTGTTTCAGGTCCATGGCAGGCCCTTGAAACAGATCCAACCCATCATCCACAAGTCTTCCTCATCCTCCTCATCCCCATCCCGTCAGCGCAACGTCCCCCACCGGAGCCCCTCAGATCCCACTAGAATGCTTCCCCCTATTAGAGAACAGATCGCGAAGCATTTACATCACAGGAAGCAGCAGCAGCAGGCCAGCTTCCATGTCCTGGTACAGCAAGAGAGTCGAGAAAACATTAGCCAGCAGGTACGACAGCTTAGGGCCTTCCAAAAGGCCGGACAGGAGGCCCGTGGACGCAAGCCCAACCCAGTGATCACTAAAGCGGTTAGTTCAGATAACCTGGCCTCAGATTTAAAGCTTTCACCTTGCTGTAGAGTAGATATAGATGATGATTTCCTCCCACAAATCGCCATTAACCAGGAGTGTCTGTTTCTCGAAGAGGACAGCTTGCTGTCCCAGTCAGCCCCGGAGGGCACACTCAAAAAAATGATGCCCAAATCTCAGCGTTCATACTCAGTGCCGTCCAAGAACCTCCTGATGGTGCCGAAATGGGAGTGGGCCGTGCCACTCGCAACGTTCGATTCAAACGATTCATTTCATGTGAATCGCTGCACCTCCGCTCTGGACCTGTCTTCAGCGGAGTGGTTCAGGCAGAGTTTTAACCAGCCCATCTGGCGCTCCAAATCTTGCGAACGTGAGGGCTTTTGGGTTGTTCGCCGTAAATCCCCTAAAAATTCGAAAGTGGCCCCAGCACTCCGTTCTGTTTTGCGCTGGATGGGGCTATCTCCTCGAAGCACACCTAAAGCAAGCCCATCCTCCTCAAGGTCGCCATCCCCAGGTAGCCGTCACAGCTCCTTGTCCAGCCCCAATTCGTCCCCCATGGGCTCCCCATTTTCACCCAGCAACATGATGACGATCAGGCCACTGTTTAATTGAGGTGGTCTGCGAACTTTGTAAATAGGTGTGAATAGATATAAATAGCTGTTCTTTGATTTCTGTTACTGATTTACTCTCTCAGTCCTCAAAATAATGAATCTATAAAATCTGTATATGTACATTATGCAACTGACCATTAAGTAGACGTCTTAACCCCTTGTTCTATCAGTACTCCACGTGTCCCTAGTACTCCTATTCCTATTTTTTTGGCTCTTAAACCATCAGTGACATCATGTCAGCCCCTTTCTCATTAGTTTGATGCTGTTCCTGATGGCTCACCACCCCCACTGGATGCCCTCTGTGTTTATGTAAGCCTTCATAAACAGTGCAGCCCATTGCTGGGTGCTTCTGGGTGCATTGCCCATTGGTGTTGGAGCTCCTCTTTTTCTTTCGCAAGGTGGCATGTGGTAAACTCTTCAAATAATTTAAATCAAAAGGTTGAAAACTAAAGGTTTAATGTAAAAACAAATTGTATGCATTGGGAAATGTTCAGATTTCTGGAAGTACTCCTGAAAAGCTGAATTAGTTCTATGAATTATGTTTCTCTACACCATGTCCTAATCAGCCACAACAAGTGCAAAGCCACAGTAGATTGCCTAGTGAGCGAAATCTCATTAGTCTATATCTAAGTCCACATAATAAAGTGCTGTATGAAAGATGTCTTTTTTTTTTTAGGCTAACAGAAACCGAAAAGCTCTTAATAAAGAGGATTTAATAAGAAAAATAATTTAATAAAAAACATATCTCTGGCTAATTCCTGCATGTTTAGTTCATTAAGATATTCATTGCATATCAACAGCTTTTATGACAAGAATAAAATGTGAATATATGTTGACCTTGTGTTGACCACAGACATTGTTTCAGGCTTATAACCAGTAAAACATTGACCTCTGAATCGGAATTTCCGGGTTTTCAGACTCATTCCTGCAGCACTTTTAAATTAAAAACTAATTGAAACAAAACTAGCTTCTCAATTAATATAACCAGTTCATTTAGACATCAATGATGGGTCATCTAGTTGCCATTTAAAATGCCCCTTAAATAACCTGAATTATGACTCTAGACATATCATATCTCTGAGCAAGATGCCATCCATCTCCACACTAACCACCCATCTCTTTTTCAATTTGACATTAAGCATCTTTCCCAGTAGGAATCTGCGTTTCTGAGACACTGAGAAGGCTAACCAGTGTCTGTCTAGTTCTTTGAAAAGATCTGCTGGTGCAAACAAAGAAGCCTTTAAGTTGTGAGACACTAAAAGACTGCTTGTTGTCTTCTAAATATAGACATGGGTTCATATAAACTGCACTGCCTTGATGACTTTCTTAGAAATTAGACTGGAACTGTAACTTTAAGCTAGTTCCCAAACAGTGTCTCATATTTTGGCTTTTTCTATTGCTGAAGCAGATTCTTTACCCATTGAAATACTTTCTATCATTTTATCTATCAAATGTCGTCAGTCTCTCTGCTTGTAGAAGGTGCTGGTCTGCTCTAACCAATTGTTGTATGAATGACCCATTCAACATGCAACGGCAATTGCTTTTCTCTTTCAGATGATAGTTTCAACTGATTAACTTTAGTGTTTGCTGGTGCATTTCCCAAACATGTCCTTTCTGGAGCATTTTGCTGGGTCTTGCTAGTTTTCGCTTGTTTGGTTGGTGGTGGCTGAGTTAAACAGTTTGGCCTATTCTTATTTGACTTTTTATTATTCATGAAGGTTGAGGAGCGCTCTAAACTGAACCGCCAGAGTTCTCCTGCCCTGCAGCATAAAGTGGCCAACCGTATCTCAGACCCTTCCCTTCCACCACGCTCGGAGTCCTTTAGCAGTGGGGGTATGCAGCCAGCACGGACCCCTCCTATGCACCGCCCTGTGGAGCCTCAAGTACGACATTTAGCTTTTTATTCAATGCTCTGTATATCAGTAATGTATCATTTATTTTTTTATTTTTAGTAATGTTATTTATCTTTCTATTATCTTAAAGATAAAAAGACTATAGGATATCCATTTTACAACATTTTCATACTTAAAATATATACAAGAATATCCAATTTTACATGCTTTCTTCTTCTTTTTAGATGGCTCATTTGGTTCCAGTGAGATCTCATAGCTCCTCTCTGTCAGTCTCTCAGTCCTTGCATGATCAATCTGCCAAGGGCGTTTCAGCCTTCCAGGAGAGCCTGGTGTCCCATCGGCCAGAAATGCCACGGCAGAACTCAGACCCGACTTCAGAGATGCCCCCTCCGGCTCCTCGCATGGCCAGCCGTGAGGAAAAGCCTGACCGCAGTTCCCCCTGGCTAATGGAAGATGATGTTCCTCCCAAGGTCAGAATTATACAGTAATGAACTTTAAAGATGAGCTTTACGTTTTCCTATTTTCAAGGCTTCACACCTGAAGAGATAATGTGTGATACTATTTTCGACATACTTTAGGTTTCAAAAGTTTGGGGTCGTTATGATTGATTTTCTTTTTATATATATATATATATATATATATTTTTATAAAAGACCTTGCTTATGCTCACCAGGGCTGCATTTGTTTGTTTTAGAAATTACAATCATAACATTAATTTTGTTAAATAATATTGCAATTACAAATATCTTATTTTAAAATGTAATTTAATCCACTGGAGAATGTCTCTGTTCTGAACAAAAGTATTCTTTTTTCAAACATTTTTTTTTTATAATAATAATCGTATTGACCTCAAAATTATTTATGGTAGTTTGTTTTTTAAGTACAATAATGAAGTAAATAAATGATAAAAATATTGCAGTCTGTCTATTTTATTCAAGAGAACTGATTGTTGTGGTCACGCTATGATCCCTCGTCTCTGACGTTTGGTCATTTGTGTGTTTGATTAAAGTTGTGCGGTACTACCCAGGTGCCTCAGCGGACCACTTCTATCTCCCCTGCTCTTGTGAGGAAGAACTCTCCTGGGAACGGAGAGTCTGGAGGAGGGGGGCGAGCGGCCTCCCAGCTCATCCGCACCAGGTCAGCTCAACTCAGTTCTTAGTCAGATCACATGCTGGAGGCGTTGCTCTATGTTGGCATATTGAAGCACTGACTGTATCTTGAACTCTACAGTAATCCAGACCTGAGGAGGACAGAGTTGTCTCTGGATGTGGCTCTGCAGAGAACCAGCAGTAACAGCTCATCCAGCTCCAGCACACCCAGCTCTCAGGGTGGCTCGCAGCCTGGATCCAGTGAGAGAAACCAGCCCAAAGGTGAAAGGGCTGCAAAATTCTTGCAAAAATGTCAATCACGATTTTTCTTCATGAGAATTGAGTTCATAATTTTCATTTTTTCCTGTAATCCTGTGCTTTTTTTCACCTATTGGCACAGAACCTTAAAGGTTCTAGGCCAAGAACACTAACCCATCAACATTTTAACCTCTTCTGTTTGTGGTGACGCTTGAGATGACTAGAGATTAGTGGTGTTAATCGTCCACATCCTGGGACTTTCACGCAGGAATGCACTCCACTGGCCGCTATCGTTCAGCTATTTGGAACTTTAATGATAATGCAGTGACAAACCGTTCTAGCATGGCACAAGCCATTGAAGTTAATGTGTCATACCACAGCGCAGTGCATTCCACAAGGGTGTCACGTGAGTGCTAGCGGATGAGGTGGAGAAGAAAAGTGATCAAGATTTATGATCGATTGGTAAACTAATAGTGTTTTGTTATTGTGTGAGAGTGAATGCAGAGAAATACACTTTTTGATTTTGATTAATTTTGATTAATCGTGCAATCCTAGTCTTGAGTTATCTTGAGTTTCTGGAACAGGGACAAAATAATTCTAGAATACAATCCAGATAAAAGAACTCTAGTACTCTTTTAAATAAAAATCTCATACAACTTTGACGCCATAGTAAGGGTGGGCAATATGACGAAAATTTTATGTAATGATAATGATATATATAGATATAGATATATTTTTTTCTTTTCTTTAATCTTTAATACCATCGAATTTTCATAATCATTGTCAACAATGTCAATATCAAACTAATACAAGCATAAAAAGAGAAAGTAAAAAACCTAAAGATCACTGAAGATAAGTGATGAAATAAGAATAAGAAACAAATGGTCTCTTCATCTATGTAGGTCCCATTAAGACCGAATTCCGGATCCAATATACTGTTACATATGTGTTTTTTTCTTTTAGCTGTAAACTCTCTCATAAATCCTAAATTCAGTTTATAAGAATACTTGCAAAGATGGAGATTCTGATCGTTCAAAGCCAATAAAGCACCAGAAATGAAATGTGTGCTGCTCTTAAACCGAAACAGAGACAGTGCATGCATATAGTGTGGAATTTTTTTTTTCAATGGTTTAAAATCAGTTGTTTTAAAATTGCAGTGCTTAAAAGCACTTGTCCATGGTACAGATGTAGTCCCTCGTTTAGGAAAGACCTCATCGTTTTGTCCTGGCCGATCTTTCTCCATCTGCTTTTGTCTCCATTCATGCCCTGTGGTGGCGTGTCAAGATCACAGTCATCAAAATTATGAAAAAGTATTGTATGCAGTGTATTCTGCAACACCTCAAAATAAACAATAGAGCATAATATGAAACAATCCATCAGCAGTAAGTTACATTGTGATTAATTCATGTTTTGTGGGATCAGACCCAAAACCTTCTGGAAAGCAGCCTTGAGGTTTAAAACTTGAAGGATCAGAACTTGATCCAGGCCTGTTTTAAAAGTGGGTCCCCATGAGCAAACCTTTTGCTATAAGACAGTGTGGGTGTTGATGTTGTGTTGTGACTGGTACAGACACGGCCCTCCCAGAATGCCTCAGTCTGACAGTCTCCAAAGGACCGGAGGAGCTGGCACTTGTTCAGACTTCATTCTGGTTGTTTTTGCTGGGCAGTTCCACTCTGTTCACCATGTCAGATGTGCAGTACTGCGCTTGTCCTCTAGAGAGTGAAGTGGATGTATGACATGGTGGATACATTGTTTGCTTGTTTGAATTTTTAGTTCAATCAAGTAGGTTTATATATATATGCTGTAAAGATAGAGTAAATCTTTTGTATATTTAACATTCTGTAGGTGGACTTTTATCTCCTCACCAATAAGCAGAATAAGGGTCAATCAGTATGGGTTTTTCTGACACTTTTACATTTGATGTCCTCCAATCTCAGTCATGTGGTTACAACCTGTTATGTTGTTTTCCAGGCTCTGGTAAATCAGAAGGATCTCCAGTGGCATTACAGGAGACTTCCAAACCCATTCAGGAGGAAAGCAGAGAGTTGAGCAAACCTGGTCGACCTGCGGTAAGACGCATCCCAATAATACTTAAATGTGAACTAGCTGTTCTTTATTTCCTGTCTCAATGTGTGCAGTACACTACTATTTGAACCTACTTTGTCACCTCATTTTTATCTAGCATTTACTTGAAGGTGCTTTTAGTTCTTTTTGGATGCGGATGTGACCTCCAAACACAGTTCTAGACTAAACAACCTTCAGACACAGATGCTGGTTTATTGTTGGAGGCCAATTGTCCCACTGGCTGCTTAGTTCAGACTGTCCTCTCTGCCACTTCTCCACTTGTGTACACTCAAAGCTTTTAGATAAGTGATATACTGAAATGAAATTTCTTGGCCAAAACTGATATTTAAAAAGACTTTGTTTAGAATAGATATAAATTGTATTAACATTACAATTAACATAAATGCAGTGGAAGTCAATTTCTATAAAAGCATTTGCCAAATGCATAAAATATGCCATTTATTAGCTCATGCATTGCCAGGGTATCACGCCTATAACATTGGCATTGCCAGTGCCATGCTTTCCTTTATTTGCATGAAAAAACAAACCTCATCTTTTTTTTACTACTTTGTTTTTTATGGTAGGTTTATTTCTCTGTGAGCTACTTTAGCACAGACATCCGAAGTCCTTACTTGAGGACACGTGATGAATGTTTGAACAAAGGGCATGAGCTGTCCCCATAATTAGTTGACATACAATCTGTATTAACCAGCTACAGATTTCTTTCTGCACGTCTCTCCTGTGTGTTCTCTCTCTGCTGTTCTTTATCTGTCTTGTCACCTGGACCTCAATCAGGGCTGGAAAGCCAGAATAAGGGCTGGTAACATTCCCATCCATCTTTCTCTCTGTCCTTCTCAATCTAAAGGTTGCTTGGCAGAGGACTGTGGGAATTCTTGCCTGCTAATCTCAATAGCAACACTGACTTGAGAAACGCTTGTCCTCTTTCACCCCCTCAACTTTCTCACCAAGCTGGATTGCCAGTGGCTTTGTCAATGGACTCTGTGTGGGTGTGTGTTATTCTCCCCACTTGGCTCGGATTCTCTCGCCCCATCGCAAATAACCCCAGCTGTTTGTTGGGAGCCTTGTTGTTTCTATAGCAACTAAAGTTCAGGAGGGGTCATTTTTTATGTTGGGCCTAAAGCTGGTATTACAGGTCAAATACAAACTGATTACAGATGACCTTTGCATGAGACCTCCAAAGTACTCAAATCATTGTTGACATTTTGTTTTCTTTGTAAGAGAAAAATATCTGAATATGTGAGATTTTACAACTGAATCTTCTACTTGAGCAAACCTCTTAAGAACCTGCTGTTTTGAGTGAGAATCAACTTTACATTTTCAGTTACTTTAATCACCAGTGTTGGGACAGCTACTTTAAATTTGGAGCTTTAAAGCACAGTTATAAAACCTTTAAACCCCAGTAAAGCTATAGGAATTCTTCAAACTCAGTTAAATCAGTGAAATATTTGTGAACTGGTTCATTTTCTTGAACCATCAATTTGGATTGGAAAAAGTTTTCTCTTGGCCAAATATTGTCCTATCCTAACAAACTATAAATCAGTGAAATGCATATTTATTTAGCTTTTAGATGTATAAATCTAATTTTCAAAAAAATGTACACTTCTGCCTGGTTTTGTGGTCCAGGGTCACACATATATGTCAGTTCACTGGCGCCAACTAGTGCTATATTGTAATAATCTAATTCATTTTAGTCAATCCTGATAGTTTGAGGAAAAATAATAGTAATGTGACATTTGGAAAAAAAATCAGCAACTGAGCTATTGATAGCTACTGAAGATTGCAGCATTACAGTTCTATTTACATGACTTTTTTTTTCTCTTTCTTTCAGGATCTGACTGCCCTCGCTAAAGAACTGAGGGAGTTGCGAATAGATGAGATCAACCGACCACCCCTTAAACTGACCGACTACTCTTCCTCCAGTGAGGACTCTGAGAGCAGTGAGGATGAAGATGGTACTGTGGGGCATGATGGCACGGTGCCAGTCAGTGACATCCCCAGGATCATGTAAGCGTAAACCTTTACTTCTGTCTTGTTTCTAAACATACATACATTCTTATGTCAGAACTGGGCTTTAGCAATCAGGGCACATGCTCTTGCATGTTGATTCAGGGTGCTTATGGCTTGCAACCGTTTTGGTGCCTTTCTCTACCCTTTATCCTATTAATGTATAGTAAATGCAGAACTATAATTCAGTTTTTAATGGCATTCTGTAAACTTGAAGCCTAAGTTTCCCCTATTTGTGTCCCTCAGGCCCTCCGTTCAGGGAAATAATGAGTCTTTCACGAGTAGCCATGAGGAGTCCTTTGGTGACTCCTACAACGATGAGTCTAAGGACGGCACCCTAAGAATGAGAGAGGTGAGACGCAGATGCCTGCCACATTAAATATTGTTTAGCTCCAAAAAAAGGCTTGTATTATTTCTCACTTCTCAAATGTTTCACACATTTTTAACTTATGTTTGATGTTCTCTATAGACCAGTGAGAGGCAACGCTTGGGCCACGGCGAGAGCAATGGTTTTGCAGGCCACGGGAACCTACCAGACCTGGTGCAGCAAAGCCACTCCCCATCAGGAACTCCTACAAGCCTCAATTCCCAGGACCTGGACTCTATGGATGAGGTATGGAACATTTGAAAAGGGATGCTCTCTTCTCTTCACTATAACTAGGATTAGAAGTACTATTTCCATAACTCTGTCATATATGTTATTTACAGACTCACAAGTGAAAATTTCCTACTGTGTCATAGGACTCATTTGTTCTGAACCATCTATTATCTAAACAGCAGGAGCTGTGCTGTTGTGTTTTTAGCCCCAACTCCAGACTGAATGTGTGCTATTAAACCATTTAACTGGAGCTGATATGGTTTATTTATTTTTTTTAGTTTGGTCATGGAGGTGGTTCGAAAGCTTCTTTCACTCCTTTTGTGGACCCACGTGTGTATCAGACTTCCCCCACAGACGACGGCGATGAGAGCTCAGCGGCCGGTAAATGAAAAAAAAAATGCAAACAAACACGTGTTATCACCGGCTGCAACACTGAAAGAATGAATATTTATGGAAAGCAATTTAGATACGCCATTTTGGATAAAATGGGTTTTAGAAAAGATTTATTTTAGGCACTGAATGAATCCTGCTGTGTTTGGTTTTTGTCCAAACATCCATTTATGAATGAAATGTTTCCTTTTTCATATCATTTAATGTGTTTTCTTGTCTTCTCACCTCTGCAGCTTTGTTTGCTAATGAGCTATTGCGTCAGGAACAGGCCAAACTGAATGAGGCTCGCAAGATCTCTGTGGTCAATGTCAACCCCACCAACATCAGACCTCACAGCGACACACCAGAGATCCGCAAATACAAGAAGCGCTTCAACTCAGAGATCCTGTGTGCTGCTCTATGGGGTAAATCACCCACTCTCTGATATTAGCCTTTTTGTTTTTTAATTCCTCTTACATACATTCTTGATTCATAATCCAATTCTGACAAGGCTTGTGTTTGGTGTTCAGGTGTGAACCTCTTGGTGGGAACCGAGAATGGTCTAATGCTGCTGGACCGTAGCGGTCAGGGCAAGGTGTATAACCTCATCACTCGCCGACGCTTCCAACAGATGGACGTGCTAGAGGGTCTAAATGTCCTGGTGACCATATCAGGTTTGTCCTACTACAAAAAGGGCTAGACAAGGGCATCAAAGTTGACATTTGCAGTCAGATGAAATTGGAGTCCACATTTATAAGTATACACTAAATAAAAAGTGTTGATCCAAAGCCTAAAGGCAGCTCTTTGTGTCTTTTGGGCATACATGTCATGTTTTTTTAACATGTCAGCCTTGTCATTGATGTTTGCAGGGAAGAAAAACAAGCTACGTGTCTACTACTTGTCATGGCTGAGAAACAGGATACTGCACAATGATCCAGAGGTAGAGAAGAAACAGGGCTGGATCACTGTTGGGGATCTGGAAGGCTGTATTCACTATAAAGTTGGTAAGTCATCTATCTCAGCTAAAGTTGTCACAATTGTACAAAGGTATTCAATGCAGAGTTCAATGCCAGTGAAATTTCACAGTACCGTGGCAACTTATAAACAAAACTCTTGCATTTAATTATAAATTACTTTATGCCATAGTGTTAATGTAAGTATTCAATATATTAAATCCTTTATTATAAAATAAAGTGTAAAAGAGTTTGAGTCAATTATTTTTCTCTTTTACTTATATATAAATAATGGTGACTTCATATTATCATCGACAAAATTAAAATATCAAATGTTACTTTATTGTATTATTTATATTTTATTAATCATGGAAGCTTGTTTCCGCCACTGAATAATAATAAAAAAAGGTTTTTTTAAAATCACAATTCTGACTTTTCTCTGAATTGAAAGATATTGACTCACAATTTATAATGTCAGAATTGCGTAATTTAATTGCAATTAATTAATTGTATTAATAATTAATTCATTTTGAGTTATAAAGTCAGAATTCTGCTCAGATTTGGAGTTTATAACTCGTAATTGCTAGTGTATATCTCACAATTCTGAGGGAAAAAAAGTCTGAATTGAGACTTTATATTACACAATTGTGAGCCATAAAATCAGAATTCCGAGATATAAAGTCTAAATTCTGACT
>JAUMHI010000034.1:8586334-8636808 GCA_032359435.1 Enteromius unitaeniatus
AAATTGTATCAAGCATTGTTTTTTCACGGTATTGCGACTTTATATTTTACAAATCTGACTCATAATTGTGAGATAAAAACATCGCAATAACCTTTTTTATTTATTATTATTAAGCGGCCGAAACATGCTTCCACATATAACGGTACGTTCACACGGGGTGTCAGCGACAACACTTGATGGAAGGCGTGACTGAAGTTTGGCACTGACGCCATGGTCATAGCAGCGTCAGGCAATGACATTAGACAGGAACTCAACAACAAAAACTCGGATACAGGATGAAAGTGATTGGCTGCCGTCTGGCTACTATATTTGCATAGAGCGATCCTGATTGGCTGACGCTCCCATCGCCGGCGCTTCACTGGCATTGCTTGCGGCAGAAGTTGAAAAATTCTGCCGCGAGCAGCGCCAGTGAAGTGCTGCCGACGGATCCACAATTGTTTTCGGCAACGCTTGACGTCACCCATTCAAAGTCAATGGGAAGCGTTGACGCTGATGCCCGGTGTGAACACACCGTAACAGATGCAGCTTAGTGGAATACAACGGTTTTATTATTGTATTATTAATGTTCTAATTTGTTAGCAGTATTACATATTAATATAAATATTAGCAGCATATATATTAGCTGCATTTTCTGAGCATGCAGAAGTCCAAGATATTGGGGTTGAAAGATGAAGGCTTTCCTGTTAGAGCGGAGGCGTTTGAGTAGTCTAATGGAGATCGGCATTCAGCTCACCTCTAACAGCATGGAGAGTGGCAGCGGGAGACGGCCTGCTTCCTTGTATGAATGTGACAGACTGCCAATGTGAGCTGCAGGTAACTGAAGGCGTGATTTACTTTGTTTTCAGTGAAATACGAGAGAATCAAATTCCTGGTGATCGCGCTGAAGAGCTCTGTAGAGATTTATGCATGGGCCCCCAAGCCGTACCACAAATTCATGGCTTTCAAGGTATGACGGTGTAACAACATTTCCTCCGCTTTCAAATGCTGTCTGTATTTCTTTCTTGCTATTTAACTAACATGTAGTAGTATAATTTGTCAATGAAAGAAAATGCCTTAAAGGTTTGCGTACATTAACTGAATGTTTAACCAGTTCCCTAGAGTCATCATATATTTCTGTATCTTTGTTTCTGGCAGTCGTTCACAGAACTGCAGCACAGACCTCAGCTGGTGGATCTGACTGTGGAAGAGGGTCAGAGGTTAAAGGTCATCTATGGGTCTAGTGTGGGCTTTCACGTCATAGATGTGGATTCTGGAAACCCTTATGACATCTACATACCATCACATGTAAGTAATGCAATTTACATTAAGCTCACAGAAATGCTGGATCCAGTTTTGTTGCTAATAAATTTGCAGTACGTATCTCTTTATAATCACTAATTAAATCGGAATGCAACAGTGAAGATATTTGGTACTAGGTTGTGGTTGGCGTCGGTAAAAATACAATTTAGTTGTGCTTCTGGGTAAGGGAGCGGTTCATGAGCAACATCCTCTTGATTGGTTGAGGGGTTCCCTTGGCAGTGTTGCTCTTGGGGGTTGTGGTCTAATTTTAGTGAAGAAACTTGTGCCCCAACACGTTATGTTCCCTTCATGGCACTTGAAAGTGTGAAAAGTGTAAGGATGATTTCAGGATTTCTGTTCCTACACTACACATACTATGTTCAGATAATGGCAGTGTATATTTGTGTATATCCACACTTAAATCGATATTCACATTTTACCAATTCCAAACCACATCAGTCGTAATAACTACCATAATGTTTTGTATATATTCATTTAAGTGATATTTAATTGGTAACAAGGGCTGTTGATGCAAAACACCTTATATTCAGATGTGCATGATTATTAAGTAGGCTTTACGGGCAAAATGGGCCCAAAAACATGAGATTTAACACACTATAAATAACAAAAATATATATTAAATGTCCATGAGAAGGATGAAATACTACATGAACTGCTAAATTAAGGTGTGACCTTTGGACAAGAAATGCTCATTGGGGGCGAAAAAACACATTTGAGAAGAAAAGATTAACTAGTTGCTTATTAGCATGACTACTATTTTATGTTTTTATTCATATTAAAAAGCAGATGTTCTGCATGATCATAATCTACATCCCTAATCACACCCATCCCAATCATATCCATACAGTAAAAGATTTTAAGAATTAAGGTGAGGGTGTTAATGCAAAAATTAGGAACGCTTTGCTCTTAAGAGCCACCATTTTCCACCAAATTATTGATAGATAGATTGATAGGTAGATAGATAGATGGATAGATAGATATACAAGATAAGTAATGATATATGCAAGATGATAAATCGCTGTCCTTGTGCACTTAATAAGCTTTTTGTATGAAACACTAGTCACACTTTATTTTAAGATTCAGTTCTTACTATTAACAAACCATTAACTACAACTTTTTTTCCTCTAGAAACTGCTTATTAATAGTTAATAATGCAGTTGATGTGTTTAGATTTTGGGTATGATTAGGGATGTAGATTATGACCATGCAGAACATCTACTTTTTAATGTTAATAAATGATGAAAACCGGTTTCAAGGTTTACCGCGGTTTGAAAAAGTCACGGTTTCAAAACCGGCAAATCTATGCCAATACGCGAGTTCGCCACTAATCCTGGCGCAGATCAGTCGTGGGGCGGGGCTTGCTACATTTACTTGTTTTATTGATTTATTTCACCATGTTTTCGTTTGAGTACAGTACAGTGTTATTAGAAATATGAAACTTCCTTCTAAATGTTCTATGTTTCCTAAAATAAAATATACTGTGTTCAGTTGGGAAAAGTAGTTATTTTTTTACCCATACATTTAAATGTAACATTGTAGAGCAGTAATTATAATACCATGATATTTTTATCCAAGGTTATCATACCGTCAGAATCTCATACCGGCCCATGCCTATTAATAAACAGCCAATATTTAACAGTAGTCATGCTCATAAGCAACTAGTTAATAGTGAGAATTGGTGGTGCTAAAGTGTTACCAAACATCTACAATCCCATAGATTCTCTTTTTTGTGAACAATGATTCCTTGAATTAATAAATGTTAATGGAATGCATCCAGTGGTCTCTTTAAGCATCTTTTCTTCTTCTTCTTCCTCTCAGATCCAGAGCAGTGTTACTCCTCATGCCATCGTGGTGCTTCCTAAAACTGATGGCATGGAGATGCTGTTATGTTATGAAGATGAGGGCGTTTATGTCAACACCTACGGCAGAATCACAAAGGACGTGGTCTTGCAGTGGGGAGAGATGCCCACCTCTGTTGGTGAGTCTCGGGTACCATTCCAAGAAGAAACATACTGGCCAGAGAATGACTTCTATTCTAGTTATCAAATATTTATCTTTAGGGGATGCTTACAAAAACAGCACATTTTGCTAAGACTAATATTAGCAAGATTCCACAGTGGCAGTGATTTCCGATTGGCCTCTACCACAGTGTCTGTTTGTGTTAGCTGCCAGCGCATGGGTAGAGCTTGAGGGATGCGAGGCCAACAGAAGTGCATGAAAACAACAAAGGGCTGCCACACATCCTCTGCTTTGTGGGAGGAGATAAAAGTAGTTCACGTAGAGTTCAAAAGCTTTCAAACTTGGCTTCAACTTCTGTGTTTTGAGAAGTATGAATGTGGTGAGCTGGTCTGAGTAACACATTAGCTGGAGGAGCTTTTGGCACGCTTTATCATATATAATAATCTCAATGGGGGAGTGTTTGGGCAGAGCTCCTGTTATGATTATTAGTAGAGCTTGCATACAAAATTATTTATTTTTTTGGGGTGATTTTTATGCAATGCTTGCTAATTGTATTATTATTTTCATAAATGCTTATTTTTTTACAGTATGCATAGTTTCCAAGTAGCTTACCAGAAAATTATGATGTTAATGTTTATAATAGTTTAAAGTTTTCATCCCATAGTCACATTTAGCAAATTAGAGCTAATAGGGTTTGCATTTTGTTAAATCTCAACTTTTGTGTAAATATTACATTACACAAAAGTAATAGTTTCGGGGGTTTTTTTTAACAAAGCTACAGTCTCAGGTTGTTGAGGAATGGTAGGTATCAGATAAAGATGTAGTGCTTGTGACAGATAATGCATCGAACATGATCGCTGCAGCTCAATTTGGAACATTCCCTCACGTTAAATGCTTTGCGCACACTGTGACTCTGGCATCGCAGCGCACGCTTAAAGTGGCCGCGCTCTCCCGGCTTTTGACCAAAATTTGCTGAATATCAACATTCTTCCATCGCAGCACCATAGCGAGCCACTGTCCGAAAGTCAAACAGCAATGTCTTTGCCTGAGAAATCACAAGCTGATAACTGATGTCAGAAGAGCAATCCGACAGTGTCTCTTATTGCTCCTCTAAATGCTATTTTGGTTCAGAAATTATAATTACATGTTTATAAATTTGTTCAAAAGTGTAAAAGTGTTTTCACTGAGAAGGTAAAATTATAATTTCAGTTCATATATCTGACTGTGTTTATTAAAAAAAATTATATACATGTGAATTAAAATCAGAAAATTGAGTATGCAGTGCATCGTCAATGCATCATGATGCATCCAGATATTTTATTGAACCGAATCGAAACCGAACCGTGAGACCAGTGTAGGTTCAGTGTAGGTTTTGTATCCGACAATTAATATTTAACAAAATGTCCAAGATGTTCTGTTTAATAAAATGATAGTACATGGGGACCAGGAACTATAGACAAAAATAAATAACAACATAAAAAACATAGAAGTCAGTTATGAGGCTTGCTTGCTATATCCAAATTCCTATGCTGAGGAACATACTGGGATTTAACAGGGTTAGTTTAACCAAAAATAAAAATTACTCTTATTAATTACTCGCCCTCGTGTCATTACAAACCTGTAAGAGTTCTGCTCATCTTTAGAACACAAATTAAGATATTTTTAATTAAATCTGAGAGCTTTCTGACTCTGCATAGACAGTAATGCAACTACCATGTTCAAGGCCTAGCCAGCTAGTTGAGGACATTGATCAAATAAATGACATTTGTGGTTCAAACATCATTTTATGAAGCTTTTTGGGTGTCCTTACTGCCTTTCTGGGCCTTGAACATGCTGTGTGGCTGTTTATACAGGGTCAGAAAGTTCTTGAAATTCATTTGAAAATATCTTAATTTTAAAAAGGTCTTTCATGTATGGAATGACATGAGCGTGAGTAATTAATGACAGAATTTTCAATTTTGAGGCAACTATGCAAGTTATTATTTCAGTACATATAAGACTGGAATTCTGCGTAACAACTTGAGCTTTTAATTTTTTTTGTATGTATTACTAATCTATTTCTTTAATGATTTTATCCACAAGAAAATAGCAACTGAATAGCATAATGAGAGAATTATGGTACTGTACTTTGTTTTTGGTAATGAAGATTTCTATACATGAGAACTCAACAAGATGTTCTGTTTTGCAGCTTATATCCACTCCAACCAGATCATGGGCTGGGGAGAGAAAGCCATTGAGATCCGCTCTGTTGAAACGGGCCACCTGGATGGTGTTTTCATGCACAAGCGAGCTCAGAGACTTAAGTTCCTCTGTGAGAGAAATGACAAGGTTAGACTTATAACGTTATAGATCATCACCACCAACACTGTTGATCTAAACTAGCTTAGACCAATTTGGACAAGTTTACATTTTTCTCTTCTACTTTTTTTTTTTTCTTGCAGGTGTTCTTCGCCTCAGTCCGATCGGGTGGCAGCAGTCAAGTATTCTTCATGACTCTGAACAGGAACTCTTTGATGAACTGGTGAAGCTCCTGCAGACCCTACACTGTGGAGCCTTTTTCCTGTCAGAATTGCATCTGTGAACACGTGGTACATCGACACTTTGGTCTGAAAAAGATTTTAAAAAAATATTAGAGACTTTTGAGGAGTGAGCTTGGAGACATGGGTCTGTCCCGTAGGAAGAGTGCTGGCTCTCTGCACACGGCTCATGGAGGCGCAGTATCTGACGTCACATGCAGTGGCACGCAGTTCCCAGAAGAGGGAGCTGTTTAACTTGAACTTGATTTTAGGCCTTATTGTGGCCAGGTAAAGCCTGTTCTTTTAGGGTCCTTCCCTTTACGTTCCTGTCCCTGGTTTTCCACTTGTTTTGATTGACTTTTCTCTCAGTTTCCAATGAATTTTAGTCAGTTGCATGATTGTAAAGAATCGGACAATATTTAAAAGATAACAAACGTGGGGATAACATTAGCAAGCACTCAGGCTAAGACCAAGCTTTAGTCTCTTGATTTTTCACTTTAAAACATTGGTGCCAGATTCACAAATATCTGTGATGCCCGTTTTTTGGTCCGATTTCTCAAAAGAGAACAACATGCTCAAAAGAAACGAATAACACTGGTGCTCATTTGTATATTGTCAACAAGATCCATATACTGTACATTTATCCAAAGTACTGTATCTCAAAGTATAGTTGAGTTTGTTTTATAGCTTTGAGGTTGAAAATACGGAACCGAACGGATCATGAACGCATCTTTAAGTTGCATACCATGCTTTGAATTCTTTCTCTGGTCCTTTTTTGGAATGTTTGAAACATGAAGGAACAGAAGCACGAAAGGTAACTGAGCGAAATCGAATCATACGTGGAAGAAAACGGAAAACGGTCCTCCTCACTGGTTGCATGTTTGTGTAGACACTGGATCAGATGTTGTGTGATGTGTATGTCAGAGCAACATGATATCTGAGATCAACTAAAAAAATTCAAAATAGAAAGAAAAAGGATAAAAGATAAAAGCACCTGTATTTCAGTGACTATTGAGAATTGGTGATGACTTTATTTAGATTACATTATAGTGCCTAGCACAAATTAACCTGTGTGAAATCAATCTTTAGAGGCACTTTGATTTTTCTATTTTTGCATCTTGTATTCTTACGCCATAACTGTTGTTTTTGAGCTCTCATTTATAGGCTGTAGGTCTCGCTTTCTTAACGTTTTGAAGGGTTCAAGCTTCTTACTTTTATTTTGGCACAATGTTTATTCAGTCAAATGGCGCTCAAAACATTCCAAAAAAGGGAAAAGGGTCTTCATCTGACAATTATGTCTCTCGGACAAAAATATCACAAATGTTGAAACTTCTTGGTACAAATGTTGGTACAGAACTACTACAGTAAGTCAACATATTTTAACCATAATGTATTGTTTTTGTATTGTTCATTAGATCTTTTTATTTTATTTTTTTGAGTTTATTCTGTTTTGTTTTATAAGTTCGCCTGGGTCTTCAGTTCAACGCTTTAGATGTTCTCAAGTAAGTCACTTGATGTTTGCACACTATATAGATATTTATATTTCTTTCACATCTCTTACATAGCAAAAGAAGATATTTTAATGGTGCGGGAATGAGAGGTTTTTAGCAATAATGTCCTGCTGATGTATGTATGTATGCTGTGTGAAACACTGTGTTCGGCCAGTGCTGGGGAAGAACCTCACTGAGCTCTTTTAATTAACTACTTTATTTGACACTCAAGAATGGTTACTTAATGTTTCTGTCTTAATATGTTTTTAATGATCGTCAACGCTTTAAACAAGATCCTTGTTTCTTTTACGGTGATAGAAGCACTATGTCCTCCTTTTTTCTTTTTTTTTTTAATTTTATGATAAGAAAAAAATAAACAAATAAGTACCTTTTCTGGCTTGTGTTCGTATCCCTCACTCTAGTGAATCTGTTCCAGAGCTCATGAAAGCACAAATATCTCTGAACGCCGAGAACTTTGCTCTGAAAGGTGTAATACATTAACTCTTCTTGCTCAAGCACGTAACATCTTATCTAGTTGCTTTGTTGTGCTGATCGAAAAACACCAATGCTGACACCTGACATTTTGTAATATCTGTATTATAAACATGTATTAGAAGTGTCACAACGATCATTTTGTTCGCACAAAAAAGTGAAAAAAAGAGTCTGGTAATCAGCGAGAAGATGATTTTCCTGAAGCAGCAGCGCACAAATGCTGCTGATACATGGACATCATTAGCAGATCAGGACAGAAGGTCTCCAGGAAAGCACACATGTGCAGCATGATCCTGCAGTGACAGGATTGATCATTTACTGAGTATTGGGAAAGCAGTCGAGAACCTTGGAGCCACTATTAACCAGCGCTTTTACTGACACTTCATGCAAAATGGAGAAGGTAATTCATTTAATCTTTCTTTATGAATTCATATGGAAAAGTAACAGATTGATAATGCTGAAGGGTGTGAAATTGTCTTATTGATACGGCTGATGTTTTAGCTTTACATATTGATTCTAAATGTAATTTTTTGTGTGTATAAAGTTGAGAGCAGAGATTATAGTAATGACTCATGCAGAGCTTGAGCTTACTAATAGTCTTACTGTCATTTGAAAAGCAACAACTTAAAAAACATCCATTTAGTTGTAAATTCACTAATGATTAACCAAAATGACCAGCATGCTGTTTTCTTATGTTTGTGTAAAAGCTATTTTAATGCAACAGTTTAATGTGGCTAAAAGAAGCTCTCCATTCAGTTTGTATGACTGTTTGTTTACATTACTGCATTTTTACGCAAGTAAACTGTGTGTATATGTATGTAATTGTGCATTGTTATTGCTGTTGCTATAGTAGATAATTCTAAAAACCTAATATGTTCTGCACACTCCTACATCAGTATTACTGGAGATTTTCAGATCATCAAGGGCTTTAGTTCTGTTTACTGAGGTATTACTCATGTCCTGCACAAAATACTATTAGTTATATTTCAGATATTTTATAACATTAATTTCGTGGTTACATAATTTAAATGAAAGAGAATTCATCAAGGTAGGCCCTTTATCTAATTATGTTTATTGTTCTTGAATCAGATGTTTGGTCATACAGAGAATAGTTTTATTCATTTTGCAAAAATATGTTTCGTTAAAGAGCATATTTGAATTAAAACGTGTACTGGAAACTTATAAATACTGACCTTAACTATAAATGATGTAATTAAGAGAAAACCTGTAACCAATCATTGTATGTTTTGTTTGCATTGCTACATTCTGAATTGATCAAGAGTGAATAATACTGATATGTTGATGGTTTTTGAAACTTTCATTAAGTTAATACTAGTTAATTGGTTTTAGTACCAAGTCAAGAAAATGTAAGGAATAGACTGGAAGACAATTTTGTAATATGTTCACTAAAAGAAAAAAATCTTGCATAAGCAAAGTTTACTAAAGTTTAAAAATACAATTTCCAGAATTGTTTTCTTTCCTTCAAAAAGTCCAAGTAAACGTTTATTTTAAGGTGAATTTCTTGCTATTAACAAACCATTAATTGTGACTTTTGCCTCAAACTCTTATTTTGTCGCTTATTAATAGTAAGTTAAGTTTAGGTATTAGGAGTAAGGATGCAGAATATGGTCATGCAGAATTTGTGCTTTGCAAGCACTAACAAAGAGCCAATCTGCAATAATGAGCATAATAATAGACTAAGCAACTAGTTAATAGTCAGAATTGGTCCCTGTACTAAAGTGCAAAAATGCTAAATCAAGATTTACTTAAAATGACACATCTTGTTTTATGAGACAAAATTAAGTGAATTTATGCTTAAACAAGAATAAATATCTGGGCTTCGAAAAATGACCTTGAAAACTGAAATGGAAAACAGGTTTTCAGATGTTTACTTTACTCTTGGATTAAGCATAAGCTCACTTAATTTTGTTCAATTTCAAAAACAAGACTTACTATGTTCAGTTTGCATTTACTGTAAATTTATCTTGATTTAAGGATATTAAAATAGTTGTATTAGATACAAAACAATACTTGCAACATGTAATGCTGTGATTTTATGAATCATAGTCTTTATGCACAGATTTAATTGATTTGTGGAAGGTCAAACTGAAGACTTTTAAAGATGTTTTCCTGTCTCATAGCAGTTAACAGGCACACTCGCTCTGGCAGTGTTCACAGCTGCACTTGGTTCTCTGCAGATGGGATACAGCCTGGGCGTCATCAACGCCCCACAGAAGGTCAGTCATCACACCATCATTACAACCTTCACACTCCTGGCTGCATTCAGAGCCAGCGTGATATGGTGTTATCTTTTGGAGATTATATCTTCAAGAGAAAGGACTATTGTTCATTATCATTATTGGGAAGGCATTTGTCATGGCATTATGCCATTTGTGTTGCAGGTCATTGAAAGGCACTATGCGAGATCTTTGGGTGTCTATAATGAAGAACTAGCTCGTAGAGAAGGAGGAAACACCACAGAACATGAAGAACCCACTGATTCTTCTGTGGTCATGTACTGGTCCTTGTCAGTGGCCGTCTTCTCCATCGGAGGCATGGTGTCCTCCTTTCTAGTGAGCTTTGTTAGCGACTTCCGTGGAAGGTGGAGTATTTGTGAACTTGGGAATTATTATATTATTATATATGATAACATAAAAAGGAAATAGATCAAGGACATTCATCGCAAGAAATAGTTTCGGCTTCTTTTATCCTGAAAGTGTAAAGTTTTATGTTTAGATTTAGTGGAACGTGAATCATATTTTTGGTCCTGTCTGTATAATATTGGTTTACAGAATCAAAGGTATGCTGTATATAAATGTCCTGGCTATAACAGCAGGCCTGCTAATGGGACTGTGTAAGATGGGCACACCTTACCTCATGGTGATAGCAGGACGTGCTATCATGGGACTGTACTGTGGTAAGACAGAACCGTGCCTCTTTTTCCATGGTATCTTGAGAGAAACACAAAGCAAGGCATTTATTAAAATATTATTCATTACAATAATAAACTTACTCTACAATGGATTTTTTTTTTTTTAAATTTCAGCTGTGGTTGCTGGAATTCTACTGTAAAAATACAGTAGCAACGTTTTAGGTTTTAAAGTGAAATACTGTCATTTCATTAACCAATATAATGCTAATGTACCAACCTACAGAAGGTCATAACTGAAATCTGTTTTGTACCTTTGAAATACACGGATAAACAAAATGCAGGTGTCAATGAGAAAGTTACATGATGAACAAAAGCGTATAGCTTTTACATATTAACATGTATAGAAACTGAACTGAACATTCATATAACTCATATAACAACATTAGATGTAACATACAACCCTAAAAAACATCACAGCTAAGACAAAAAACTAAAAAGCAGTTATTTCAAAGAAAATCCACTTTGAAATGCAACGCAGGGAAGAACATCAATTAATGTTTTTTTCGCTGTAAATTTTACATTCTTACTTTTTTTTCCAAAAAACATATTTTACTGTAAAAATGGTCTGAAATGTCTATTACAATTTTATTTTATTTATGTATTTATATCATGTTATTTTAAATTATATAGCTTTGTTATATATTAAGAGAACTTCCCATTAACCATTTAACCGGCTTATAGCATTTTCAGTTTTTTACCGTAATAATCACTCAAATTTTTTACTGAGTCGTTCTGTAAAAATACAAAGCAGCATCTCAGAAGGTTATAAATAATAACTCACATTTTACAGTAGATACAGCGTTACCAGTTTTGTCTATTTTTGCTCCTCAAATAGAATAGTAACGTTCATGAACAATTCATTCGTTTTGTGTCTGTCGCGTTACCAAAAGAATGCAAGACTGAAACCTGAAGACACATTAGGAACTCAAATTTCTGTTTCTTATTATTTGTGTTTGTGTATGTTTTCTCCGTTCACAATATGATCAGTTGCGTATGTGGACATGTTCAGGGATTTTGAAAAACATAAGAAGCAGTGTTTCCTGATCTATTCAGTTGAGTGAATTTTTTAATGACTCATAAATGCAGCTCTTTGCTTCATTCCTAAAAAAAAAACCCTTATTTTAAACAAATCATCTTTAATGTGAACCACAGTTCATTTGTTCAACTACTGTTACGCTCTAATAAATAAAAAACTTGCATATATCACATTTCTGTAAGTTATTTACTTAAATGATTTCTATACCTTTTTTTGGTATGTTCCTGTAATATGTTTTGACTGTGCACTGGTTCATTTATGACGTGTTACAGGTCTGTCGTCTGGCCTGGTGCCGCTGTACATTGGAGAGATTTCTCCAGTGAAGTACAGAGGTGCTATGGGAGCCCTTCATCAGCTGGCTATTGTAATTGGCATCCTTATTAGTCAAGTGAGTGCCACTTTTATAGTACCTCTAATCCATAACAAGGGTCAAATTCAGTGAAAATGACCTGAATATCCTATTTAATTTGATTTAATAAGAGAACATGACCATACATGGAAAAACATCCTTATTAGAATCTGTAAGATGTGTGCAGGTGTCCTTGTTATCTACAGGTCATCGGTCTGGATTTCCTGCTGGGAAATGATGACATGTGGCACGTGTTGCTGGGTCTTTCTGGAGCTCCTGCCATCCTACAGAGTCTGCTGCTGCTTGTGTGTCCAGAAAGTCCTCGATACCTTTACATCAAACTAGGCCAAGTGGAGGAGGCATGCAAGAGTATGTGCCAAAGCCTTCTCACTCACTACTCTTGGACAATGTTTAAATATGTTTTAATAGGCCTTTTATGAGAATTAACTAAAGCCAAAAAGTATAGAGAATAAAGCAACAACATAATTACACTAAAGTACCTATATTTTTAGAATTAAAGTCAAAACTACAAAAATAACACTTTGTGAGATTCAAGTCAGTATTAGGAGGAATAGAAAAGAAGTATCAAATTAAAGTGGATCTGACCACTGGCTGCCATTACAGATTGCACAAAACGGGTTTAGGGATTAGCATAGATGTGTTTGTGAATGCTTGACTAAAAAGGTGTATTTTTAATCTAGATTTAAACTGAGAGAGTGTGTCTGAAATCCAAACATTATCTGGTGGCTATTTAAGAGATTAAGAGTAAAACACGAAAAGCCCTGCCTCCTTTAATGGATTTTGATTTAGCTTACTTTGCTATAATTTGGTTAAATCACAATCTGATTTAATGCTTTATCCCTTAGTGTAGGTATATTCTTTGTTTTAAATTTTCAGGAAAGAGACACAGTCTACATATGGCACAGTATATAGTTTTAAAATAGTAATTTAGTTCTGAGATCAAAGCTGAATTTCCAACATCATTACTCACAAATTATTTGATGCTCAAGAAATGTTTCTGAGTATTATCAATATACATAACAAAACAGGTGTGCTGATAAATATTCATGTGTAAACTTATTTTATTTTTCAGAATTTATTTTTAAATAGACAGCAGTCCTTTAAATCGTAGTGTACAATACTATTTAAAAGTTTTTATTTTGTCATTGTTTTTTTTGTTTTTTTAAGAATTCATATTTTTATTTAGCAAGGATGCATTACATTAATGAGAGGTTTGAGTAAATATTTTTGTTTCAAATAAATATTAATTTTAAACTTTGTTCATCAAAGAATCCTAAAAAAATAATAATAATAAATATTAAATATCAGACATATAAATACACACAAACCTGAAATATTTCCTGAGCAGCAAATCAGCATATTAGAATGATTTCTAAATCATCATGTAAAACTATGACGTAAAGAGTAATGATACAGAAAAATCAGCTACATTTTAACATCACTCCCTCATGTTTGGACGTCAAATCCTTCATAAAATAACTTAAAGATGTGTGACAGATGTATTGTAATATACGCAAATATGTAATAAAACATGCATATGAAGTGATTTAATGAGCGTTCTCAGCTTACCAATGTTTCCCACATCTCTGTCAGCAGCTTCCTTCAGAAAATTACATTTCTTGGAGCTTCTAAAAGTGTCAGGATGTAATATTTGTGGGATTTTGGTGACTAAACTCACCTGAAAACGGCGAGACGGGGTGTTGCAGCTTGTCAGTAGTAGTGTTGTGCTCTGTTTTCACGGTAACTCCCTCAGTTGCAGCGTTTAAACGGAACATGCAAGACCATCAAATCATGTCACAGTCACGCAGCATTAAAATAAACACCTAAAGAGATATAAATTATAACATAAACAACAACAAAAAAAATAATAATAAAATTGTAATCGCTTTGTAGGTCTATTCATATAGGTGTAAACTCCATTCATATGTGTTAACTTGTTTTCATAAATTTTTTTATTTGATTGTTATTTTTATTCTTTTGTATGGTTGTTTTTAAGATCATTCAAATTATATATTTCAATTAAAAACGATCTTACAGTATTTGTATAAGCTACTAAACTTTTTCCCCCTTATTTTTATTCAGTGATTCAGATTGCTTTTAACTATTAAACGTAAAAAAAAAAGTTATGTAAAATATAAACTTATATATATGTGTGTGTTTATGTTGTGTAAGACCAGAAACACAGGACAGACTTTCGCTTGCCACAAGTGGACCGACAGTGTTAAGCCACTAAATTTATGCCGACTGAAAAACGCTGGTGGACCGCCAGGTCATTGTTCACTTGTTCACACAAAAACTTCAAAAGTTTTTAAATTGATCGGCTCACCGATGTTGTGCCGACTGTATTAAGGCGCTGGAGGACTGTCAGGTCATTGTTTTCTGGGAGGCCTTGTGAAAAATCTATTTGTGGCGACCAATCTAAAAGCCTTGGCCTACTGACCAGAGCAGCAAAATGATATGAAATTATATATGTGAAATATATATTATATATGAAATTCTACTATGCATATTCTGAGAACAATAATGTTGTCAAAATATTAGGAGGATACCATATTACCTGCTCTTTAATTCTCATAACCTTATGACTTATGACAACTTTATTTCTGTAACATTATGGTGTAGTGTTTTAAAATATTAAGACCTTATTCTTTTTCCATCATTACGACTTTATTTTCCTTTCTTCTCATAACCAATGTGTATGTATTTTACAAGGTTGCGAATTCATACAACCTTACGATCCGGTAGGTTTAGGGTTGGTCATTCCCATGAATTAGATTTTGTGAAGTTGTATGAACTGAATTAGCCAATATATTAGCATCCACACCAACAGACTAAAGTTGAATGCGTTTTGATTGGCTTTCAATGTTTTTATCGTTCACTCAAAGCAAACAAAAAATGTTCTAAAAGTGATTCCAAGAGTATTGTTCCTCTTTGTCAACTGTTATAGTTGTGGTTGAAATTCAGAATGTTCATTAACTAAACAAAGAGGTTTATTTTTTACAACTTTGTTTAGTTGATGAACATTCTGAATTTCCTTGACAAAACAATGATTCCCTGTTCTTCTTTTCTGGTAGGTCTGAAAAGGCTGAAGGGAGATTACGACACCTCAAAGGACATAGCAGAGATGCAGGCAGAGAAAGAGGAGGCCATGAAGGAGGCACAAATGTCTATCCTGCGGCTGCTCCGTTCCTCTGTGTACCGCCAGCAGCTCTTTGTGGCCCTGATGATGCATTTTTCCCAGCAGTTCTCTGGTATCAACGCTGTACGCTAAATCTACCTTTATACTCCCAATGCATTGAAAAAAAAAACATTTTGATTGACATTTTATGGACCCCATTACTATTAGACCACTGTAATATTTGATCTTGTCTTTGTTGTTTTTTCTAGATCTTTTATTACTCTACTTCGATCTTCCAGTCTGCAGGGGTCGGTCAGCCTGTGTATGCCACTATTGGAGTGGGAGTTATAAACATCATTTTCACCCTTGTGTCGGTAAACAGACACTAATTTAAAGGCAAACACTGGCTGCTGAGGAACAGGCTTTCATCTCTTAGAAACAGCAGAGTGCTGTTGCCTCCTGGGTTTTACTTTACCTTAATGGTTTTTGACAATATCTCGAGACTGATATTGTAGATATTCCGACTCATTTGAGAGCATGTTTCTTTAGACAACAGATTGCAACTGCTGCAAGGCAGAACATGTTTCATTAGCACTATGATCAAAATTTGTCACTTATTTAGGTTAGATTTATACAAACTTTCATTATCAATCATGCCCATGTTTAATATGATCCAGTGAGACATCTCACCTTGAATCTTGCGAAAGAATTAAGTTATAATTACTGCTACGTAAGTCTGGAGAGGTGGCTGTCTTCTCTCGGCTCACAGAGTTGGAGAGCAGCCATATGTTATCTGGGACTTTGCAGTGTTTATCTCTGCTGGTTCAAGGGCAGGCTGCAAGAGCTACTCTAAATCAAATAATCCATTCAGAAGAAGTTTTGATGTACATGAAAGCACAATACTTTTGACTAGCCAAAGGCCGAAATCCTTTTCTGTTTTTTACTTAAGTATGTTTTAGCTTTCAAGAAATTTAATAAACTTAAAACGAACCATATCTTTTTAAAGATATGGTTCAAATTTCAACCCAGGTGAGATGAAGATTGCAGGTAACGGCTTAATTTTTTTTTTGGTTACCAGGAGCTGAAATAGGATTTTCATCATGGGGCTCAAAAGTCTGGTGGTGATGTTAACATAATTAACATAATAAAAAGAAATAATAATAAAATTCACAGTATAATAATAATATATAATAAATAAATTGTTATTAATAATTTTGAAATAAATGTAATACAACACATATACAGATGAATGTACAAATGTCCACCAAACTGCTAGAGCATTAATAATACATTTATTTAACTATTTATTTCTATATTTACAGTGAATTCAGGATAATAAATAAATAAATAAAGAATAAAATATTTAATACAATACACATATGGAAGAATATACAAAGGTCCACAAAACTGCTAGAAAAAAGGTATTAATATGAAATAAAATAAATAAAATTGTTAAACTAAATATTTCTATATTTACAGAGAATTCAGGTTAATTGGGACATTTTCCCAAGTGATTTCAATGGTAAAAGTGTCCCAATTTTTCTTAATTCTCCCCTTAATAACGTGTTCAGCAGTTCAAGGCCACTAGATGTCAGTATATTAAAGAAATTCATTCAATTCCATCTTTAAAAAGTCTTTTAGCTCTGTTTTTGATGGGTTTCGGGTTTTTTTTACAGGTGATTATGGTGGACAGAGCGGGCAGACGGACTCTCACTTTGGTTGGATTGGGAGGAATGTGCTGCTGTGCTGTAGCCATGACAGTGGGCCTGGCTTTTCAGGTATGACCTGCATTTTTTTTATATATAAAAAGATACAAAAATATTTTATAGAAGTGAAGAAAGCTCAAGTTTGTGTTCTGTATTTGTTTAATGTCTCACTTTGTATTCTGCTTCTCAGGATGTTTACTCATGGATGAGCTACCTCAGCATGGCAGCCATATTCCTGTTTGTGTCGTTCTTTGAAATTGGGCCCGGACCAATCCCATGGTTCATTGTGGCAGAGATCTTCAGTCAGGGGCCGCGTCCAGCAGCCATCGCATTAGCTGGGTGTTGCAACTGGACATGTAATTTCATCATTGCCATGTTTTTCCCCTATTTAGAGGTAAACTGCGTGCCCTGAACCTTTAATATTGCGCAGTAGCTTTATACCATCACTACATAACTCTTCTTTGGTCCTTAGGGTCTTTGTGGGAGCTATGTCTTCGTCGTTTTTGCAGTTCTCCTATTTGGTTTCACTATTTTTATCTACTTTCGTGTACCTGAAACAAAAGGGAAGACTTTTGAGGAGATAGCAGCCGTTTTCCATCGCAAACGTGGAACTCCCCCTTCCAAACCTCAAGAAGAAGCTGAGATGGTGCAGCTCAAGAACTCTACGGATGCCTGAAAGAGGCCGTTATCTTCTGAAACCTGTGGAATGAACGATGTTACTGCTGTCACAAAACTCACCTATTATGACAGAACTGATCTGTAATGTTCCACAGAGCTTCACACAGAGAGCTCATAGACTTAGCTCAACATTTGACATGAAATAATTGGTCTAGAAGCAGGTAAAGAGATTAAGTAAACCCAACAACATAATCGTGAAAGTCATAATGGTGCACAATATAGATATGCACTGGCTTTGTTGCAAGTAATGTTGAAACTTGATTGATTGTACATTTTTATATTCCCAACATTATGTCTGTTAAAGATTTTTAAGGCACTATAAAATATGTTTAAGTGTATTTTATTAGTGTGATTTTGTCCTTTTAGTTTAATATAAAGAAATTTGGTGCTGATTCATGCAGCTCAAACAAAGATACATTCAAAATATTTAAAAATTAACCTAAGAAAAAAACACCACCTACAATGTGTTAATGCATATACAATATTCTTACATTTTGTTTCAGAGTTACATTGGATGTATTGCATTTGTGTATTTTTGCAATTATAAAATTGTCCATGTTTTGAAGTAAATCATTCCAATAACAAACTTTCATAGCAATTTTTTGCTTGATATAATAATATAAGACTGTTAGGAAATAACAGTTACTTTATTGCAGCTTTAAAACATCATGGTGCTGAAACTCTTTTTGCTGTGTCTTGTTTTTGTCGTTCTTACATTAAAGTTATACTTCATGACAGTTTCATAAGTGTCAACGCATCTAGAAAGTTATTGCAAATATGCTGTCTTTTTACTTGTACTTATAGAGTTGGAAGATGGTAGGATTATTTAATGTTTTTGAAAGGAGTCTCTTCTTAATATTGTTCTATATTATTATTAAAATAACTGTTTTCATTATTTCTGAAGCATGCGACAATCTAATATCAACTGTGTTCACAAGAAACATCACTGTAGATACAGTTGAAAGGTTAGCTTCAATGAATTCTCCAATAAACTGAACTTTAGTAGTTGCTAATTACTACAGATCAAATATGAGTAATGAGCTAGCCTATGAACCTACAAAAAAAGGCTATATAATATATATTATATATACAATGTATATATATATATCGTCATTTCTGAAGGGAGAAATAAACACAACACAAGTATCAATTTAACTAACAACGTTTGATTTGTGAACCAACTGTTTTAATTG
Organism: Enteromius unitaeniatus; assembly: GCA_032359435.1. Taxonomy (NCBI): domain Eukaryota; kingdom Metazoa; phylum Chordata; class Actinopteri; order Cypriniformes; family Cyprinidae; genus Enteromius; species Enteromius unitaeniatus. The sequence goes on from JAUMHI010000034.1 coordinate 8,605,124, forward strand.
TGCTCTTATAGCAGATTGGAGGCAATCGCCACGTGTTTTCAATAATAGGTGCACTCATTTCGTTAATTAAAATATTTGTTGGCAAAACCAAAATATCGGTTTGTGTTTTCAGTCACATTTAACATGTCTACCAATTCCTCAATTATTTTGTATCTCTTAATTGTTTGACTAAGCTACTTAAATTTGGCCACTACGCAGCTGAAGCAGTTTCTCCTCGTGCATGAGATTCTCGTCGCAGTAAAGGTGCAGGCGCATGCGCAGATCTCTCCGTCTTTTGTTGGAAGGGAATGACTGGCGTTTTCAATGCTCTCTGCTCCAGCATCGCAATATTTCTAGACGAATCCTCTGTATACAGTACAGTGGGTGGATACAACTCCGGAGAGAGGATTTGGCGTTTGAAGACGGTGTCCTGAAGCGGTCGATTGTGTGATCACAGCGTCTGGGTGTGGAGTTGTTTTATTTTGCATGTGTGTCAAGCTGATGCAAAGCTAGACAGAGCAGCATAACGGCCTGACAAAAGTTCTTGATTCAGATGCGAACCTCTCGATTTACTGCGTTACTAGCGATGTGCCGTAGTTTGTGTTTGTTCACCAGCAAAATCGTGGTTTGCACGGGTTATGAGATCATAATTTGATCTTTAAATGATTCGGTCAATTCAGTAGTTCCGGTTAACTTTGCGTGCAGCTATAAAGTGAGTCATTCATCCAGCCCGTCGCCAAAACTGCTCCGACTGCATTCGATTCGTCAAATTTAGGAGTTTTGCCTCAAACGCTTGTTTTTCGGGGGTAGCCAGCTCGGGGTAGGTAGTTAATAAGTCCTATATTTCACAGTTACGACACTGGCTGTGAGTTCGTGTGGTTAGTTAACGTCACGTTCCTACGCTAGCTTTTGGAGCACACCAGGCCAAAAGTTGTATACGCTTTTACATGCTCTCTGTTGTATTGAGTCTGCTGTATAAATATCACTAATGATTGCTATATGTTTATACTTTTCATTTTTAATTCAGCAAACTGCTAACGTTAATGTGTTAATACACTTCAGGGCGCAAAAAGTCACCCTCGTGGCGATTCAAACGTGTGTGACTTTCTTCTGTGCAGCAAAACTTTTGGTTACTGAGACACGAGACATTTCCAATAAGGAAAGCAATACAGGTTTAGAACAATGTAAGGCTGAGTACATTACTAAAATGTAATGCATGATATTAAGGATTTTTTTTTTTTAGTATAGCATCATGGTAATACCATGCAAATAATGACTTTTTTTTTTTTGTGTATAAATGTACCAGTGTTTTACCAAGAACCTAATACCATTTACACGTTCCATCTGTTCTGTGCACAGAATCCTCTACACTGAACCCATCATGGCTGATCTTGATACTGATTTCACCAGTGGAGATGCTGGGGCTTCCCTGACCTTCCCCATGCAGTGCAGCGCTCTGCGTAAGAACGGTTTTGTGGTGCTAAAGGGGCGTCCCTGCAAGATTGTGGAGATGTCTACCTCCAAGACCGGCAAGCATGGACACGCCAAGGTATCATGTTAATAAACTAGCTGTTAAAGGCTAGATGTCATAATGCATTGCTTATTCCTTAATCTGTGACTTGATTATTAAAATGCATAAATACTGAGGCTTAATTTCCTTTTCAGGTACACTTGGTTGGAATTGACATATTTACTGGAAAGAAAAATGAAGATATCTGTCCTTCCACCCACAACATGGATGTTCCTAACATCAAGAGACTGGACTATCAGGTAAGTTCAGACCATGATCATGTTTAGTTGCGTTTATTTTATTAATATTCATCAGTCACGGTTGTGACATTTGTAGTTTTATTATTGAGCTCCTCTCTAAATGATGTATTTTGAAGTAATGAGGCTTTTTTTGGCTTTCCTTTTGCATAGTTGGTTGGCATTACCGATGGCTACCTTTCCCTGTTGAAGGATAATGGAGATCTGCGTGAGGACCTCAAGCTGCCTGAAGGGGATCTGGGCAAAGAAATAGAGAGCAAATTTGAATCTGGGGATGAATTTCTGGTTTGTAGCCATTACATTGTTTCAAACTTACTTTAAATTTTAAAGTGTCCTGTTAGCTGATTTTAATATTTATCAATTGAACATCCTTAAGTTGTGTTCATGCCTTTTTGGTTTCACCATAATAAAATTCATACTTATAAAAAGCATCCACATCCTCATAGAACTTAAATTTAGAAACTCTTGAAAAATTAAACTCTTGGGGCTGCTTTCTGGAATAGGGATTAGATTAAGCCAGAGCTAGACCTTTGCTAATTTAGGATATTTAAGAATTTTTAGAAACGTGTCTTACAAAAATGCATTATCTGTGAGCATTTTAAGACCAAACAATGGCAATGATGTATTTTCAGATATCTCAGTGCAAGCTTTTTCCAGTTTAGACAGCTCTTAACATTTATTTTAATCTAGGACTAGTCATAAACCCTGTTCGGGAAACTGCCCCTTGGAGTTCAGACTTTTGAGCTATTTGAAACGCTCAAAATGGCAGCATTTTCAGCAGAATTAAATGCGGTGAAGCAGTTTTGTTTTCCAATCAATTTCTATATAGTTAATGTCTTTAAGCCTTATGATAAACGATATTCTTACATTTTAGTGTTTTCATAGAAACTCATAATTCCTGAGTGAGAGTACATATACAGGAAAACATCTTTGGTTTATGACATGACATGAAATGCAGCAAATTGTATAAAATTGAGTTTTCCATTTTAAGCCTGCCATATTAAAATGTGCATATAGCACCATTTAAGTGCATTTATATGAATACAGATGGCTTAAAAAAAACATAATTTTCTATGGAAGGGACATTGCAACAATAGTGTCTTTTTAAACTTTTAGCTTCTTAGTGTTAACTTTATTGCATTTTGCTTAATAGATTTCCTTTATTTCATAAATTGTTTGAGGTATAATAATGGTTGGGACCCCCTGTTAGACATACTTATTTGGGTCATTTTTAATATATTAGTATACAGGTACAGAGACAACTGACAAATCCTTCCACATTGACATACTGTACACATGAATGTTAGGCTTTCTAAAAAAAAAAAATACAAAAATCAAAAAGTAGGTTTCGATTGATAACTGACCTATTGGTTTTGAGATGCACCACTACAAAAAGTTATAGTATTTTACTGTTATCTTGAAAGACTAAGGTTTTTTGTGTGTGATTTCTTTGACTCTTGCAGGTCTCCGTACTGGCTGCCATGGGGGACGAGTGTCCCATTGCCATCAAGCCCATGAGCTCTTAATGAACAGAAGCTGACGGGCAGGTTGAGTGAGGGCCTCTATACCACAAATATTCCATTTTAGTTCTAAAAGTCACCAAAGCCACAGCCTTCACAAACCACCCAGAATGGGTTCTGTTAAACAGTAAAGATGCTGGACCTTTTGACCCGTCTCATGAGGTGTTGTCTAATCAGGATATTTCCATATCAAAGTGGGTTTCCTGCACGCACGTTCTTTAGTTCTCTTTATCCATTCCTCCTTCGTTATACAGAAGCACTTTTATCATTCATTATTAAAAATGGGAATAGTTTTTTAATGCTATACTTATTGCAGAAACCTTTTTATTCATGCCGAGGGCCTTAAACTGTTGCAAATCAGGCAGCAGCCATAGAAGATTACCTCTATGAATGACACTGACTAGTTTGCCGGCGTTTTGGTACATCTACATTTGTGCCAAAGCCTGTGTGTCTCAGGTAGGCTAGGATTCGTCTGTGTCGCTCAGACAGTTTGCCACTTGTTGGGGTGATCGGAAACTAGCAATCCTAAGGCAGACTCAACATTTACTGACATTTAATTCAGACCAAATATAATGTCACTCATCTGAGTAACACAATTTTTATTTTTTTTTCTCCGTAACTATAAAGTTTAACTCCAACTGACAGTTTCATTTTAAGTTTACAGCATTTGTCCCTACGTTAACAATTTTTAGTAGCAACGGAGCAATAACCCAACTTTGTTTGTTACTACTTCTTAGTCATAAGGGAAGATGATTATAAGAAGGGCCTTTGAGCTTTGCATTGGCTACGGACGCCCTCTGTAACAAACTCTGTTTACAGTAGCTTTGTTATACAACAAATTTTTATGCTGCAAAAATTAGCTCATTTTTTTTTGTACTTCTGGACAGGCACGTTGTGTGCTCAAGGGCTTCAATATCAACCCCTTTCTTTAGTATTCACATCTTATTGCATCTTGCATGCACCTGACTTGTTTACTGGTATAAAGGCTTTATTTGTTTAGTTTTTGTTCCACCTTCAGGGCACAGTTTGCATAGTATAGTAGTAGTAGTAGGCATTTTTATTTACTCTGAAATTCCTTTCTTGAAGTAGAAATGAGGACTATTGCTACAATATCTTTGCGTTTGACTTTCTCTAGGCAATAGTTTTCTTTTCTTAATTTTCCTGTCAGTAGTTTGTTTACTGTAAGATGGATGCTCGTGGTTAGGCAGAATGTTTTTCCCCCCCAAAGGATTTTCAACAGTGTTTGCTGTCATCTTACTATGTTCCCTGTTCTTGTAAATCTAGCTCTCATAATAAGGTAGCCGTAGATCTGAGAGCTCAAGTGGAAAGTATTGTATGTCTGTACAGTATTGAGAAACTTTCACATTGGCATATCAAACTCAGCGAGTCTCTCAGGTTTCCAGTGTTCTGTTATTTTGCTGTTTGTAGTATTAGTCCTAAATATCACTGTTAAAGACCTCCCTGTCTCTATCTGCAAAACATTAGTATTCATGCCTACAAGTGAATTGCTCACTTTATTTACTGGATGCATATATTTGGTTAATTTCTTGAATTTAGCAGCTTGACTATCAGCGACGGGCAGAAAGAAACTTGGGTTTTCCATGCAAACTGTAAGAAGGTGCTTAATTAGGCAAGCAGAAGAAGTGATAGTGTTCAGTGTTTTCCATATAGCTAGTTGAATGATAATTGTAAGAAACCACAGATTGGGATAAGAGGGGAGCAATTATAATAAACTTTACTGAAAAACTTCTGAGCTTTTGTGTTTATTTGTTCACACATTTACTTTGCACAAGAACGGTAAGACATTTACGTAAGACTTGAGTTTTAATTGTTTATTTCTCAAATTTGCTTTACCACCACTTCAAAGGTTTTGTTTTTTAAAGTAATATCTCATGCTCACCACTTACATACTTGTAAATATTACAACTAAAATATTTAAATAATGTTTTCTAGTTTAATACAAGTAAAAAAAAAAAGCCTTGTAACAGTCCATCAGTAAGACAAAGGAACAATATGTGTGTTTCTGCTGTTCCTCTTATATTCAGATAGTCAGGAAAAAGCTTGTTAGAAGCTTAACCGCTATAAATATTACGCTACATTTAGTACAAATTAGTGGTGTTTGTTTTTTAATAATGTGGGAGGCCACAGTGAAGAGCTGACTTATAAAGAATCCCACAGTTAACCAAAATTCTTCACAGAAGAGTAAAATTTCACAGGAATGACAATAGTTTAGGTGTGCTGTCTTAAACATTGTGGCAAAGCGCTGCCAACATCTTTGTCAGTTTTGTTGAATTGGGCCAGCTTTGAAGACTAAAAACAAAAATGGCCCTTTGACTGTCAATTTGCTGGCAAGCTTTAATGATTTTTTTTCTCAGCTGCCCTTCACGTCTCCAGTCGTGTTCACAGACAACTTTAAGCTGCTTTGGCAGAAGCTTCAGAAACGGCGCCGCTTCTTTAAACTTGGACGCACTGTTTTTTTTTTTTATATACAATACCTTTTATGTGACTTCTTCTCTGGATATTTTAGCGCATTTAGCACACAAAGTGTCATATGACATAATCTTTTTGCGTTGTTCCTTTTATTTCGCAACCGCTCTCTTATAGTGACATATTTCTAATATTCTGTGTAGCCACTAGATGTCAGTAAAGCACAGTAATACTACCACGGCGACTCTACCTAACCTGCTTTTGATTAAGATGTGAAAGTTATCTTTCTTTTTTCTTTTAGCTTTCCCTCTGTTTACATACGAGTCTGCTAACAGGAGCCCTTAGGCGTTGCCAAATGGTTCCTATATAGACGATGTTCTGCTCTACATTGCAGAGACAGATTGTGAATTGAAGTGCTCTGTTTACATTTCTAAACTCTGAAATAAGAACATACATTCTGGAGGCCAGAAAAAGACGTAGATTCAATGCAGATGTAGATGCCTTTGTGTCCATATGGTCTTACATGTACATGTGTGTGGAAGAAAAAATGGTTCCACCGCATCCATTAGTTTTAATGGTGCACAAATCCAGGGGTGATTCTTGTTGGTTCTCGTATATATACCATTGCACATTGCTTCCAGATGGAGAAGAATCTGTCATTTATTTCTTGGTCCTTGTTTCATTGTTAAAACATGCAGAGTGACAGCTGTTCTCACCAGTGAGGAAGATCACATTTAATATAGGGGCGTATATGTGGTTTCTTCCTTTGAAAACAAATATGTATTATAATAGCTTGAGATGTGGCTGTTTGTATTCATTATACCATGGACTTCAGATCTACGGCATCTGCACTGTATTATATGTAAACTGTCTGGTTTTCTCAAAAGTCTAAAATTATTTTGATCTTTTGTTAAATAGTCCCACAGTTTCTCCATTTTCACCTCTTGCAACTAAGACGAAACTTTAAAATGACAAGGTTGCATCAGTTCTGTAATAAATCTCTTTTTTCAGTATGTTTTTGAAATGAGAATTTTCAAATAAAAATGCTTAAGATGGTTTGCTGCTGATTTCATCTGGTTTAACTGGTCTACTAGTCTGACAAGTGTCCAAAACCCCTCCATAATTTGCAAACCATTTGTGTTATCAATTTAGTGTAGTTAGTTTCATATTTGTGTATTCATATTTGATATGCAAATTTCTAAGACCTTGAAATTATCAACAGGATCAAAACTTACTGAACAACAGGATCAAAACTTACTGAAAAAACCCCTCCATAATTTGCAAACCATTTGTGTTATCAATTTAGTGTAGTTAGTTTCATATTTGTGTATTCATATTTGATATGCAAATTTCTAAGACCTCGAAATTATCAACATGGTCAAAACTTACTGAAAAACTGTTGCACAGTCTGTTACACGTGACGATTTTGACCTTCTGAAACTGCACTAAATTTTTGTGTATTTTTGCTCTGTTTAAGCCTTTAAATAAAATTCAGGTTTAGTTTTGGCTTCATGATCATATATATCTTAATATACAGTATGGCCATAAAAAGTCCAGTGCGTTAAAAATATATTAACAATTTAATAAAACTCAAAAAAAAGATTTTTTTTAATGGGTTCTAATGGGTTGATAAATACTTCCATTTATTTAACAGGGTGTCATTATATAAATACAAATAAAAAACTTAATTCTCTGTGTATTCTAGTAGAGAATAATGCTGACCTGCTACAAACTAAAGCTTTCCGGCAATAAAAAAAACTAAACACCCAGTTCGCCCTGTTATGGTATTCGCCTCCCCAGTGGTCACTGAGTTATGAGTCATTGTGCTCCTGTGTAGTCAGAGCTAACGCATACCAGGCCCTCATCACCTCACCCTGATCCCAGATCAGTGCTAACACCACAGCAGTCCAGTAATGATACAGTACACACTAGATAGATAGATATCTGATGCTGTGATTTGGTTGCATTCTTCATTCAGCTGGTTTGCCTGAATAACAAAAACTAGGACTGAAATATGATGAAAGATGGGCTGAACAGTAACTGTTTTCAAACAGGTTACCAAACACTTCTGTATTTAGATGGTCATGCAAAAATGTGGTCCTACTTTAAACTCTGTTGCTGACCCGAAATTGCTGTGGGGTCACAAAACAGAGACAGCAAATTACTTGTTTCTGTACAATGAACAGATATAGAAGAAAGCATAATACAGATGAAAAATTATATACCGCTGCATATATACAGCCACTTATTATTGAATTCCACGTTTTGAGGGAAAAATATGCCATCTTTCAAAAGGGGTCAGTAAGATTGTTTTGGAGAAAGAAAAAAAAAAAGAAGAAACATTTTCACACATTTGACTTGTACCACGGTTTCTACAAAATATGAATCTGCAACACTGATAAAAGTGCATGTTTCTTGAACAGCAAATCATATTAAAATGATTTCCGAAAAATCATGTGATATTAAAGACTGGAGTAATGGCTGCTGGAAATTATGCTTTGCCATCACACATTGTAAAAAATCCAATTAACAAAATGTTGAAAGGGCAAAAATATTTTAGTTGAACTAATTTTATTGCTTGGGCATATTTATATTTAGGCTGCACAAATATATTTAAAAAACTTTAAATGAATGGTTATTTTCGAATTCAGTCATCATTAGGATAGCTAAATGTTGATTTAACTAATAAAAACTAATTCAGCCAATAACAAGATCCATTTTGCATGTGTACGTGCCTGTGTGAGTTGGCGGGAGAAACAGCGCCGCCATCTTGTCAAGTTCACGCTCACTAATTCCTAAGTCCCACTAATTAAATGTTATTTTTAGACTAAATGTAATGAGTAAATCATGTAACATATTAGATTTTTTTGTGAACATTTAGAAAGTGTTTTATGCACTCAAAAAAATAGCTTGTTGATCTAACGTAATATAATTATGCCACAAATTTCCATTCATTTGAACTGATTTATTTGAACTTAAAGTAAGTTAATTGTACTGATGACAAAAAATCATGCTAATACAATGAGATCAAACCAATTTTATTTGACATGTTCTGTGAATGTTCTCTGAACATAATTCACTCTTGTTGTCCCAACCATTGCTGTTGCTGCCCAGACTGCTGAGTTTTCGTTGAGTTTTCTGCATTTTTATGAACATGGCAAGGCCTGGAAGAGTTTACGTTTTTAATGTTTAGTTATTTTGAACATTTAAAAGAGTTTATATAATATAAAATAACATTTGTTTGGATATATTTGGTTACCATGGTGGATCGTGCTTAGGTTGTCATTAGCTGTCACACACACACACACACACACACACACACACACACACACACTAAAACACGATTGCTTAACTGTAAAGGGTAGAAACACTAGCCATATAGACTGTGTAAGTCACATACTCTTCTGATTTTATTTTTTCTTAATTGTATTTGAACAGAAAAGACATCATAATACTTTATCACGTGCTAAACACTACATCTGCAGCATAAACAAACTCTTTTAAATGTCAAATATAACTGAACAACAAACTATAAAAGGCGTTTCCTTTTACTAAACACATAAAACAGCTTTTAATTTCAACATTTATTCTCATGATCTATCCATACGCAAAGCATGCTGGGAACTAGAAATCCACTGCTCAGTTTCAATCAGTACAACATACATGATTTGTGCAGGCCCAACACAAATGGTTTAAGTTAACTTAATTTTTAACAAATGTGATTTCATTTAACATAGTAAAATTAAGTGCAAATGACAACTGTGTAAAAAACTAAAGATTTGTGTTGGTTTAGCTTATTTTATTCAAGTAAACTGAGCAAACGACTAGAATAATTTTTTTGAGTGTGGGTTGTATATCTGAAGAAACGTGAGTATCGAACAGTGTAACATATAAAGTTAATGTGTCAGGTAACGTTATAAGTTAACTTAGTCCAGTACGGCACTGAATAAATATTTATGAAGAGGAAGAGGGAGCAAAAATGAAAACACAGAAACAAAACAAACAAAATATCAAAGTCCAGGGTGGAGTGGAGGGTGGAAGAAGCCATGGAGGAGTCCAAAGCAGAGAGTGTTCCAGAGGCCAGGGATGCAAAAGCCCCAGGGCGGAGTTGAAGGAGGGAGGAGCCATGGAGGAGGAAGGGTTGATGACTCCAGGGGCCGACTGGCGGAGATGCCGCTGATGGAGAGGGAGCCCAGGATGGAGTCGCATAGACAGAGAGCCGGGGTGACACCGACGATCCAGAGGGCTGATGTGACGCCACAGGGTCAGGCGACCGAGGCAGAAGCAGGGACCTGGAGGAGCGCTGCGGAGCCGGAGTGACTGAGGATGAAGGTGGAGCCTGATGGAGACAGAGGGATGGAATGACGAGGCGCAGCCAGAGGAGTGGAATCCCGAGGCGAAGGATGGTCGATGACTGACCAAGGTGGAGCTGGAGGGACAAGGGAGCCCAGTGGAGCTGGTGGGATGATGGGCAATGGTGATGGCGAGGGAGCTGAAAGACCAGGCGGAGCAGAAAGGTCGGCGGGTCGAGGTGGAGTCCAGGATCCGATGGCTGGAGGCGGAGACAAGGAATCCTCATGACTGATCTGGGTTTGCAGCTGGATACCCCAAGGTTGTGCAGCGCTTCCCACATGCGCTGGAATGGAACAGGCGTGAAGGAGCTGACTGGTGTGAGAGGCGGCGGAAGAGGGACGGTGGGAGGTTACACGAGTCACATGAGCTGGTTGGAACCAGTGGAGGCGGAGGAGATACAGGGCCAGGTAGTGCTTCTCCAAACCAGTCTACCAGATTCACTTCGAATATTTCAGACAGTTCTTTGCACCATGTAAAGTCTAATTTTGGCTCACCCTCAGTAGTGAGAAGGTGGGCTCCCGATCTCCAAGCCTCCTTCGGGGACGGACGATGTTGCCGGCTCACCCACTTGGTTGGACTCTCCGGGCTCTGGTTGTGTGGCACTGTGTTGTGCAGTCACTGCAGGTTCTGGCTCTCTGTCTGGCACGGGCTTGTGCGACATCTCTGTGTCTGCTGGTGATCGGCTGGTCTCTGGACAGGTAGCGGGAATGGGTCGGCATGTACGTAGCTACGGGCTGTACACATGCTGTGGCACAGAATAGCGAGTCGGGAACCAGGCATTGCCATCGCGGACGGCTAATAGCATAGACTAGACACACCTAACATGAATTGCTAATTAACTGAAACTGGGTCACAGGGGAGAAAACAAAGAGCACATGGGGAAATGACAAGAAGCACATCAAAACATGTGACACCGGGCAAATAAAATTTTTTAAATAATTAGTAATAGTTGTTTCCAGGAGTTCGTGTTGCAAAGATGAATATGATAATCTCCCCATATGTAACGTCATCTTAATGGATTATGATTAGGTTATAATTAAGGAGTTTTTGTTTTCAATTTGTTTTGTTCATTTAAAGCATTCTATAGATAAATTTATCATGTCTTTTCAGTTCATTTTTGCTCCTGTTCAAGAAGCGAAGGCAGAAAATCACGTTTTGTTGATATTGCACACAAATAAAAGTTTACACTTCCCAATGATGCATGTTACCTTGAAAATGACAACAAAGGCTATTTTGCTTCCACTGAAAGAATAAAAGTGCTTCCAGTCTCTGAACACGTGGATACGATAGACTAGCGCACTTTTATTATAGTGAGGTTTAATGTTAAAGCATTTTTATATGCTTGAATTATTTTAGTATGTAGGCTGAATTGATTTTATTTTAGGCAAGTCGTGATGATTTGAAAAGGCATCAGCTCACTTTCTGGCGCTGGCTGCTTGGTCGTTACTTTTTAAAAAACAAAAACTTATAGACTATTTAACAAACAAAAATGTTCCAAACCTTTTTTTAAATTGACTTAAAAGAAAAATGATCATTTTGCCCTTACGCACAAAACTAAACTATTTTAATAGCCGAAACAGTAGTAAAGACTGGTCAGAGCAGCGATACTACGATTAAGGTGTTTACATGTCTGAATATTCCGATTAAAATCGGAGTAGACCACCTATGTTAATACAATCATGCTTGCTGCGAGCATAATCGCATTATTATCATCTAAGTATTGTGTTTACATGAGTTAAAGTTTAATCGCAATAGTGCCAAAATCTCATTATAATCGCATTAAGAGGGTCCATATAAACGCACTCAGTGTTTAAAGTGAATTTTGCAGTTTTTTATTCCTGTATGTTTAGTTTGTATGAAAAATGTTTTAAATGGAGATTGTTATTAAATAAAGGCCATTATGTGTTGTAAAGCATCTTTTTAGTGATTAATAAACACCAGTTAATAATTTTTAAACATTATAAAAATGTGTTTATGTAAATCCTAGTTGAGGTACAGTAACATATAAAACACATCGAGTAAACAGATACATTTTAATTGCCATAACTTGCTACAGTCTCTAAATGTTTGAAAACACTTTAGTTGAATGAACTATAAAACTAGTTCACTAAAGGTTGAGCCAACTAAAAAAAAACAATTCCGATAACACTTTGAAGTCAGAAATTGACTCAACGTAAAATGTCTGTGGAACCTGTTACTAAATAATAATTAGTTGAAACTGCTTAATTTTTTTTTTACAGTGCAGGAATAAATGACATAAATAAATTTAAATTGTAAAATATATTAAAATAAAATTGGTTATTTTATTTTAAATAAAATAAATGCAGCTTTGGTGAGCATAAATAACATTAAAAACAATAAAAAAAATTACCCTAAACTTGAAAAAGTGATGTGCATGCGATACAGTAACACAAGGAGAAAAGTAGAAAGGGTAGTAAAGGGTCATATTCTGTCAGTAAGTCTTTGTATTAGCTGTGGCCTCATAAACACTTGAAGGATCTTGTCTCTAAGCCTCTACTCCTTTTGAAGTCTATACTCTTGATTCGAGTGGGACCAAAGGAATCACAGCATACTGCTATATGAAACTGCCCTCTTTATTAAAACGCAACTTTCTGGACGATTAAACTCATATCCTGTACGTTATCGTATGCTGCACACATTTAGTCATGTTCCTTTCACTTGTCAGTGTCTCTTGGTTTCTTTGGAAAGGACACTGCAGATGCTCTTGTGCATGAGTAAGCCAATTTCTAGGCTTTTTGCCACAGTACTACTATAATGTAAGACTTGGCAGGTGTCTTTATATTTCATTGTGAGGAAGGAGAGTGTTGAGACACGTTGGCTTTCAGAGCCTAAGTGGATATGATTTTTTTAAGAAAAGATTAGAACGTAAAAACTATTTAGATCTTTTTATCTATAACTTGTCTGTTTGGCATCAAATTCTTTTATATTTTGTCATCATTTTATATTTGATTATGGCCTTTCTGTGAGTTTAGATTGTTTCATTTAAGTGTGTGACACTTTTCCAGATGTACTTGTATGTTGTAATAATATTTGTTTTTTAATCTTAGCTATGTGTTCTAGCTTTATCTCAGGGAGTGATTGTTGTCATTTCCACTTGCTGATTAACTGCTTTTACCGTGTTTTCATTGTTCAACCAGTGACTCATGTAAATCATATTACTTCGGGTTAGAGGGTTAGTAGGTGCATGGTCAGCTAAAGAGTATCAAGTTTTTGAAAGAGAAAATATGTTGGGATTGGGAGTATGAGATCTGTTATAGATCTGATAGTGCTGCTTGGTTTGTTTGGGGAGTTTTTATTTTATCTGGACAGTGTGTGTGTCCCTGCATGTCCACATGTCCCCTGGGCTCATAGCAGACTTGACACTTCCCTCACCCCCTCTTTAGGCTCCCTTTGAAGTGTGCTACCAGGAAGCATGGGAGGTGAATCACCAGATGATGAAGATGACAGCTAAAAACAAGGTGTTTTTTATATATACAGAGGAGGCCAAAAGTCTGAGGTCACATGTTTGAACATGTGTGATCTATATTTCAATTGAATTTTGAAAAAACATTTGATGGCATTTTAAAACAAAACATCATAAAAAGGAAAAAGAAAGATGTGTGTGAATCTAGGTCAGTAATCAAGCCAATTTGTGAACTCCTTTGTACAGACAATCAGATGTCTCTCTTGAATATGATCTTTGGATCATCTCAAATTATATATATTTTTCTTCAGGTTTGGCACATTGTATTATTAATTTTTTATGCTGGTAATATAATTTGTAAACTTTTTGGATGCATTTTGTGTATGTGCGTGTATGAATATATTCTCCATCTCTTCTTTCAGGTTTTATCTATATTTTGTTTGTGAACAGGTTTGCTGCAAGGTGATAATGTATTTGATTTTTAAAATGGTTTTCTGTTGTAAATTATAAATGTTTTGTTCTTTTTTTACTTGTTAAAATACAGTTTACGCCTTGTTTGATATGCTGCCTATCCAGCTAAGCACGTGCATAATTCCTAACACACTGAAAACTGTTTTTTTTTTTTTTTAAATATACAGTAACAATGTATGAAGGGGTACATTGGGGTACAAAATTAATGCTCAAGACATTCTCAGCAAGTGTAGAATCTTGTTTTTTGTTTAGTTTTTTTTCTATCTGCTGTCTGTGCAGGTGTATAAACACCTCAGATGGTGAGAGGCTTTATTTGTCAGGATGTTCTGGAGAGAATGATTTCATGGGTTGAGAGCGGCTCAGACAGGATCTTCAGCTGTACATATAACAGTAGTATAATGTGATCCTTGTGAACTCTAGTGTGGCTGCTGTTTGAAGAAGCCTCCAGGCATTTCCTGAGGAGGCTGATCTTGTTCAGAGCTTTCCAAATTACATGATTATATGTAACTGACCTAGCCTCTGCTGTTTATTAACATTTTAAAACCCTGGGCTTTTATACCCATAATTGTTTTTAGTATTATAGTTTTTATTAATCTAGATTTTATTATTTTATTATAAATATTTTATTATAATATTATTCTATGTTTTAATCATTTTGTTATGTGGTTTTGCCATTTTTATTTGTTTTTATGTAAAACATATTTTAAGTTTAAGTTTATTATTATAGATTTTTTTTTTCAGTTAGTTTCCAAAGTAACATTTCTTTTCTTTTTCTTTTCTCTTTTTTACATTCAGGTTTTATTTAATATATGTTTTATGTTAGCTTTAATTTAGTTTTATTTACAAATAACAAATCCATGATTCATGCACTTTTGTTATGTTATTATTATTTTATTTTATTTATTTATTTATTTACATTTTTACATAAATTAAGTATCTGTTAATGTTGGATATTAAATTGTGCATGCTTATTTTATTTCTTTTGGTGTCATATTATGCTCTTATAAGTTAACAAGAATTTAATAACACAGTGAACTTTTCATAGCCTACATTTTAGCATTGACAATGGTTGATTATTTTTTTATATTATTAATATTATTTAGACAAAGTATAGAATTTTAATACAGGCAATTTTTCAAATATCAGACATTAATAAAATCATGATTGCCTGAATAACTGTCAGCTGGTTTTTAATATTAGTGTATCCATAAAATATGGTCTTTTCATTCTCTGTGACTGTAAGCAGTATTTCAGAAGCATTGGTATGCTTTCATAAGATGCCCTTCGAGCACATGTGGCTCTGTGTTTTCCAGCAAATCAATAAGCATGGCTTCAGGAGGTAAAGAGAGACACAGATAGAAGGGGGTGATGGAAGCTTGTCTGTATTGAAAACAGATGAGACAGAATTTCTCTTAAAGGAGGCTTTGAGTGCTGGTTCAGACAGCCCACAACCCCCTCATTCTCCAATACACGGTCTGACTCATTTTTAGTTTTGCCCAACAGGTGTTTATTTTCTTCTTCCATCATATTACAGCTATGTATCATAAACTGAAATGTTCTGTTCATTTATTATATACCTAAAACCATTCCAGACAAACTGTGCTAAAATAATTGGTAATTTTGTCTGTTCATCATGATAAATCTGCCATGAATCAAATGCTCCTGGAGAGCATAAACCATGATTTCCTCAATTTTTATTTATAGAGTGCTGTGGTTTTCTGTTATTTGTGTGTTTGATAGACAAGCTGAAAACCATTGGCTGCTGAGAAGCACTTGATTGATTTTGCTGAAAGAGGTCTCATCTTTTACTAATCCTGGATTTAAAAAAAACACATTTCTACTGTTGCTCTCGCAGGCTACATTTGGTATGATCTCTACAGAGAGTAATATAGTTTAAGCTGTACTCACATGAAGTAGGTTGTGCTGCCGTTTGTGAAAAAGGTCAGTAACAAGAGTCAAAGTGAAAATACTAAAGCAGCACAACTCCTACGTTTGGAAGCCGCTTTGACATTGGGAGGACAGATTTGTACGTAGAGAGAGATAAAAGCTTGTAGTTCAACAAGGCCACTTCATCAAACGCTCATGTGATGACTATCTATGAGACTTTATGCTAGGTCGAGTAGTTCTCCATGATATGTTTGTCTTTATAATTTTATGATTTTCATGTTTGCAGAATGATGGATTGTGTGTAGAAAGTGCTTACATTTGGCAGTGCTGTGAAATGCAGATGAGGAATTGGCTGTTGCTTGCTAAGGGCATCTTACGTAAGACTACTTAGGTGTGGTATGTAAGACTATTTTTCTACTTAAACTAGTTAGGACTGCCTTTGGACTCTGTTTGGACTCAGAATGAATGAAATGTTCCTCATGGAGGCAAAATCAACCACACATGTTAAACTCTGTGCTTGTTTGAAGAGCCGAGTCTTGCAAAGTTAAGAAAATAACAGCTCCGGAATACAGTACACCCAGGTTGAAGGGCATCACTCTCGTGGGAGTGCTTGATATTTTTGCTTGGCCTTGACAGAACGTCATCACTATCTGTGGAAGGTAGTCACCCAAGAAGCGTCATGTTAACAGATCATCAGATACGTCTTTGTGTTTACATAAACAGAATGTTCTGTAATTTTCATGTAAGTTACGCTTCACAGTGTGGCACTTAAAGACATTCCCCTTGTTTAAAATCATGAGATCATAGATGGCGCTGTTGAAAAGCGAATTAAAAGTCTTTGATCAGTTACTCACCCTCCAAATGTACCAAACCTGTATGAGCTATTTCTTCTGTTGAACACAAAATAAAGTATTTTGAAGAATGTTGTAGAATTTTGGTAAAAAGTTTGACTACTATTTCAAACTAACCAGTTGACCATTGACTATGTCAAATTAATTTGATTAATTTTAAAGGAGGCCTTTTTCACCCCCGGGAGCCGTGTGGGGCACACTTCATTGTGGTTGGATGTGCCTTCTTTGACTTCTTTTGGACTGCTGAAAAAAAAAAAACACTCGCCCACTCAACTTATAAAGTTTACAAAAGCAAGGAAAATGTTTAATGTTAATCTGACTGGATTTGTCTGAAAGAAGTAGGCCATACACCTAGGATGCTTTGAGAGTGAGCAAACCTTTTTTCAGGTGACTTACAGCCAGCTTACATTTAGAATATAAAACTGGAAGTCATCGACTGGCCATAGACCCATATTAAAATGGCCAAATTTACAGAAGAAAAAAACATGTTTACAGCCTGGTTAAAAAAATGCTTTTGCTCTATATAGCTAATTTTGCCTTTCATGACAACCGTGAGGGGGGTGAATTTTCACTTTAAAACTCATCCTTTTAAATTATATTAAGCATTACAGTTCTGCATGATTAAGGCGTGACAACTTGACTTGACAAGTGGATTGCCACTGCTGTCACCATCATCGAATTTGGCGTGGTTTTATCA
Organism: Enteromius unitaeniatus; assembly: GCA_032359435.1. Lineage (NCBI taxonomy): Eukaryota > Metazoa > Chordata > Actinopteri > Cypriniformes > Cyprinidae > Enteromius > Enteromius unitaeniatus. The sequence goes on from JAUMHI010000034.1 coordinate 8,622,500, forward strand.
ACCAGCTTCCGCCTCTTTGCCCATTTTCTATAATCCGAGAGTGACACGATTCCAATTTCTTTCCGATTTCTTACATTTTCAAGCTTTTGTCTATATCAATTTTTAATGCACAAACAGAAGCGACCAGCACATTCATCAAAATTTCTCTTTTTTGTTCCACAGAGGCAACAAGGATATACATATTTGGGACAACCCATGGTTTGGAACTCACCCTACATGGCAGAAGATATTTATGGAGCCAGGATTTAACCAAATAGGTATGTCTCTACATCAAAGAATCTTCTTGGCATTTCAGAGCAATTCAAAGGGATAAAACAACTTTTTCCACTTGAGCACATGACTGCTTCTCCTTCTAGGAAAGGAGCTTTGGAAAAGAAGCAAAAGTAATGTTATGGAGGTGTATTTGTGTTGATGCTTACTAATTTCTGTACATTATAGTCTCATATTTATAAGTATATTTTCAATCTCCCAAAATTCAACTTGTTTCTATCATGTAATTGCATCTCTGGTGATTGGAAGTTTGCAGACACATCAAAAAATGTTTTGAAATGATGAAGGATTTCCTTCTCACTGCAGCAGCCTGTACACACAAAAAAGTGCTAAAGGTTAAGAATCCAGAGGGTATTAAGCAACTACATTTCTTTTAGGCTTGAGCCAGGACATTGTTCCTAAAGCATGAAAACAAAATAAAAAGGACAAGCAGAGCGGTTCCCAGTAAGTGTTGTGGCTTACAGTGCAGGGTACTTTATTAATGGTGTAGATAACGTTTGGTCATGGAAAAAGAGGCCAGCTGGAATATTCCGGACAGCTGCGGAATGAACTGACTAAACATCTCTCACTGTTCCTGTCGTTGTTGGGAACCTCATCACTGTCGACACTGAATAATAAACATCAGTCAAGTGTGAAAACAATCGAACTGTTCACATCAGTATTCGCAAAACATCTTCAAGCACAGGAGTGTGGGAATATTAGACCTAGACTGCTCAGGCTATTACTATAATTGGTCTATTGTGTCATTTTATGCTTTTGCCACATTTTTTCATCATTTTCCGTCTTTCATGATGGTTTCATGTCTGACTCACGCACAGAGTACAGAGCACAGAGCACAGAGCACAAAAAAATGAGTGAGTGAGTGAGATCGAGGGCTGAAATACTATAATTGAATTAGAAACGTCAGGAATTCTTTGATTAGGGTGAAATCCCTTCTGACCTCGGTGTACTACTCTGAACAGATGTGTATGAATGAGGCTTTTTAACAGGACGTCCCAGTGGATCTTTCTTTTTATCTCCATCTCATACTTTATATTAAGGCGAATGGCATATAGTCACATACTGCAGGGGTGCTTAATACTGCAGTATTAGTATTCTGACCTAAATGTTTTAGAGTGAATAATAATGTTTAATTATACAAAAAAGTTCCTCAAGACAAACATTAGGTTGGCTTGAAAAAGCCTAGCCTGAGAATTTAATCAGGTGGGACATTCTTACGTTTAAAGATGTATATAGGTTAGATAGATGTTGAAAAGATGTTTCTAGCATGACTAGCATGATTAGCTTGTTACCACCATAATGTTGTCATGATTAGCATGTTACATGCAGGTCGCTAGCATGATTAATATTTGACTAACATGTTGCTAACATATTTGTAACATGATTAGCATATTACTAGCATATCACTAACATGTTTAGCAAGTGATTAGCATGTTGTTAGCATGTTTCTAGTATTACTAGTAGCCTAAGTGACTAACATGTCGGTTGTATAATTTGCAAGTGCCTAGCATGTTTCTAGCATGATTAGCAAGTGACTAGCAAGTGACTAGCATGTTGGTATCATGTTTCTTGCATGATTAGCATGGTACTAGCACGTTTCTTGCATGATTACCAAGTGAACAGCAAACACGAGAAAGCTTGAATTTCGCAGTTATGTGATGTCACCTAACCTTCTAAATGTAGGACTGTACTCCCAGGGGCAAGGTAAGAAAAATCCCATATGTGGGACCATACCGCTCAATAGGTTAATACTTTTTGTGAGAAAATAAACCTATACTATTAGTCAAAATATTAACAGAGTTAATCACGAATATTCTTTTCAGTTTTTGGTTTGGTTGTAGTATTGCCTTAACCCAGTCATGCCCGAAACACTGCACATTTTAGGTGTCTCCCTAATTAAGCACACCTGATTATTAAAGACTCCAAGACTTCATTTGTGTGTGTCAGATAAAGCCGAGTTCAGACTGCCTGATTTTAGCCCCGATTTTGAGATATCTGGCATACTCAATATCTGGACCTGTCTGCGATTTAAAATCATGCCGTGTGAAATGTGTTCTGACTGAATAACATCGGCAATTACCTACAGCCAATGAGAGAGCAGCATCCAGGGCAGCGGGAAGTTGGGGGAGGAGTTAAGAAGGAATAGAAGGTAATTATCCTCGTCCATAATCTTCTATTCGTTGCAAATGAGCGCACATGCAGTTTGTATGACAAGCTTATTTTGCCTGATATTATTTTTTAAAATAATCCAAGTCTCACGTGAGAACTCCGGTCTTGCACACGTGACCTCGTGTTGTTTCCATGTCACTTCTCGCATGTGTTTGGCAGTGAGACAAAGTTGTAGGCGATTCTTCCTGTTGTAAAGTCATGCATTGTGAAACCCCCTGTCACCGATCTATCATGCAGTGTGAACATCGCAGCGACTGAATGCTACCCCAGATCAGAAAACATCTGTGACGTGACTACTTTGAAAATTGTGCGGTCTGAACTCGGCTTAAGAGAGACATCAAAAACTTGCAGTGTTCTCCAGGACCAGGAATTGGAACCCTTGCCTTAAAGGAATAGTTCACCCAAAAATGAAAATTCTGTCATTATTTACTCACCCTCAAGTAGTTCTAAACCTGTAAGAATTTATCTGTTCTGCTGAACACAAAGGAGTTCAAACTGGTTATTTTGGGTCACCGTTGACTTGTATAACAGGAAATAAAATACTATGTAAGTCAGTGGGAACCCAAAACAGACTGGTTCCAAAAGTTCAGCAAAACAAAGAAATTCTTAAAGGTTTGGAACTACTTGAGGGTGAGTAAATGATGACAGTTTTCATTTTTGGATGAACTATTTTTTAACACATTCTGTTTCTGTTTTGGGAAATAAAAACATGCTAGTACATTAGGAGGAATTTGAGGGTGGTGTGAAAATGTGATTGGAATCTAAAACAGCTGTAAGACACAACCCCACAACTTGTGGTCCACAAGGTTTAAAGAAAGTACTCATGAAACTTTAGCAAAACATGTAACTTTAGATGTACAACAGCTTCTCACTGGGGCAGTACCCCTAAAGAATCGTTTTATCTTATTTATCTTATTTACCTGTAAAAGGTAAATGACACACTACTTTTCTAAATACTAATATGCATCTTTCAGGGGCAAAGGTACTGCCCCAGGTACAGGTTGTTTTACACATTACTTTTGGATTGCTACAGCCTAAATCATTAGAATATGGACCTACAGTACAAAGTGATTTGTTGATGCAGTGGCTGCATACTAAAATCTATCCTAGGTTGCACGTTGTCTCTAGAATGTTGCATCCTCTGTGCGTCATAAATATGATGCAGACTCATTAGATGGGTTGAGTCTTTTTTGACTGATAGATTACAGTGGCCAAACTCTGCTTTGTCTTCCCTTATTACCAACACAGTGGGCCCTCAAGGAAGTACTCTGCCAGGAAGATCTCCCCGGTGTTATTTAACCATTATACAAATGAATGTAGAGGTTCCTCTTCCGATGTTTTCAATGTAAATTATGCAGAAGATACAGCAATTGTTGGTTTGATTCCTGAAGAAGAAGTGGAATATTGTATTGAGGTGTGGATGACAGGTAAACAGGTTTCCTTCAGGTAAACATAAGCAAAATGAAACAAATCTTTGCCCAATCATTAAATGCAAAATTGTAATTGGATGTAAATACAGCAGCTGTTTACATGAATGGGCAGCAGTGATTGTATTTTATGCATAAGCTTCGACATTGTGGTGTGGTATTTATATATTGGCTCCATTCAACTTTTGAGAAGATTGTTTTTCTTCATGGATATTGATATGAGTTACAGTACAACCATCTGGTCAAAGGTACAGGGTATTTTCTTACAAACGCTTGTGCACAAAGATCTTTTTATACCTCTATAATAGCTAAATTGGAGTGATATCACAGTTGTCAATTTACATCTATGGGAAGTGATGCTTGTTGTATTGTTTGTTTATATTGTTGTATTACTGAAGAGTTGCCACAGATACAAAAAGAATTTGACATTAAACTAAACTAACTAATATGCTTTACTGGACCATCAATGGAAAGACTCCTTGGCTAAATCAGGGTTGGGCAACTCTGGGCCTCAGGATCCACTTTCCTTGAGAGATTACCTACAACATTGATCAAACTCACATGCATGTAGCTTTCTTGTAACCCTTGTTTAGATTGTTCAGGTGTGTTTGATTAAGGCTGAAGCTAAACTCAGCAGGAAAAAGGATCTTGAATGCCACAGTTGCCCACCCTTGGTCTAAGGTCAATGAAAAGAGTGGATACATGCGCTGCATAAATCATTCCTCTGTTGTTCTGCTCTCTTTGAAAACTAGGAGCTCTGAAACATGGCTTACTCTTCTGATCTAGTTTGTGAGTCTTATGGGATGTTTATCACTCATTGATACGTATGGTCACCCCAGCAGGAAGTGTCCTTACTACTCTAAAACATGCGTTCCTACTTGTGAGGCAAGCAAGGAGGCGTCAGGACACCCTATAATGCTAAAGTGCACTAAATATGTAAGATCTCGACCGAGCTCCCCAGCAGACCTGCTTATTCTGGCCCCATGCCCGATTCCAATGTTTTCCCTCTCCGCTGGTCATCTCTACTGAAACATGCAGAGCAGGCAGATCAAAGCTGCTTCTCCTGGAGGCCTGAAGATGGAGATAGATCAAGTTAGCTCTCGTGAAATGCAAACCCTTTCAACTGCTGTTGTGCTCCAGTGGCGTTATGATCTTTGTAACTAGATGATCAAAGTAGCAAACCTTTTCAGGACGGTGTTTCCAGCGGTAGCTCAGCGTCTAATTCCTCACGCATCACTGGTGTGCGGCACTCATTCGCTCTATCACTGCGGTGTGTATTTTTAGAAGGAATGTTAGTTTGGGAACATTCTGTTGGCATAGGCGTTTATCCATCTGCACGATGGTCCAGTGCCCACCCTCTCATTTTTCCTCGCTTTGATTCACTACGTCCCACTCTAATGTGCACCAGCTGTGAAACCTGCGCTTGTTTTGTACTTGAAATGAGCAGCGATCTTGTGTTTCCACCTAGAGATTTCTATCTACTCAGGGATTTGCGTTCTATGTGCCTGGGCTGGAGAAATGGCACCTTGTGTAATTGAGATTTTACTTTCTAAGAAAACACACACATGGCTTTGGACATTATGTAACACTCTGTTGCTTAGGGAATCTGTCAGTCAAAGCACCTAAGTGTATGTTATTATTGTAAATCCAGGCTTTTATTTTACTGAAAGAAAACCTTGACCTCCTGGGATCGAGCAATTGTTTTTTTGTCCTGTCTTTAGGATAGAAGACATTTATTTACAAAACTCTTACTAATCACAAATTTATACTATTTGGTGTGATTCTAAAGTGTGGAACCGAAAGAAACTTTACTATTTCATGAGGGCATGGAAGAGGTGCCGTGAAAGGACATGAAGTGATTCTCTTTACACTATAAGTTGCATGACAACACGGTGTACGCAGTAATATTATTGAACTATGATTTATTACAAGAAACAAGACCAGGCTGAGGTCAAGAGTCAGTATTGTGCTTTGAATAAAGAGGGGCCTGAGTAAGATGAGAGATGTGATTGCTATTTCCTTCCTAAGCCGTAATAAGCCCATTGCTCATTGGCCTAATCAGAGTTTAATGTCAGGGATGGAAGTACGTATTTGCAATTTTCAGAAGGGTGGTTCTCTTCTTCTGTGACCGATCTGCTGGATGACATGAATGTGACCCATATGGGGGCCTGTGGAAGTGCATGTCTATGTCACAACCTGTTTCTATTGTTCAGCAGAAAGAACTCACTCCACAGGCAAAACAGCTTAAATTACAGACCTTTTATATGCTTGTAAATTGCAGAATTATTTTGATATTGTAAAAAAAAAGCAAAAAAAAAAAAACAGTAACAGCAAGTCACTGTAGTTAGCACATTATCTTTATTTACCAGGAAAAAGTTTAACTGTTATACACGTGAGCTCAATTGACCATAATAATGTTATAAGAAAATAGACTCTATTGTTAGACTTATTTAATAAAATGCTATTTGTTAGAAAACTAGAAGACATGGGGAAAGATTTTTGGCAACATAATTGTAAAGTTATAAAATATACCAGCAGGCAAACCCTGACCCCCTGTGCAGATCAAACATTTTACTCTTACACAACCATTACAAATGCCTTTAATCAACGTTAATCCAAAATATGGTAAAGATAAGTCTAGCATAGGTCAAATCAAGCCAGTATTCGTCTTTACATGCCAGCATGCTGGCGTTAACGTGGATTAAAATGATCATTTTTAGAAATCTTTAAATCCATCATGCTATATTCTTCATCCTTGCCACCTTGTGGGCAGGAAGTGTCCTGGAAGGTCGTGACCTGGCTAAAGAGTGCTGATTGCACAAGGACAGCCTTAAGCAATTTCTGCAGACCGCAAACTGTTCTCAATCTGTGCGAGCACTGGCAGGCTGGCATTAGCACAGTGCCTAAATAGACATAAATTATAGGTTTCAATTGTGTTTGTGGACTTTAGCATTACCGGGGCTGTTAAAGACACTATTCAACATCCTGAATCAATTCATGATAAAATGCTCATTGTACTTCCTCATTTTGTGTGGGTGATTGTTGCAAAACATCAGATGAGCCTTTGGAGAGGAAAATGGCTAAATGTACTATAGGCACAGGTGCATTAACCTTATCACATCTTCTCCTATGGAGAATATATATAATATAAATATAATATAATAATATATATATAATATAATATATAATATAATATTATAATAATAATATAATATATTTTATATGCAATTTACAATTTATAAAATTTGTATTTAAAATTGTATAATTATATTATGAATGTTTTTGTTAATATTTTATTTTTATATAAATATCAAATAATTTTATTCAGCCTTGTTTGAGGTGATGTACACAGAGACTCAATTGTTTTGCATTCGTAGGCTGTTATTCTCATGTTGAGCAGTAGGGGAGTGTTTTTCCTGGTGTTCAGCCATATTTCTCCCACTAATTTTCCCAGCACTCCGAGCATAGTTGTATTTTCCTTCATGGACATCTCTGTCTGTGACTTCATGTCAGATCAAGTGCAGTACATGAGTGATTTTTTCCTTCAATATGAGGGCGTGGGGCTCTGGTGAAACTCACTCATGTAAGGATGACTTACATTCATTCAGCCCTTGATCGTGTTCTTTTCACCAACTTTATGTTTATAAGATTTAATCACAAAGAATTACACATAATAAGGAATGTGTCTCTACTCACAAAGTACTGAGATTGTAAATAAACAATTCTCCAGTGTTGGGGAGTAACTAACTAAAAGTAGTGACAGATAAATTAGCATTTCTTTTTTCAGAGTGTCAGTAATTCTTATTAAAATAGATAAGCTCTTCGATCAACTGCAGCCCCACTAATTTATCATGACTAAACACTTATTCAAAGAATAAGAAAGAATAACCAGACAATGGCAAGATTTAGGCAATGCTCTTTAAATAATAATCTCTCTGGTATGTCAGTGGAGTTGAGAACCCTTTGTTTTGCACAAATATAACTTTAAATAATTCAGTCAAATACTAAAATAAATTAATAAAAGTTTGGAGTTATTTAAAATAAAAAAAGAAAATAAATTAATCAATTTATACAGCATGCATGCACTAAATTGACAGCAAGTGACGTTTATAATATAACAAAAAATATATATTTCAAAGATTCTGTTTCTTTGAATGTTCTATCAGAGAGTTCCCAAAAAAAATATCACTGTTTCTACAAAAATATTAAGCACCACAACTGTTCTTAACATTAATAAGAAATCTTTGCCAGAAAGAAAGTGTTGCAAATGATAGAAAAAAAGGCAGAATTCTTACTTCATAACTCGCAATTCTGACTTCATAACTTGCAATTCTGAGAGAAAAAAAGTCCAAATTGTGAGATAAAAAGTCTCAATAACCTTTTTTATTTTTTATACAGTGGCAGAAACGGGCTTCCATAGTTTGTGTTAAGTGTTTTGTTAGTACCTTTTACTGTTCATACTGATTTAGGATTAAACAGAATATATCTCCCTTATGAAATCTGATTTTGTGTGTTAAACTGACAGCACCTTCTCTTCATTTTGCTTCACTTTAATTGGTGTTGAAACAGCAGTCTGGCTCTCTCGCTCTGGCCGTCTGTAGCAAATGACGTGCTGGTGGAGAAAAGAGATGAAGTGCCTCGTACATCAGAGAGCTTAAAGAACAAAAGAGCATTTGGGTAAATGGAGGTCATTTACCCAAAGGCCTCATTTATCTTGCTTATGGTACAATCATTCAGACTACGAGTCCAACACTGTCAGCACTAGTTCACATGCTCAGAAATGAGCATGGTGCATGAGGCTTCATGAGTAGATGAATGAGGTTAGAAAGCATAGCATGTTCAGTATAGCTGTGGCCTCATTTGGATTGGACATGGAGCGTGTTTGAAATGTGATCTCTCATAATGCATAATAGAAAAATGTAAATGTTTACATTGTGAAATTTGACTCTAACGAGTCCTAAACAAGGCAAGCTTACATGCTGTTTTCTAGACTATTTGTTGCGTTTAAGTCGTTTGTGGATCTCTGAAGAGTTTAGTTGTATGTGTTTTAATTGCTCAAGCCACAGGGGCTGTTGTCTTTGTCTGCGGTCAGTGTTCTAAATTTCTAGAAGAAAATAAAGAAAAATGATCTCTTTCCACACAAGTGGTTTTGACCACCTGGAGGAGTAAGAGGTGACTAACGCTTGCAATATGTTTGACAAAGAGGACTCTCTGTTCTCTGGAAGAATTTGCTATCAGCTTTTTGTCTGTGTGTGTTTGTGTGTGTGCTTGTGTGTTTGTAAGGGCAAACTTAAAAATAAGTGTTGTCACACGGGGGCTTCTGGGAATGTTCTTTATTCAGTTGGGGTTGAATTTGTATGCCATGAAATTTGCTTGTCAACTTTTCAAATTTGTTAGCTACATAAAATAATTTAGATACTACAGATATATAAATAACTCAAATCTATATGAATGGTTTAAAAGTTATGAAATATATCAGTCGGTGTGGAATTAATGTATACGTTACACCACGTCTTGAATGGAATAAGTGAAATAAATCAGCTTTTTAAAGATATTCTAATTATATGACCTGTATATATATATACTATATAAAAAGTGTATAAATATTTCTCAATGAAAAAATTAAACTAGTAACTTATTGATTTGATTGAAATAGTTGTTTTCTCTCTCCCTCTCTCTGTTCTTGTGTTTCCAATAATTTCCTAATGTAGATTTTCTGAACCCAATATATTAATGTGTATATAAATTATCTGCATATTATATGTAAAAATTTATAATAATAAAGTGCACACATTCAAGAAGTGAAACTTGTATAATGTATACATTCATTCCACACAGACTGATATATTTCAAATGTTTATTTCTTTTAATTTTGATGATTATAACTGACAACTAATAAAAACCCCAAATTCAGTATCTCAGAAAATTCTAATATTGTGAAAAGGATCAGTATTGAAGACACCTGGTGCCACACTCTAATCGGCTAATTAACTCAAAACACCTGCAAAGGCCTTTAAATGGTCTTTCAGTCTAGTTCTGTAGGCTACACAATCACGATTTGACAGTTGTCCAAAAGATGACCATTGACTACTTGCACAAGGAGGGCAAGAAACAAAAAGTCATTGCTAAAGAGGCTGGCTGTTCACAGAGCTCTGTGTCCAAGTACTTCAGTAGAGAGGCAAAGGGAAGGAAAAGATGTGGTAGAAAAAAAAGTGTAAAAGCAATAGGAATAACTGCACCCTGGAAAGAATTGTGAAAGATCTGTGATCTGGAAAGAACAAAACCCATTCAAAAATGTGGGGGAGATTCACAAAGAGTGGACTGCAGCTGGAGTCACAAACGTATGCAAGACATGGGTTTTAGCTTCGCATTCCTTGTGTCAAGTCTCTCTTGAACATCAGACAGCTTCAGAAGTGTCTTGCTTGGGATAAAGACAAAAAGGACTGGACTGTTGCTGAGTGGTCCAAAGTTATGTTCTCTGATGTAAGTAAATTAAGGTTCCCAGAGTCTGGAGGAAGAAAGGAGAGGCATGTTGCTTGAGGTCCAGTGTAAAGTTTTCACAGTCAGTGATGGTTTGCCATGTCATCTGCTGGTGTTGGGCCACTGTGTTTTCTGGGGTCCAAGGTCAATGCAGCTGTATACCAGGATGTTTTAGAGCACGTCATGCTTCCTGCTGCTGACCAGCTTTCTGTTTGTATGACTTTAAGTAATATTCACATTTTCTGAGATACAGAATTTGGGGGTTTCATTAGTTGTCATAATCATCAAAATTAAAAGAAATAATTTTTTTTTTTTAGTATATCAGTCTGTGTGGAATTAATGTATACATTATACAAGTTTCACGTCTTGAATTGAAGACACACAGACAGTGACAGTGATTTCACAGACAGTGAAATAAATCAGCTTTTTTAAGATATTCTAATTATAAGATCTGTGTGTATATGTATGTATGTGTTTGTGTATATATACACACATGTGTATATACTATATAAAAAGTGTATAAATATTTCTCAATGGAAAAATGAAACTAGTAACTTATTGATTTAAGTCTTAATTTGCACAGTGGTTGAGTGAGGTCTGTCTGTGTGTGTTTGAATGTGAATTTATGTGCATATTCATTAGAATATTAGAATTCATATCTAATTAAATAAAATCACATTACCTCCACACTAAAAGAACACGCAGCTCTCCCCAGTAAAACGATATGTAGTGGCACTCTTTCATCTGGTTTATTTTATGAAACTTTGTGTACCCGCTTTGCACAGTTTATGGTGATCAAGGCTTTGCGCCTTCAGCACTTTCAAAGGAATAAAACAATGGCATAGACTCAGTTTCAAGGCCTCAATAACAAGCAGATGTTTTTTCAGCCAGGTCTCTTCATAACACCATAACACTCTCTGGCAGCCTGCAGTGTTTTTATCCCTTGCTCCAGCCTCCACAGTCTTGTTCCCATCCTCCCCTCCGCTCATGCTGACATTGAAGCCCTTTGTGCTGGCCTTGGTCTGGATCTACTCTCTTCATCGCAGACTATGACAAGGGATGCATCATTGAATCAAACAATGAGCAATTCATGATAGGGGCTAAATAGGTCCACATGTCTCCAACCAGGTCTCTGGAAGTCAGGCATTATGTAACGTCACTCACGCATGCCTGAAGATACGCTTGTGATTTTTTTTTGGAGGATTCTTTGTACGTCTTCACAAATGGTCCATCGTTGCTCAATTAACTTCTCAGTGTGCCTATTGTTTGCTTTGATGAATGAGTGTCATCTATGGATGGCTCTAACCTTGTGTTTATTCCACCAAAAGCAGACACATTTTTCTTCTGATATCAGCTAAAGTCTTTGGGCTCTGTGCCTCCTCTCACTCTGTTGTCAGCTCTTACATTTCTTTTAGTTTAGTTCTTTTAAGCTGCTATAGCTTTACTGGCTGCATTCATCATGTTAAACCACTGCTTTAAGATCCAGATTCAATATTGCACATAAAATGCAGTATTAAAACTTTTCATCATATACAAGTAAACAATAAAGTAATAAAGTAAACAATGAGACGTTTATTAATTGAGGAATCCATCTTATTTATTTGTTTGTTTATTCATTTATTCATACATTCATTTATTCATACATTCATTTATTCGTTCAAGTAAGTAAGTTATTTTTTTAATTAAAGTTGTAAATGGCATTTTATTTATTTATTTATTTATTTATTTATTTTTGTCCTTTCCAGTTTATACTTTAGTCAGGTTAAAAGTATAATCATGTAAAAAGTATAAAAACAACTAACCTTGTGCACTGCCCTCCAACAGTTTGGAAATGCCCTAGAAAAATGGGGTTTTGGACAATATTAGCATGAATCCTTTTTAATTTGTGGTAATTTTGCACTGATAAATAATAAGGGACAACACAAACTACGAAAACATGTTTCATTACATAAACAGTTTATACATAGAAAATACATTTTCGATTCATTACAGCTCATAATCTGGTCATCTGAGCTGTCAGTTTATTCAAACATTGACTTGATATATTACTCCAAGCCTCCTGAAGGATTGATCAAAGATGATTCACTCTGGTTGGACACGTTTTATGGACATCAGGGTCCAGTTCCTCCAATAGTAGCTCAACATTATTATATTGCCATTATTATGTATTATTATTGATGGTTTTCAGTGATAATGTCAAGTTACTTTAATGTAGAGTATTTGCACCAAAATACGATAAGGATGTATGCTGATATCATCCAAAACCACACTTTGACAGGGGTTTTCCAAACTTTTGGAGGGCATTGTATGTTTTTTTTGTATATACACAAACACACACACACACATTTATATATATATATATATTGCTATCATAACTCTGCACGATTATTTGAATTGATTTTATTATTTCTGTTTGCCATTGGTTTTCTCTGCTGTATGATCATTCATGTGTTTAGTAGATTCCTCTAGTTTAAAACAATTCCTAGGAAGGCATAAGAGAAAAAATGAGATAATTTTTTCCTAATGATGTGACTGCTTGTTCTCTTCTGACAGACATTTCTCACTCCTACTATCTCTTGTTTTCTCTATCTCTTTCTCTCTCTATTTCCGTCATTGCTTCAGGAGTTGTCTGTGTTTTTGGACGTCTCTCATAGCTCCGGAGACATGATCTTCCATTCTCACGGTTCTGTTTGTTCTTTTCTTTTTCCTCACATGGCAATCAGAAAAAAAGATTCTTTGTTTCTTTTCCTGTGGTTATCAGCACTGCTCCACATTATTAACTTCCCAATAGTGTGTTTATTTTCATTTCTTCTCCTGCACAAGTCAAGGAAATATCATGTCTCCTTCCAGCTTGTGTTAAGACATCAATCTTAGCTTGAGTTATGTCTTACTGTCTGGCAGCAGGCTGCACTACAGCTAAGCATAACAAGCTCTGCTTCATATCACACACGCAATTAGACTTAAAATAGAAAATCATAACATGGGGAATAGGTAACACACATGACATGTGCAAAGGTCCATTATACCTGGAAAAAGCTATCTGCTAGTATGCCACGTAAAATTTACAGATAGGATTGTAGGAGAACAGTAAAAAAAAACAAAAAAACATGGTTAACTGCCAAAAATGCAATCGACCGCATAAATATGCATTTGTTAAAATAGCAAAACAAATAGACTTATATAAATGAATAAAGGAGAAAGAGCTTTCTATGTTTTATTTAAGCTGTCAATATATTGCAGGAAATATAATTTAGCAATGTGGCTAATATTTATACTTTATTGAATATTCAGCTAATAGTAAAAAAAAATGTTGTATCATGTACAATTAAAGTTGGCCAGACATTATGAGTTATATAAAAAAAACTTAGAAACTTTGTAAAAACAAAGATAATTAAGATTATTGGAGATTTTTATTTATTTATTTATTGTTTTAGAAGAAAAGAAAAGTTCAGTTTTTCTATTTTAAAATGTCACATTTAAGTAACGAACATAAAATGTTAAACATGGTTTATTAATATTGTTAAATTATTATTCACATTCAAAATAAAAGTTTTTGTTTACATAATGTGCATTGTTTCTATTTATTATATAAATACACTTACGTGCATAAGAAAAATATGTTGTTTATATATTAAATAAACAGAAACAGACTCCATGAGGGTGGTATGAGGGCCTGACGTCCACAGTTGGGGGTTGTGCTTACAGCCCAAGATTGGCAAATTCGCCACTGGTGTCCACACTGAGTTCATACTGAGCACATGTGACAGATGTGACAGAGTCTGGAGATGCCATGAAGAACTTTCTACTGCCTGCAACATCCTCCAGCATGACCGGTTTGGCAGTGGGTCAGTAATGGTGTAGGTGGCATTTATTTTGAGGGCCGCACAGCCCTCCATGTGCTTGCCAGAGGTAGCCTGACTGCCATTAGGTACCGAGATGAGATCCTCAGACCCCTTGTGAGAC
>JAUMHI010000034.1:8642538-8682974 GCA_032359435.1 Enteromius unitaeniatus
GCAGGCTGAGGCCATCAGCCACGTGCTGCCGCGCCGGGACTACACCAGGCCCCCAGCCGCGCCGCCTCAGCCTGCCCGTCGCCGAGGGCATCCCCCCGCGGCACCAAAACCAGTCCCACCTGCTCCGTCTCCTGCTGAGCGACACGATGCCAGACTGGCGCAGAGACGTCGAACTGGCCGCGGGCGCGGGACGCCGCCCGTTCCTTCAGGGAACGAGGGTTACCGTTGTAACCTAGACGTTATCTTTATAGTTATCGTGCTTGGTGTGGACGGGCCTTTATATATTCTTGCTCCTGCAGCCATTTCCAACTGTAGCCAAGTGTGTGTGTTTCCTCAGTTAGTTATAATAAAAGGGCTGAAGTTCCATGCATATAATCACTATCTCTTTTTGAGGTGAGTCGACCTCTGTTCCCACAGCAACTACAATGCTGTTCATGCACTGCAGATAGTGTTACTATGGAAACCGCATTGAGATCATCAGGATTTACCAAAGAATTGAAAGCAAAAACAGGGGTAAAAGGGTGAGAAATAAAGATTTAAAAGATCAAATTAGCTTCATGTGCTTTCTCTGTCTGCTGGCTTTGAAGTCTGATCCTGTTTTGGCAGGCATCATGGGTAGGCCTAATACTCCCGATATCATTTCATGTAAGCCAGCCAAACCATAGGCCTGCAACATCTTTCAAAGTGACGCCAAGGTATGCAAGACTAATAAAAAAGAAAGTTAAATGTATCATTCAGAGCATTTGCTTTAAAATTGTACTAAACAAATGTATTAACATTTTCGGTTTCTGATCTTATTTAATGTATTTTTAAATAAATCTGTTATGAAAAGAGTTATGACAGGCATGTTGTTAATATCTTTCAACAACAAATAGTCTAGAAATTAGAAGTAAATTTGAAAACTAGATTATGTGCAATTTACATGATTACATACATTTTTTTTAAGATTTCAAAAAAGGGTTGATTTTTATATTTTAAAATATATAACGTTTCCCCCTGCAGTACCAAAACCATATAGAACTGTGACGTCAAACAAAGGTTCATACCAAACAGTGTTTTTTGTATATCATTACACCCCTAATAAATACTGTAAATTAGTATTTTTATAAATATAAAAGATTTTACAGCACTGTGCTGTGTTAGTGTGGGTGTGGTTACGGTATGATTATTCACATTTCTGATGATTTGGTTGAGAGAACAATTTCCTGTAATTTCAATTGTTTACATTCATTTTCTAGCAGACGTTCTTCTTTGCACAAGTTTACATTTTGGTAATGATTCTGCCACAAAAGTACACCTAGAGGCCTTCAGTGTGTCAACAGTAATCAGCCACGCACAATTAAACGCCTTCATCAAAACATTTCCACTCTCGAAAGCCACTTCCCTCATAAAAGCTGCTGCTTTGAACCAATTTTCTGCTCATCCGACTGCTCATCCATTTTTTCTTGCAAACCACACTTTTATTAAAGAAAATAGATCTGAAACATTAGCCTTTTTGACATTTAGTTCTTCATTTTCATAATGCGTTTTAAGTGGATGTATGACTAATTTGTATTGATCAAAGGATGGGAGGTATCATTGCCTTTGTGACATCCTGCCCATTACAGTGTTTCCATTAATTAGCTCCCCCCCACCAATCCCACTTCAGTCTGGGTAACTCTAGCACCAGATGGTGCTCTGTTTTAATGGTAGGAGCTTGGCCCTCCCACTGGATGACTGATGAAAAAGAAAGATCCAATCACAGCAGACTTGTCGAACTCCCTCTTGGCACCAAGAGAGAAACAGCACAAGCCTCTTCTCCACAGAGAGATCACCAACGACACAAGCTTAATAAAAGGAAAAGGAAAACTGTTCAAGCAAGTGCTTTCTAGTGTAGTACTCCAAAAGAGAATATTTTTGACTTATTTTAAAATCCCTTTTTTGGATGGCTGACTGTGTCACTGCCACAAAATGACTGTTTTGACTTTATACTTTCTGGTCAGGACCAAGCCTGAGTCACTGAGGTCCTGAAGCTCCATTCAGAGTTTGTGTCTGGAAGCAGAGTTGGATAGATTTGTGGTCTTAGTAACCAGTTAGAACTACTTGAGTCTGCTGCAATTCACAGTGTGCTGCATGAAATCATCAGGATTTTATTGTTTTGTAATGGGTTTCATATAGAGGCACAGCTAGTCGGATTGTGGAGTCAATGGTATTCCAAAGATCTTAGAACAGTCCATCTCTAGAGAAGATGGTGACCATTTATTTAGTTTACTGTAAGATGAAACGGTTCTAGGGGAATCACAATCTACACAGACACTAAATAAGATCGCAATTAGACTAAAAGGGTGCACTTTGTAAAATAAACCATAATTACTAAGAATCTCATAATATTCCATTCTTTTGTGTTATTATTAATATATTAGATGGTATTATTGTTATTGGTCAATATTATACCTAAGAAATAATACAATGAAAAAATATATATATATATACACACACACACACACACACACATATATATATATAATGTTTTTTTCCTTTTTATTTTATATATAGATTTACACAAACACAAATTATATAAATGATTGATATGGCACTGTTAAATGTAGTAAATTAATTTAATATGCCTAAATTAATTTGTATCATTTAGCACTGTAAATTTGAAGAATTTGACAATTATTTTGACAACATATTATTTTTTTCATTCAAAACCAAAAATAGTTAGCCAAGAAAGAGGTTACATCTCACAATTCTGACATTTTTAATTTTTAATTGTTACTTTATTTCTCACAATTGCAATTTGATAGGCTTTCTCACAATTCTGACATTATTTCTTGCTATTCTGAGTTTATATATATTTGTTTCTGAAAATAAACATTAAATTGCGATATACAATGTCATAAGTTGGAGGAAAAAAGTCAAGATTTTAAATTGCAGTTGCGAGAAAAAAAAAAATCTGAATTGCAAGATAAACAGCTGCAATTGCTTTTTAAAAATGTTTTATTCTGTGGCAGAAACAAGCTATCATATTTATCAGCTAATCTATATCAGACAGAAATATAATATTGCTGCATCCTTATAAATATATGTCAAAACTAATTACAATGAAACTAATAAAATACAATAGGAATAAAACTCGTTTAGACACGAGAGGTTTCTACTGTTGTAATGACCATCCTACATTTGGCTAGAAAATGATGCATACTGTATCACCTTTTTGAAAGGTCGGTCATTTCTCCTGATTGGCCTATCCCCCGCTTGCACGCATAGCCAGGGTTCTTCTTGTTCTTCATCACAGGAGACTTGCCATTAAAATCCCTGGGTGCAGGCCTAGCACCATCTGAGCAATCAGGGCTAACCGCTAATGATAATGAGCAGGCGACAGGGTCTCGCTCCTGAGGCGAGTCTGGGCCTCAAAGAGAAGTGGGACCACGGGTGACATCTGAGCCCTGCCAATTAGCAGCAAGACCAAAACGCTCAGTTCAGCTCACTCAAAATGAAAGTAGACAGGCTCTAAATCAGTAATTCTCTGACAGAGTTGTTCGCATTTTGGGCCTGGAAACTGTCATAACTTCATGACTGTAGTTATTTTCATTAACTAAAACTAAAACCATTAAAAAATGTCAACTGAAGTAAAATAAAAATGTCTCATTTTCCAAAATGATACCAGACTGAATATTGTTTGGCAGCACATTGTTGAAATTGACACATGTGAGAAGAGGCAGTCAAAACCAGAGATGGAGGAATAGAAGATATTTCCTGTCTGTGAAGATATTTCCTGTCCTGAGTAACATTTGACATATTTATAATAATCAATAATTGAATAACGATCTCTTTTATGCATTAGGAAATGTGATTCCATATCGATTGGCACCAGGATACAACACAAAACAACTGAATCAAACTTATTTTATAATGAGGAATGCTTTACCCTAAACAATTCTGAGATGCCCTCAGCCCTTATTACATGTGACAGAGACAGAGAGATTGGGCCAGAGGCTGAGAGCTGGGAAGAGACACAGTACTTCCCTCCACCAAATATTCTCTGCAGAGATAGACTCATCACACACATGGCTTGAGAACTGCTGGGTATTTGACATTTTCACCATGAAAAAAAGAGCAACAGCAAAAAATCTGAAGCTGTGACCCATCACACTGAACTGGCCATGTGTTTAAAATCCTGCTCCAGGGGAACTCGTGTCTGTTACTGAACAATGTTTTCCAGCCACTGAATATTACTCAGGCTGTAATGCATGACTCACTGATACTGCAAATTGAACTCAGAAACTTAATTAAAGAATAGACACAGGTAATGTGGACAGTAGACACACTCATATTTCACCATCATAAGGAATAAAATGGTTTTTTTCTCTCCCCTGTTAAAAGCAAGTATATAATTTGTACTGTATAATTTCTATGTAATTTATTCTATGTTGCATTTTACTCTGTACGTGTTTTACGTGCCATTTTTTAATAAAATGTTTAAAAATAGAATGAGATTTTGTGAAAAGAAATAAAACAAACAAATAATCATACATAATTTAAAGCAACATTTTCCCTGTAGAGGGTACAAAAAAGGAATAAAACATGAGATTGCTGGTAAATTCTGCAAATAATCATAAAGAATTGGCAGGCACAATTCTTGTGGGAAAAAATAAATGCTCCAATAAAGCATTTATTGAAATATTAATTACGTTTAGTGATAAGTTGTAGATTAGATCAGGCAAAAAGGAAATATGGCATAATTTGAAATGCATACCTCAAAAAATAAATAAACAAATACCGTGACAGGAGTTCAAACGTTAGACATACATGTTCTTGGGTGAATTTACAACATGTACAACATCTACCTCTCTTTTCATCTTCCGGATTTAGCTTTTTTTTTTTTTTTTTTTTTTGATGCAGCCAGCGTGTTTCCTGTTTCCTTCCCGTCCTGCTTTTGATGGCGGAAAGATGACGGGTCATTAATTTTGCCTGTCGCAAAAGATGGCTCGATGTTCTCACGAAATGATATCATAACGTCACTGACGTAGACGACGATAATAAATAATAAATTCGCTCGCTTATCACGTGGAGGCAGCGTCTGAATAATTTAACCCCTACGTTACTACACGAGCGTACGTCCCTTTTTGCAGCATCAGTGAAGTATCCCTCCCTACGACGACCTTAATCCCTACAATGATGATTTTCTCGCCTTCAGTGCTGCGGTAATTTACGATAGACCACTGGTAGTGTTTATGAAGAGAATTATATGATACGCAAACGGAAATGCCTCCTGCTTGCGATCCACCTGCCTTTGGACTACGCCACCGTGTCGCGCTGCTGTGAGCCGCAGCCTCGCACATCAGCATCGGCACAGCTGGACAGCGCCAGCCTGGAAGGTAAGTGTTGACCTAGGTCAGGATGTACCTTAGACCTCATTAGACTCAGTCAGCCCAAATCACAATCATATATGAACTCATTACAGTTTCCAGGCACAACGAATCTGTATTAAAATAATCGTTGGCATTAGTGACGACTAAATGTATCTGTGCAACTCTCTTGGGATAACAACGATATGTTATTGCAATAAACTTTATTTGAAGCAGATGTTGACTCGTCAGTGATTGTATTTAAACCACTGCATGATGTTTAAGAAAGAAACGAAGAAGGAGAAGAAAAGAAACATTTTGTTGTAGTATCAGCTGGCTGTGTTTCACGGGAGGGGCAGTGCGAGATCGCTATCAATTGAATGTCTACATTTCAATAACATGCTTTTTATGCAATAGAAAGCGTATCTGCATTATTAATGACTGTGGTTTTTAGATAAGCAATGGTTTTTTGATTACACCGCCTGTGACTGTGTCTGTAGCGGAGCTCTAGGCAGTGAAACGAGGTTAATCTCCAATGACATGATGGCAGTTACTCATGGATGCTGCTTTGTTTATAATCGGCCGTGTAAAATATAGCGGCGCTGACCATGGTGCTGAAACATACACGTACAATATCAACCTGTTTTTAGTATATTACATTATTTCTCACAAAAATAGTTTATACTGTTTGATCGAAAGAGATGTTATCAATTCTTTGGTAGGAATGAGTTGTATAGGGACTGAGGTTTGCCACCTCCTTAGAAGTGGTTGCTTGTAAATGGTCTTTAAACCGTTAAATAGAATTGGAAATTATTGCTATTCCTGGTGTCCCATTATATTAGGTTATTAGGTCTCTGCTGTTTTATTGAATAATCAATCTTTATGTATTTGTTGGTCTTATTGATTGTGTTTTATATTGAGCTTATTTATTCAGATTGATTGAGCTGCGCTGTCCGCTCATGTTTTTATTACACTGCAACCCACCATATTTTTTATGTACTGTGTTATACTGAATCATTTTCTTTTGCACAAGGCAAGTTCTAATGTAATACTATTACTAAAATGTAACATTAAACACAGCAATGTGCATAACCGATCACAGAAATAATAAGAATAATTGTTTATTTCAGTAAAAGATAATCAAATGTTATACATCAAGCAGGGACTTCTAGGTAACTTCTTTCTTTTTTTCTCTGTTGCACAACATGGAACTTACCTATATTATTAAAAGGTACTTCCAAAAAAACTATAATTTGTACAGTGTTTTACAGCAAATTAAGCCTTTTTAATTACTGTAATGTATTTTTCTACTTTTTAAGCATTAACATTTTTACATTGACAAATCTCCAAATTAAATGGACAATACAGATTCTCCAAAAAAACATATTCTCAATTAACCAAGAGCTATTTGACATTACATTTGTGAATGCTTTTTTGGTGCTGTGGCTCCTAAAAAGTCACACGTTTGTAATCTGTTTTTTTTTCTCTGACTCATGGGCATGACTTGCTTTTTTTCCTCAATGAGCCAGACTAGTGTAGGCTCCCATTAAGCTACCACCGCCATTGTGATGTCACTCGTACTGTTTGCGCACATGCTGTAATACAGTTAAAGGCTTTCTGTCAATTAGGACCACCTGCAGCACTGCATGGCTAATGATAGTGAGCATGAGACATAATTCAGTGTGGACAGCTGAGCTCTATACATAAATAAATACCCGTAATTTCATGAGTAAAATTCAATCTTTAAAGTGGATTATTTATAGTGTAAAGAGCCCTGCAATAATTAAGGACCGATTTTGTATTATAAGAAAGTACATTGGTAATTTATTTTTATTTAATGAGTTTTACTGTTGTCGATATCGTCCATTGCCTTTAAAGTGTTTGACCTCTGATCAATTAAAGGAAAACATCATCTACTCAGACCATCCAAAATGTAGAAATTTAGCATTACATTACTTACTCATCTCTGCAGTGAATGGCTGCCTTTAGATTGAGTGTCTTATAAACGCTGCGTAATTGTAAGAAGTAAATCTATATTTAAGGTGTATAATGATATAAAATTGCTTTCTGTAATTAAAAAGTAGTTTGAATCTGAGTAGAAGTATGCAAACATCAAGCATAGCTTGACATAGCTAAACAGCTTTTTGCTTTACAAGATTCATTAATGAACTGGAGTTGTGTGGATTACTTGTGCCATGTTTTTGTGAGCGTTTGGACTCTCGTTCTGACGGCACCTATTCACTACAAAGGATCCTTTGGTGAGCAAGTGATGCAATGCTGAATTGCTTCTCCAGATCTGTTCCGAAAAAGAAACAAACTCATCTACATCGTCGACGGCCTGTGGGTGAGCACTTTTTCAATAAATTAACATTTTTAGGTGAACTGTTCCTTCAAAGCCATTTTGTTCCTATGTCAAACATTTAGCAACATCATGCGGCAAAAACGAAAGTTTTAGAGCACTGTAGTCAAATATTTGTTTGAATTTGGCTCTGACTGTGCTCTGATACTTAGAGTTGTGAATTGTAATAGGAGAGAGAGGGAGCAATAAATCCGATGGCCTGAAATGGTGTTAGTGTTCGTGCCAGGCAGATTCACTTCGCTCAGCAGCCAGTTTATGTAACAGTGCAGCGGCCTGGAGGAGGAGGAGGAGGAGGGGAGAGTAGAACAGGGAAGGCTAGAAGGGAGTTGCACTATACCAAAGATCTGACTTGTGGATAAAGACAAGATTGATCAAAGATTTAAGTTTCTGCATTTAAACAGGTCTACTTTTTGCACACATTTGGGTGACTTGAGAAGTGATTTTTTTAGATGATGCTTGAATGTTTATTTATACCAAAAGAGAGATGCAAGAAGAAAATCAACTATTCAACATAACACTGACATGGTGTTTCTTGAGCACCAAATCAGCATATTAAAATGATTTCTGAAGTTTCATTTGACACATTTGTTTCACAAATTTTAGGTGCGAAGTTGTGTTTCGCAATTTTACAGTATTTTTTACTGTAGTTTGATCAAATGCCACTTAAGTGAGCATAAGACTTTTTTAAAAAAAAAGTATTAGAAAAATCTTAAAATGTCTAAATCTTAAAAACCTAGAAACTTTTGAATGTATGTTATTATTTATATTATCAAATTTGTTGCTGATCCGTATTCTAAACTCCAAAGAGCTGCATTAAATGAATTTGGCTTTATGTCGGATTTATATTATAAATAATATGTTCTGCACTCTTCCTCCTGAATGTGCAAAATTACATTTAAGATATGCCTGTAATTCCTTGAAGTCTTGAAGGGAGCCTATTGAACAGTCTCTGTTTTTTCATTTGCCAAGGTGTATATTGGCAAGACTGTACAATTAAAAAACCCATGCAGTCTGAATCCCTCTATATTATTTGAGCGGTGCAGTTCTGCCCACCATTTCTACTCACCATCTGCTGTAGCCGTAGCTCTGCTGTGTTTAGCTGTACTGTCAAGTCAAGTATAAAGCTGTAGAATAGTAAGGTGGGAAATCTCAGTTTCCCATTCTGAATGCCGATAGCAGCTGTTTTACACAAGGTGAAATGATGCAAGTGAGAAGGCTTTAATTGACTTGTAAATTCACCCTGTTATTAGCAAGAGTAATTAAAGTGCAGAATTATGTAGTGTGAATGGAAGGTGAGTAGCTGAGGTGTCAGGTTCTCATCTGGAGCTGTGGGTTCAGATCTCACTGTCGTTATGTCTTAGCACTACAATAGAGGAAGGAGAGCTTCCTGAAGTTTTAAAGTTTGAAGGTTATTTTGATGTTATGCTGTTTGTGTTTATCGTTTTATAGATATCATGCAAGTCAAAATCTAAATGATAAAACCGACCAGAATTTGAGCATTAGTGTTGTAGGCAGCTATGTGTTTATGACAGATTGAATGTTGTATTTCTTATGATTGGACCATGTGACAGTGTGTTAGAGCTAAATAAAAATGTCCTGAATATTTTAGCAGGATGGGAGTAGACCAGGTCCCAAACTTTTATTTAGGGTATAGTAATGGCTATGTGTTTTTGAATAAAATGTAGCTGTAAATATTAACAGATGAATTAATATCAATTAGAAATGGATTTTTTTTTATTTTTATATGTTAGGTTCTACAGCTTGATCAGTGAAACCAAACAATTCTATGGTGTTTTTTATTCCTCATATGAGCAATATCTGGTTTGTAACAAATACTGGTGTTTAGATGCACACTGGCAACAGTTCAATCAATCAGACCTCCTTGACAAAAGCTGTAAAAACGCCCACTCTCTTTTCCCACACAATGATCTCACAGTGGAAATCAATTCTTCTCACATTGCCTGCAGATGGCCAAACACTTTTCATCACCTCCTCTCTTACCAATCACACTGCAATTACCCTGTTATCCTGATTCCTAAATGATAGCCATGACTGATTTAGGTGAACTTGAAATCCACCTGGGGCTCCACCTGTTTGGTTTGCTTTTGCTCTGTAATAAAATAATTTACTTGTTTCACTTGTATTTTAGTTTGTACTGTAACGTGAATATCACAGCCTACTCTGTATGTGCTTTTTACCACCTGGTCTCATGTCATAAACGTACCTTGGTGCACTTTTTTATCAAGACACAAACCAATAAGTACGTGTACATACCACTACAGTTTTCACAGTTTCTGTGACTGTTCTTGAATGGCCCAGCCAGAGGCCTGACTTAAACCCAATTGAGCATCTCTGGAGAGACCTAAAAATGGCTGTACACCAATGTTTACCATCCAACCTGACAGAACTGGAGAGGTTATGCAAGGAGGAATGATCCCCAAATCTAGGTGTGAAAAACTTGTTGCATCTTTCCCAAAAAGACTTTGGCTGGCTCTTTTTTAATAACGCTTCAAAAATGTAAACAATTCTGTTTTTTTCTGTCAATATGGGGTGCTGTGTGTACATTAATGAGGAAAAAATTAACTCATGTCATGTTCTCATGTTTACATGTTAACAGCTGTAATACATCAGAATGTTGCTATGGTTATTGCTATGTCAGTCATCACAGGTTCAGGTGCCCAAACACAGAGTTGCAGTGTTGGGAAGGTAACTTTGCATAGTAATGTAATAGGTTACAGATTACAAGTTAGCCTATTTAAAATGTAATTAGTAATGTAGCTACTTCAATTACTTTATTAAAGTTATGTAACTGATTACATTTGATTACTTTTGGATTTCTTTTCAAAATTCTGATCTCTATTTATTTATATATTTTTAACAGTTTAAAAGATTTAAAGCAGGCAGGGTTAACCTTACTCAACACTGATTTCTGTCAAGCTTTGAAGTTAAATTAGCATTGTAATAATGTCATTTTAAAGCACACAGGCACAACAAAATCAGAATCTTTGCTTTGCATGACAGGAAACATCTACACATAATGCATACATGAGCCCCAAAAAAACAGTTATCAAATAAGCATATGTCCTCTCCTGTGTTCAAAACTCCTGAAACATCGGTGTCTATTTTAGAGCAATCAGTGCATTTTTATTTATTTATATTTTTTTTTGGAAAGAATTTTTGGAAAGAAAAATCAGATGTAAACTTCTTTGTAATCATTCAGATTTATTTAATATGAATATTGTTTATTCACTCTTTTTTCTCTCACTCAGTAACTATAACAGATTACAGTTACATTTATTTTGTAATTAAATGATGTGCTTCTGTTGCATGTAACTAGTTTGGGGTTTGTCACTCCCATAACAGTTTGTCACAAATAACAATGATTTGTCCAAAACAACAAATGCTTATTGGTATTGCATTTTAGTTGGATAAAATCTAAACGTATAAAAGTGAGTCCCATTTAAAGAACGTTAGAGGATCTGGGAGAAGCTTAGAGACTTTCTAAAATATAATGTTCTTAACCAATGACACTAAATTTATAAGCCTTTCTATTTTTTATTTCTATTTTCTACTCAAATATATTTTGTGTTGTGTGCCCATTGCATACAATACATGTGAAAATATTATATATAGGCAGAGCTGTGTATGTTGGTTCTTTATGGCTTCATCTTGTCACTTTGAATTAAACCAATGCTCTGTGTTACACCTCGGGCCACTGTTTATACGTATGTGTGTCAGAAGGTCAGTGGGAAGGTTTTAATATATACTCTGCTAGCAGCCTGAAGAGACAAACAGCATCAGTGTAATATGACTATGACAGGTTCAGATATGATACTCGGTCACATATGCTTTATATGTATATGCCATTATAAGCCATTGCACACTTCTGTGAAATGGCATATAAGCTTTAAATAACCTTTACTTTCACATTTGCTTTTTGTTTTTCTAGAAACCACAGTATAAATGATCTTGCACTTATCATACGTCCATGTGGCCTGCTGTATGGTTGTAGACCTAGACAAATCATTATCTTGGTCAGCAGCCATGTGCTTTAGTCGCTGTGATGGACAGACTTCACTGCGATCTGTTGCTGTCATTCTGCAGACAGTTAGACATGGGATGAAGGAGAGAGAGTATCATTACAGCTGGGAGAAGCCATCAAAATCCTTCAAAGTGACAGGATTGATGAGTTAAAAAGGAAGGAACTGGGCTAGTGGTGAAAGAGAAGAGGAAAGGACTATAAAATGAGGTGTAAAAAATGAGCTGGTGGAATGAAACGGGTTTGAGAGAGAAAAGATCAGAGGATGTCAGATAGGAAATAAAGCAGATGAGAGCTGGAATGAACAGGCTGGGTTTAGTTCTTTGTCTGTTCCTATTTGGCTGCACACCAGGACTCATCAGCACATTTATTGCTGTTCAACATGGGTTTTGATGTAATCTTCAACTCCTTCCTATGAAGAGGCCCTCAAGATACCAAATTGGCAAACTCTTACAAAAAACATTGCATTAAGTACCATCTGCTGAAGCTTATTTTTTAAAAATATATTTATTTAAAGTGCCCCTATTATTTTGTTTTTTATGAGTCCCCAACAACAGGTTGACATGCATGCAAGGTTTTTGTCTTATAAAATACATTTATTTTTACCTTACGCTCCCAAACGATTCGCTCAACGATTCTTTTTTTGTTTTGTTTTTTAACCCTTCCTTTGCGTTATTGGTCTCATTTTCATTTTATCATGCCTGATAAGGCAGCATTACAGTTCTGCTTTGTGTACAGCGTTACTGAGGAAACAACAATTTGTACGCTACTAAAGCGACAACTAGTGGCAAAGAATGAATTAGCATTTTTATTCAGACCAACCCAAAAAGGCCAACAAGTGGGCAGGCAATATGCTAATGTTTCTTTCTATTAATGACTCTTTATTTTGAGAGTCAATAACTTTATACATGGTGTCCTTTCAGGTTTAAACTTTGCAGGATGTTTACATTCACTTGAATGAGCTGTGTTACAAACCACATGAAAGGTAATTTTCAAAACCGGGCACTTTAATGGTCTTTCTAAACTGATTTGTCAGTTGGACTGGAAATTAATGACTAATAAAACTTCACTGTAGGCAGCTAGACATCATGAAAATGCATTTATTAAAGAAGCTCTTTTGTTTGAATGATAGAAGCAGATAGCATAAATAGTTTATTGTTCTGTTTCTAAATCTAAGAACTGTGTTGAATTGAATGTGACATTTTATTAGCATATAGATGATTTATTTGATGATATCTCTGATGACATTCTCATTTTGCCAGACAGATCCATCCATGAGGGAGTTCTTATCTGTTTTTTGTGACTTGATTGGCAGCAAAATATGTGTTTACATGTTTGACATTGGACAAAGCATTCTTTCATGTATTAGACAATGCTAACGGGCCTTTCTTTCACAAAGATCAGTGATGGATAAAAAGGGCTTCTTGCCTCCTGCATTTAGTATTCAGTCAGGCAGATAAATGTAAATCTGGTGAATACAGCACATTTCCTCAAGGCCAGCATGAAGAGACTTTTACTACACAGAAACGTTTGAGTAGTCAAAGCCTTTGATTTGCTTCAAAAAGTGAATTGAACAATAGTAAATGCATGTTTTTGGGAAATCACAGAATTATTATATATGGTATCTGAGATAACAATAACAGAATATTTTAGAGGAATTAATCAGGTGAAAAATATATATTTTGTAGATGTAGGATTATTTGACTGCTACTCTAAAAAATATTATATTATTAATTATCTGTATTACTATAATATTATAGTGTTATTATTTAATAATATATGTGATATTAAATATACTGTATCAGATATGATATTATAGCTATTTTTTATTATTAAAAATAAATATATATATTTGTTTATAAATGTACTTTAACTTTCAAATGATTGGGATGTTAACATTTTTTAAAATGTTTCATTACAAAAAAAATCTCTTATGCCCACCAAGATCTACATATGTATATACTGTACAACATGGCTCTAAGACATTGTTCTAGTCTTTAGTGTCACATGATTCTTCTGAAATGAGCATTTTGCTGATATGGTGCTAAAATATATATAAAATATGCATATATATATATATATATATATATATTATTATCAGTGCTGATTAATTATTTTGTGAAACTCTTATATTGTGATATTTTATTGAAGATTTTTGTATTCAATTAATTAGTTAATTTAATGTTTGTATAATACAAAAGGTTTTCTGACAATTTCACCCATTGTAGAAATGCATGAATAATGATAGATCACTGTTATCATCTCATTTTGTTCACAGCGTTGCTTCACCCTCACTGATCATGTGGAAACCTGTGGTAATGATGCTCTTCTGAAGGACACTGAACATCTCAGCTGCTTTCTGTGTGACCTCCTGTAGTACAAGACCAAACCCCAACGCTTCTTCAGATTTCTTCAGATTTCCTCAGAGTATCAGCCCCATTTCTTGCAGCCCTTTGACCCACAACCAGGCTCCAAGATGAGCGGGCTGTTCGCCAAACTGGACCCGCGACGGATTCAATGGGGGGCCAACTGGTTTGCTTTTCAGTCCCGTGTCCTGCGCACAAAGCCGGTGGAGTCCATGCTGGAGAGCACGGGAGGTACTGGGGCTCACGGCACTAAACTCGCCCGCGTTCTCTCCACCGTGGACCTTGTGTCTCTGGGAGTGGGAAGCTGTGTCGGCACTGGCATGTATGTGGTGTCTGGACTGGTGGCTAAGGAAATGGCAGGGCCCGGGGTCATTGTGTCTTTCATCATCGCTGCTGTGGCCTCCATCCTGTCAGGTGAGAGCACCCCCCACTTCCTGTTCCCGTTAGTCAGACACAAAACCCAAAAACACAGGTCTGTCATCTTACTGTAAACCTGCCCCCAGTGAAGCATCGCCTAGGTAGTGTTATTGTACTGTGGATAGCAGCATTTTTAATTCACTGATCCTGAGTCAGGCTTTAGCTGAGTGAACACATGTATATCTTTATGCCTCCTGACGTGTAGTGATGACGCACGCTGAACTGGCTCATTAGGTTTACAGGTTGAAACTGTGCACAGCATGCAGCACCTAAAATAGTGTTAGAGAGAAAACCCATTTAGTTTTCCCTGTGGATACCAACATAAACAACCCAAAAATGAAAGGGAGGGAAAAATGAAAGGGATATTTTTTTCCTGTATGCAGCTGACCTTTCCACTCATGGAAACAGAAACAGAGTTCAGATAGCATTTGCCTTTAACATTCCATGTAGCTATTAGATATAGTGTCCTACACTAATATTGGCACCCATTTGAGTGCATGGCAATGATTGAAAACTTTTTTTTTTTATCCTCTTTTAAGATATTCATAAATATTTAACTATAAATTTAAATAAAATAATTCCACCAAGTCTCATTCATTTGATCAAAAATACTTTAAAACAGTAATGTTGTGAAATATCATTTCAAACCAAAATAACTGTTTTCCATTTTGTCATTTTTAAAAAAATAATAAAAAGTTTTCAATTCCAATGAATTATTTCAGTCTTCACACGTTCTTTCAGAAATCATTCTGATATACTTATTTTCTGCTCAAGAAACAACTATTTCAATTATTCCTTATTCATATTACCTTTAATTTTTAAAACAGTTGTTATGCTTGAAATTTCTGATGCAAATTTTGATATTTGTCAGGATTCTTTAGATGAATATCACTCATTTGAAATATACAGTGCCCAAGAACATGCAACAAAACAATAAAAGCTAATCTGAAAAAGGAATCTTCAAAGACAGTAAACAATCAACCTCCCAACCTTCTTGCCCATTTTACGACCCCCTCCCCTTCCCTGAATTCCCCATCTCTCACACTCACATCTGTTTCTCCCTAAAAGTCGTGTCATACACGTGTGTCATATCTTGTGACTATAGTGTTTTCTCCTTCATGTTTGGTATCATCCTAAAAGTCTTTGTGCGATTGGTAAAATGGTCTCAATTTCACAGTAGTCAATTATATTAGTAGAAAGATTTAAAACTTTTACAGAATTGAGTTTGCTAGTGTCCTCCCCTGAAAGGGACAGATGCCATTTGCAACCCTGAGGGAGCGAGAACTGCTGGTAAACCAAAGGCCTTTTGTGTTTTTACAACTGATTGAAAGATTTGGTTGTTTGGTCTGAGGTATTTAAGGGAACGAGCAAAACAGAACGGGGGGAATTCTGTAGCGAGAAACCCCCTCACTACATGTGTGCGAGGACTTCTGGGGCTAAAGCGCCAGATACCTCTCATACTGCAGTGTGTCTCTGACAGTCAGGTATGTCTTTTCTACCCTTAGATACATCCTTGATTCATTGAGTTTATGTATTTTACTAAATTTAAATTGAATTGGATTTTCATTGTTTAATTGTGTAATTGGCATGATATAATTTTTCATTTTAGATTGTTGAAATCTTTATTTCTAGTAGGTTGTGAGGAGGCTTTTGTGCGCATAAATATTATGGCTAGGATAGGACAAACTGGAGGCATGGGGAAATGGAGCAGTTGGCACGCTCCCTAGAGACCTCCTGATTCCTGTTTATCACTGAAGTTAACACGTTGGGTAAGACAAGGACTCAGTAAACTAGAAGATACGAGTTCCCTCCAACCTCTGAGTAATTATCAGACTAGCGAGTTTATGACCGGCCGACGTCAGACTCAGATGGCTTTAGGTCCACAATGAATGGGTAACAGAAAGTATCACAGTAACACGTCTAGAAGAATCAGATCTCTAAATTAAGATAGCTAAATTCAAGATCAGCACCTAAATTTTGTATTATAATTTTAATCTCAGAGAACCTAAAATTAGAGACAGATTTAAACGAGGTAAAAGTCAAAAGAAAATTGAATTTAGAAGAAAATTGAAGTTTTTTTAATTGAAAATTGAATTTAAAAGAAATTGAGTGTTTTTAAAGGAGCGCAGGAAAAGCCACACATGCAGAATCTGGGCTAGTAAACGGGATTCTTTCACTAGCACACCAGGGTGACTAGGAGTATGAAATTATCTAGTCATGACTTCCTGTACAACAGAACTATATTAGGAACACAACGGCCAACTTCCCTTAATCTTTCATCATAATAAGTAATATGTTAAGTTATTAAGATAATCTTAAGCTTGTTGAGCTTCACAAAAAGGAAATTGGCTGTAAGAGAAGAGCTCAAGCGTTGAAAATCCATATTTCTAACATCAGGGCAATAATTATGAGGTCAACTAAAGATGTTACAAATCTGTCCCAGTCTTCTGACCTGAACCACATAGAAAATGAGTGAGGTGAACTGAAGAGAGTAAGCAAACATGCAGCTGTGAATCTGAAGCATTATGAGAGATTCTGTATCAGAATGGACTCTGTCCAAACTCTTTAGGCATTATAGAAGAAAACTCAGAGCTGTTATTAATTAGTCCATCTTTCATAATATAAATGCTAATTACTTAAAATTACATTAAAATCTTTAAAATCCATTCACCATCTTTTCTTAAGAAGTTAACAGAATATCATTTTAAATCAAAATGAAATTAAAATGACCCCTGTTTACAGGAATTTCCTAATACACGAGCCTGGTTTCTCGTATAATATATAAAATTATATTTTATATAAAAATATTTGTCTTCATAATATTTCAATAAAATGTAATAACTTTTTTTTCTGATGATGTTCATTGGATAATGTTACAAACCAATAGCCAAACATAAAAATCCATAACAGCGTTTTTAAGTGAACTTTGATTAAATCTGATTCCAATTAATAAATTCAAGTGCCGTCATATATTTGTTCATTTTTCATTCAATAATATGTCACATTACAACAACTTGAAGGATATGTACTGATTTATGGCACTAATGTCAGAGAATACATCTCAGAGTGAATGTAGAAACAGATAATCCTTATCTTTTCCACAGAAGTGGGGTTTACAGGGATTCAGCGTGTAAAGAGGGATTTCCCTCCTGTTATCTGGTCCACTGGGATTCTATGAGTTTGACATTTAAGAATTGATCTGACACTCCAGAAAAAAATAAAATCAATCATTCCACCTCAGCAACCAGTTAGAGAGTTGCATGCTTATAATGATAACCTCCAGGAGTGCAGGTGTTACAGTAATCGTTGCTATCTCTCCACAGGGGTGTGCTACGCTGAATTTGGTGTGCGTGTGCCTAAAACCACTGGATCGGCCTATACTTACAGCTATGTGACAGTGGGAGAATTTGTGGCTTTTTTTATTGGCTGGAATCTGATTTTGGAGTATCTGATTGGCACAGCAGCAGGAGCCAGTGCACTCAGCAGTATGTTTGACTCGCTGGCCAATCACAGCATCAGCGGCTTCATGATCCAGCATATAGGAACGCTCAACGGCTTGGGTGAGTTGCAATAACATTATTATAAAATTGTGCTTAAAACTTAATCATCAAAGTCTGAGACCCAGAATAATTGTAAAGGAATAGTTCACCCAAAACTGAAAATTAGTAGAAAACATAGAAAGATTATGTAGATAGATTTGTTTGTTTAGTGAAATGGATTAGGAGAAATTCAGTATTACACCGCTTGCTCACTGTCTGGTGGTGTCCCTGTAGTGAATGGGTGCCGTCAGAATGAGTGTCTGAAGAGCTGATAAAAACATCACAATAATCCACAAGTAATCCACACAACCATTATGTTCCCTGTCTGTCAGTCACTACAAGTTATATTGTGACGAAAGACTAGGGTCATTACTTGAGAGCCCTGATTTGCTCTGATTGAGAGAAAACGCCAATCAGAAATGGCTAGTGGAATTTGCATGCTGAGCACCTCCCCGCTGAGCGGGTATAAATAGGGCAGCAGGTGCATACACTCATCAGATTTTTCTTAGGTTCCGAGAGCTGTTTGGATGCAGTTTTCTTCTGGTTCGAGTACACATGAGAGAAAAGGAAGCGGGAGCTTTTCATAGTGGTGCTACGACGCGATCAGTGGAGTCCCTGTGCAAATCCTGCGATTCCCCTGGGCGTTTCACAAAAGAGCAGTTTCTGACACGGTTGGCAGTTGTCTTTTTAAAGATGCCGTTCCGACCGTGTCCTTCTGGTTGTGGTCACTACCTTTCAGCCAACGACGGCCACGATCGCTGCCTTCAGTGTCTGAGGATCCGGCACGCTGAAGATGCTTTCGCGGAGGCTGCCCCTAACAGTGCTGCAGTCTCGCCTCTCTCTCCTCCGGGGGAGTGCAAGTGAGTCATCATCAGCTCCCCGTGTCGAGTGTCCTCTGTGACGAGATCGGGTGCTGACTTGAGGAATGTGAGAGCTTCCCCACCAGGTGTGTCCTCACGGGCCTCTCACACCTTTTGCAGGGACTGCCCCGTGCAGTTTGCCGATGATGTCTGGACCGTCTATGGGCGGCTCTCACATTTCATTCGGTGGACTGTTGGAGGATCGTATGTCGATCACAGCATCAGGGGATGGGTTTTCATCTGGCGAGGATGAAGATTCAGCCGATCAAGCCGCATGTGCCAGCTCACCTGCCATCTCCTCCTATGGAGCCAGCACCGTTTTAAATCCCTGCGTGCTGTTCACATCCTGTGGGAGCTCAATCGTGTGGCCGATGCGCTTTCACGACAGCTCATGTACCCGGGAGAGTGGCGTCTCCATCCCAAGATGGTTCAGCTGATCTGGAGTCAATTCGGGGAAGCACAGGTAGACCTGTTTGCCTCCCACGGGTCCTCCCACTGCCAGTGGTTTTGTTTGCACTGGCACACAGCTGGCCGCAAGGCCTACACAAGTACGCCTTCCCCCCAGTGAGCCTGCTCGCACAGACACTGTGCAAGGTCAGTGACAACGAGGAACAGGTATTGTTAGTAAGACCATACTGGCCCACCCGGACCTGGTTTGCGGAACTCATGCTCCTCGTGACAGGTGCTCCCTGGCACATAGGCAGGATCTGAGGCAGGATCTCCTCTCTCAGGGGTACGGCACCATATGGCACCCACGTCCAGGCCTGTGGAACCTCCATGTGTGGCTCCTGGACGGGATGCAGCAGATCTAAGTGCTCTGCCACCAGCGGTGGTAAACAATATCACTCAGGCAAGAGCCCTCTCTACAAGGCGAGGTTATGCCTTGAAGTGGAGTCTGTTCACTGATTGGTGCTTGTGCGGAGAACCCCCGATGATCTCGTTATGAGGTTCCTGAGGGGCGCAAGGAGGTTAAACCCTCCAAGATTGCCCCTGATACCCTCCTGGGACCTCTCCGTTGTGCTAGCAGACCTTCAGAGGGGTTCCTTTGAGCCGCTGTACTCAGTTGAGTTTAAATACCTGTCTCTTAAGACAGCGTTCTTGACTGCGCACATTTCCATCAAGAAGGTTGGGGACCTCCAAGCATTTTCGGTAATCTAAGAGTGCCTTGTGTTTGGGCCGGCCTACTCTCACGTAGCCTTGAGACCCCGGCCTGGATATGTGCCAAAGGTCCCCACCGCGCCCTTCAGGGACTAGATGGTGAAACTGCAAGCACTGCCCTCGGAGGAAGCGGATCCAGCCTTGGCGTTGCTGTGTCCTGTCAGAGCATTGTGCTTGTACATGGACCGCACCCAGAGCTTCAGAAACTCTGAGCAGCTCTTTGTCTGTTACGGAGGTCAGCAGAAAGGGAAGGCTGTCTCCAAGCAGAGGTTGGCCCACTGGATAGTGGATGCCATCGTCTTGGTGTACCAGGCCCAAGACGAACCGTGTCCCCTGGGCGTGAGAGCTCACTCCACCAGGTGTGTAGCGTCCTCCCATGTGTTGGCACACGGGGCCTCGCTGGCAGATATTTGTGGAGCTGTGGGCTGGGCGACACCAAATACCTTTGCACTGTATTACAACCTCCCGGTTGTACCGGTCTCCTCCTCTCTGTTGCAAAACAGTTAGGTCAGACCGCTTGGTGTCCAGCTTGCTGCCATTCCCCCTCTGCCGGGGATGCGAGCGCCTGTACTCTCCCAGTCGTGTCTCCTTTTGCGGACCCTGGTCGAGCTTCCTCCAAGCACCAACGGCAGTCAGACTGGGGCAGAGCAGTCTGACGCTAGGCCCAGTGTTAGGTGATTGCATTTCCCGAATGGTCAGCCCCTGTACTGGGATAGGTGGCCGCTCGTATGATTCCCCACGGGTAATCTCTTGCGAAGGTGACTCCATGATAAAGTTTCCAGGTCGGTAAACTTGTGTGTTCCCTCGGCCCATCTCTGCTGTCTAGTGCTTTCCCCCTGCGGGTGGATCAAGACCCAGAGGCTTCGTATGTGTACTATCCCGCGGGTTAGTCCATATTAGTGTTACCACACATTTACCTCACTGCGGGCAGGGTATGTTCTCCGTAGCGCCCTTCCACGGAAGGCTTGCTTTCTCCTTGTTCAGCCAAACTGTAACAACAAAAAGAGAAGATCTGAAGCAATCCTCTTGAAGGTCAAAATCCCTTCTCTAGAGTTTAAAATACTCTCTAGTTCGGGAACGAACAGTTTGGCCCACTCCAGTAGCAAAGTACTCACCTATGGTCCCTGCGGGTATCATGGTAAGCGAATTTGCAGTGGGACGTCTGGAAGGTTACGACCTTGCACAGCAGTTGTCGGCATGCTACGCCTGTCAAATACAAACTGCAGTGCAGTTGGTTATGACTCATACTGGCACTGGCTGTGGCACTTTCCATATGGACCCCAGTCTGTCATCACAACATAACTGACAGACAGGGAACGTCTCAGTTACGTATTGTAACCCTCGTTCCCTGATGGAGGGAACGGAGACGTTATGTCCCCTTGCCACAGCCTCACCCCATCGCTGGGGGCCCAAGGACCTGGCTCTCGGCTCCTCAGCAACATCTGATGAGTGGATGCACCTGCTGCCCTATTCATACCCACTCAGAGGGGAGTGGTTCGGCATGCAAATTCCACTAGCCAATTCTGATTGGCGTTTTCTCTCAATCAGAGCGAATCAGGGCTCCCAAGTAATGACCCCAGTCTGTTGTCACGGCATAATTTCTCTGTTTCCTCCATCAGGGAACGAGGGTTACAGTACGTAACCGAGACGTTATTGTGGACAGAGAACTGTTTGATTGTTTGTTTGTTTATTATAAATACACAGATTTTCACCAACAAAAAGATAAACTCATCTACATCTTGGATTAGATTTTCATTTTTGGGTGAACTATTCTTTTAAAACTGCAAAAAGAAAGACTCTTTTATTTCACAAAAAACATACTTGACAGCCTGTTATTATTCAATCCACTGAGTTAAATGATTGAGTTTATGTAACTGCAGTTTTCAAAGAAATAATTTGGAAGTGACACACTAATAACCTTGACACACACACATACACTCACTCAACACAAGTTACAGTAAGCTTAATTTGTCAATAGAGTTAATGGTGTTGCAGAAAAAAAGGCACTTCTAACTTTAGCAGTCAATAGTCTGGTGACAATGACAATGTGAGGAAAGCTTGTTAAAACAGAGCAACCTCCTTTCAGCTTTGAACTGTGAAACAGCTGCTCCACTTACATTTCTGAAGAGGAAAAAAAACACTTTCTTAGTTTAGGCATTTGCTTTTAAAATGAGGACAGAAATATTTTTTATAGCAGATATAATCTGAAGCAAATTTTGGATCCTGACATTCTTGTTTTGCTAAATATTTATGTGAAAAATGCTTGCATGTTTCTTGAATGCTGATTATGCAATCATCTTTTAATTTTTTTTACACGTGAATAAATGGATAATACTGATAAATATATTTATAAAAATTGATAAAAATATTTTTTTAGGTTTCAGTGAAGTAATAACAATTATTTATTATATAGTTTATCACACATTTCCCTCACATCAATATGTATAGCTGCTTGTATATGTTAGTAGAAGGCTCCTAATAAGGGGATTGTCATACTGTATTTTGGGGTTCTTGGCTTTAAAACCCCACTGATCTTTGAAAAAAGTCTTGGTTATGTAGGTAACCCTCGTTCCTTGATGGAGGGAACTGAGACGTTATGTCGTGACGACAGACTGCTTTTGCTTTGAGCCCGGATTTGCTCTGATTAAGAGAAAACGCCAATGAAAATTGGCTAGTAGAATTTGCATCCTGAGCCACTCCTCGTCATTCCCTGTCTGTCAGTCACTACGAGTTGACTCGTATGAGTGACGACAGACTGGGGTCCAATGGAAAGCGTCACAACTTGAACCCCGTCACAACCAACAGCACTGCACATGTTTGGCGAGCATCTGTGTGTCAACAAATGCTATGCAAGGTCATAACCTTCCCAACGCTGATATGGACTGACCCAGGCCTGGGGCAGTGCAACATACGAACTGGGTCTCTGAGGCAGGTTAGGCTCTGAGAAACTGACAGCAGAGACAGACAGAGTAGTCTGCCAAGGGAAGACACGAGTTCACCCGCAGGGAAACCTTACCATGGAAGAATACACACAAGGGATCGCCCGCAGAGAATCAGCCATGTGTACACCTAGCCCAGTACAGCGGCTGACCAGATTTGGGCAAAGCTAACACCGGTACTGGGCCTGGCATCAGACAGCTCAGCCAAGTCTGACTGCCGAGGGTGCTGGAGGATGCTCGACCAGGGTTCATGGACAGGGAACTTGACTGGAAGGAAAAGCCCTCACATCCCCGTGTGAGGGGGGAATGGTGCAGCAAGCAAGACACTGGCCAGTGCTACCTATCTGTTCTGCAACAGACAGGAACACACCGGCTCAACACGAAGACTGCAGTATCGGCAAAACTATTCGGTGTAGCCCAGCCCACAGCGCTACAAATAGAGAGGTCTGGTAGAGAGGAGCATGGGAGGAGGCAACACTCCTGGTGGAGTGTGCCCTCACGCCCAGGGGGCATGGCTTGCCTTGGGCCTGGTATGCCAAAGCGATGCCACTATTCAGTGGGCCAGCCTCTGCATGGAGACAGCCTCCCCTTTCTGCTGACCTCTGTAACAGACCAAGAGCTGCTCAGAGCTTCTGAAGCTCAGGGTGCAGTCCACATATAAGCGCAGGGCTCAGAGAGATCAGAGAGATCCCAGGAGGGTACCAGGGGTGACCTAGGGGGGGTTTAACCTCCTAGCGCCCATCTGGAACCTCACGATGAGATTGTGCTTCCCGAGTAACCGGTCACTCACTGCATCCTGACGTGCTGCGATAGCAGCCACATACACTTTTAAAGTGAAGGGCGACAGCCTACGCTCCAACTTCTCTTGCAGGAAGGAAAGCACTACTCCAATCGTGCATATTTGGGGGTCTTCTCTGCAAGAAGAACACCAATTAGCGAACAGACTCCACTTCAGTGCATAGGCTGGCCTCGTAGAGAGGGCCCTGGCCTGAGTGATAGTGTCCACCACCGCTGGTGGTAGATCACTCAAGTCTGCCGCATCCCGTCCAGGAGCCACACATGGAGGTTCCAAAGGTCTGGACTCGGGTGCCATAGGGTGCCGTACTCCTGAGAGAGGTATGCGCCAGGGAGAGGCTGTCACAAGGAGCACGAGTCCTGAAAACCAGGTCCGGGTGGGCCAGAATGGCGCAACCAGCAACTTGCGTAGGCCTTGCGGCCATCTGTGTGCCAGTGCGTCCATGCCAAGGGGCTCCTCGGTCAGGGAGTAATACAACTGGCAGTGTTACAAAAACCAATCAATCTGCTTCAGAAGACATGTGTTACCTCACAAAGGCATATTATAGGTTACTTTTATGATGGATATATATGATTTATGGAGCTTCAAAATAAGGGCCACTCTACACCAGCATTACCAAGCTTAATAAATAAAATAAAAAAACTTAAAAACTTTTCTGAAAGAAAAAAGCTATATACACCTAGTATATGGCTTGGGGGGTAGCCATATTATAATTATTATAATATTTTTTGGTTGTTCAAAAAAGTTGTTCTGACTTTCAGACAATATTTTATAATGCCAGCATCAAAACTTAATCATGCATTGTAAATTCTTTCATCCCCTCTCAGGTAAAGGGGAGCAAGCGTATCCGGACATCCTGGCCCTGGTCATAGTGATCCTGGTCACAGTGATAGTTGCTCTAGGTGTGAAGAATTCGGTCGGGTTCAACAACGTGCTGAATGTCATCAATCTGGTGGTGTGGGTGTTCATAATGATTGCAGGCCTGTTCTTCGTCAGCGGCAGCAACTGGGATGAGGGACGGTTCCTGCCCTATGGCTGGTCAGGGGTAAAGTACATTTCAGATCAATTATTGAAGTTCAATCCGTTAGTGCAGTTAGTGCCTCTCAGCATAAACACTGAGCAGGAAATTGCATTGTCTTGTAACTGTAATAAACCACTCTGCCCAACAGGTCATGCAGGGAGCAGCCACTTGCTTTTATGCCTTTATTGGGTTTGACATCATAGCCACCACCGGAGAGGAAGCCAAGAGTCCCAACACATCCATCCCCTACGCCATCACCGCCTCTCTGGTCACCTGTCTCACTGCCTATGTCTCTGTAAGTATATACCGTCACTACTTTTGAGTTATTTTCTGCTTATATAAAGTATGAGACAATTCTATATGTTGCTAAATCTTTATATTCTAAATCAATGTTTTGATTTTCCAGTTAAAACTAATGTTGAAGATACATTTAACTATACCTAATTATGTCATTTACAGTCTGTTGATACCTGTATAATCAACTCTTCTCCATATTAGAATATAAATGATGCATGTCTGAGTTTTTATTTTAAAAGATAATCTGCAGTGGCATAGATTTCTTTGTTTGTTTCTTTTGTCCATGGACAGTCATTAATTATTCTCTTCATGCAGCATGTCTGAATTTATTAATGCTCCCCGGCTTTATCACTGCTTTCTGTCTGTAGGAGGTTGTCATAGAAACTCAATGGGTGTTAACTCACCAACAGACATCTTTTTTGCATCTCATAACAATATATTCTTTATATTTCATTTCTATTTTCTCTCTTTTTCTCTAATTTATCTTTTTATTTTTTCCCCTCTCTCCAGTTTTTCTCACATGGTTTTGGTTTTAGCTGGAATTAAATTGCGTTTACTAAAATTGCTCTTCATTTTCACACCTACAAGACTGTCTGATGAGGAGCAAACTTGTTAATTAGCTTTTACCCCTCCAGAACTCTTTTTTTTTGTAATTTTAGCGAGACATTTCATTTCTCTGTCTGTATTTTTATGTGCTTGTGTTAAAGATAAAAATAGCATTTTCTGGGATTTATTAAGTGGGTCACGTGGAATCAAAGTGTCATTGATCTTTTGATATAAAAAGTCTATTGTACTATGTAATAGATTGCAACTTTCAGAACTCAGTGCTTCTTACTCATCAAAAAAAAAGCTATTGAAACTAAGCCACAAAAAGAGATGATGGTGACATTTCTTAAACTCAGCATTTGTAAGGCCACTGAATAATACTTCTGTCCTTCTCACAGGTGAGTGTGATCCTCACTCTGATGGTCCCCTACACTGACATTGACACAGATGCTCCACTGATGGAGATGTTTTCTGTACATGGTTTCCAAACTGCCAAATACATAGTGGCCATCGGCTCCATTGCAGGACTGACAGTTAGTTTGTTGGGCTCTCTCTTCCCAATGCCAAGAGTCATCTATGCCATGGCTGGAGATGGTTTGCTCTTCAGGTAATAAATAAGGAAATCTCAGAGTTAAGTAATGATCTGTGATGCTCGGTAATCCTTCTGTCTCTATTATATGTTGCAAATGATTAAAATGGCATTTAAATATCATTCTCTGCTGGAGAGATAAACTCCTGTCATCACATAGTCTGAAAAGAAATGCTACTCAGAGCCCTGACATTTTAAATCAAAGCCAGAATAATGGGTTTGTTGTAAGACTTCTTTGATAAAATGAATGTTTGGATGATTCATCCTGTTAACACCTGGCGTTAACATCAGTACTCCTCTCACAGGTGATCAGAGGTGGTTAGACAAGCTTCATCACCATTTACCCTTGGTAGTAACCCCTTCTCAAAGCATCTTAAAATGCATCACACTTAGATGGAGGAGAAGATCTATGATTGTTTTTAGTAACTAAAAAAAACACTTACATTTGCAGGCTTTAAACTCATATAAAAGTGATGTTTTTTGTGGGAAATAGATTAGTACCGTAATCATTTCAACTGTGTGTCACATAAAGTAGTCTGTATTGCTACTTACACTACTGTTTAAACAAGTCTTTTCTCACCACTTGCTCACCAAAGCTGTATTTATTTGGTCAAAAATATGATAAAAATAGTTATTAGTAGCAAAAATTAATAGTTGTAAAATATTATTTCAATGTAAAATAACTGGTTTTTGTTTTAATACAAAGTAATTTTCAGCAGCCATTACTTCAGTGTCACATCACGACCTTCAGAAAATATGCAGATGTGGTGTTCAAGAATTTCTTTTAATTATTTTCAGTTCTGATAACAGATGTGTAAGTATTTGTGGCCTTGCCTGTGAAAACCCAGCTAAGTCATCTTTGTGTTTTACTGTTTTCTACATCCTTCATTAATTTAAAGAACATTCTATAAAAATGTAACCTTGATATATTTAATATTAGCAATGCAAGGAAATTGTCAAAGATTACAATCACTGAAATTAATGGTTGAAATAAAACTTTAAATTTTTTTCATTTTTGAATTTAGGAAATTAACCTTGGATTTCACAGACAGGGTCACATATTTTTTTTAGATACCTTCAACCATTTTCTTCAGGATTTGTTGATGAATAAAATGTTGAAATATATATTTTTTAATTACAAATGTCTTTAATATCACTTTTGTCTGTAAATTAATAAAATTGAAAGTTTTGTACCTATTTTTAATTTTTTTGACAGTGTGTTTTCTGGTGTCTCAGAAAGATCAGCACTCTTACTTTAATGCCATAGCACTGCTTTTATGTGAATGTAGGATTGAAGGTGTCTGTGTGTTTGTAGGTTCCTGGCAACTGTGAGCACATACACAGAGACTCCTGCAGTGGCCTGTGTGGTGTCGGGCTTCCTCTCTGCTCTCTTGGCTTTGCTCGTCAGTCTGAGGGACCTGATTGAGATGATGTCCATTGGCACTCTGCTAGCATACACGCTAGTGTCAGTGTGTGTGCTACTGCTGCGTTATCAGCCAGAAGGAGACATTCACGGATTCGTCAACTTCCTCTCTGAGCAGAACGCAAAGCGTAAAGAGGGAGTTCTAGCCGAGTGTGAGAAGGAAGCCTGTTCACCGGTCAGCGAGGGCGAGGATTATGGAGGAGCTCCAACAAACACCTGCGGAGCAAAGAACCTGCCATCTTTAGGAGACAACGAGATGCTGATCGGTAAACCTGACAAGTCCACGTACACCGCGAGTCACCCCAACTATGGCACAGTAGACATGTCCTCCGGTATCGAGTCAGACGAGACAGATAGCGTGTACCTGCTGAAGCTGAAGAAGCTGCTGGGGCCTCGCTATTACACCATGCGCATTCGGCTCGGCCTGCCGGGGAAGATGGACCGGCCCACCATGGCCACTGGCCGCATCGTCACCCGCTGTGTCATTCTGCTCTTCATCCTCATCTTCTGCTTCTGCTCGCTCATCATCTTCGGGTCGGGTCAGATCGCTGATGGTCAGTGGTGGGCCGTGCTGCTGCTGGTGCTGCTGATGCTGGTCATCACGCTCTTGGTCTTCATCATCATTCAGCAGCCGGAGAACCCCAAACGCCTGCCCTACATGGCTCCCTGCGTTCCCTTCGTCCCGGCCTCTGCCATGCTGGTAAACATTTACCTTATGCTCAAGCTCTCCACCATCACATGGATCCGTTTTGGCGTATGGTGCTTTGTGGGTAAGTTTCAGGATTTTTTTAAATAGACAGGTTTATGCAGACAGTATTTAATTTAGATGGGTCATTTCTGATATGCAGGACAGTTTCACATGTGCACATGTGTTTTTCGTTTTTTTTAAAGAAATTATTAATTTATAATATAGAAATTAATTTTATTTATGCAATAATAATAAGAAATGTTTCTTGAAAATCAGAATTAACTTCATATTGACATCTTTATCTTCACTGTCACTCCCTCACAGAGCAATTACTAGTATTTGCTCATTATTTTCATTTATTAATTTTTGTTATTTTGTAAATAATCAGAATTAATATATATACACACATATGTGTGTGTGTTTTTATAAAAGCACGTCCTTAAATTACATTTCACAGTAGAATTTACAGAGGTTAAAACTCCTGCAAAACAGTAATAACTGACATTTTCCTACAGTACTATCAGCCACCACTGATCTGAAACAGTCTCCTCTCTAATATATAAGCAGAGTAATACCTGAACCTTAAACTTGAGGTAACATTTGATGAGTGAGAGAAAACATTTGTGCAGTAGCTTATGCATGTGTACATTGTTTGTGTTGTCTCTGTGTGCTCGTCTCTGCAGGTGTTTTGATTTACTTCGGCTACGGCATGTGGAACAGCACCCTGGAGATCACGGCACGCGAAGAGGAGGCTCACGCCAGCACATACCAGCGCTATGACATGGGTGTGGATGACAGCTTTGCAGTGGATGACGATCTGTACCCTTCTGGAGACGGAGGGCCGTACCAAAGCTGGGGCTCCCATGAGGGCAAATGTGGGAACCAGAAACAGCAACGGCAGGAGCAGAGCGAGCCTCAGCCTGACGGCCTAGACATGGTGGACAACCACAGGACCTCCTCTTCCTCCTCACACAGCAGGGCCAAAAGCAAAGCTAGCAAACCCAGTCCGGGCTTTGAGGCGCTGGTAGTCGATGATGATTTGGACGATCCCTTGGAATGAGAATGTAATCCGAATGTACTCGCCTGCCAACTGCAGAACCCTTGGGCTAGGTTGTTATGTCTCTGCAATGAGTTTGTATTTTATTCCTATTCCTTCATTTGCAGTCCTTTTTCACTTCTGATAGATTGAGAACGCATAAAAATGGGATTTAACCTTTAGGAGGCTTTCTTTTAATCACACAGAACCTAAACAGCCAAAATATTCCTTCTTTTTAAAATTCAATTTTAACAATTTGATTCCTAGTTCTCACTAAATAATCTTATCGAACTCTTCAGCACTTAAATATATATAATCTGTTGTCTTTCACTTGAAAGTCTCCCCAACTCAAATTACTGTACCTAGCATGGAATTTATTACCCGGTGAGTAGTTTATTACTGCCCTGTTAGTTATCACATGTCAGCTTCTTTCAGCTGTCAGGAGGATGTCCGTTCACAGGTCACTTCCTGT
Source organism: Enteromius unitaeniatus (assembly GCA_032359435.1). Classification (NCBI taxonomy): domain Eukaryota; kingdom Metazoa; phylum Chordata; class Actinopteri; order Cypriniformes; family Cyprinidae; genus Enteromius; species Enteromius unitaeniatus. Next base: position 8,672,414 of record JAUMHI010000034.1, read on the forward strand.
AGTCTGTTAAGATTATGTGGGGTCGATATCAAACCAGGAAACTTGCCCCTAAATCACTTAAAGCGATTTGCACACTTCTGTTATTCAGTAAGCAGCTGTTTTAATATTGCATACAAAAAGGTTAGTTTTGAGAAGCAAAGATAGAAGATAAATGTCGACATGTTATGAGTGACCCAACTGATTCAAAGGCCTCGTTCTCTTCCGCTCTAACATCTAGCCCAAGTGAGGTTTGAACTGTAGGTTGTCACAAGTAGTAATTGGACTTTGCTTGCAATAGTGCCTTCATCTGTCAGTGTGCTTTAAATATGACCATCAAGATGTCCATGCTTGTTTGTTTGTCATTTCTGTTGATGCCATCATATCCATGGGTTTGTTTTCCTGGTGAATGTGCCTGTCAGCCGTCCTGTGTCACCACCGACCATCCATCCATCCTATGTGGCAGTGACTCCGCTTCATCCTTGCAAGCAGGCAGCTCTGTGTAAATACTGACGGTGTGACCACAGTACGATTTGTGTCTCTCGGCTGGTCAGTGTGTCCGTTGAAAAAAAAAGGTGTAGGAAAACAGAGGGAATGGAATTTGCATGTGGTGGGGAGCGTGTTGTGAATTTTTTATCTGGCTGTGCTCTTCTGCTCTTCCCCCATAATCCACGTGGCGTTCAATTGATCTGTCCAGTCTAACTTTATCTGTGCTACAGCTCTGCCAGCCGAAAAAGGCAAAAAACAAAAAAAACAACAAAAAACAACCAAGCCAGGCCTCAAATCCATAAATTTGGAAGGCCACATGTGTTCAAAATCCACTGAGCACATCAAGCCATATTGCTTTAAATGCGTGTCCCTCAAATATGTTGAAATATTAAAAAACAAAACATTGAGTTGCCATAAATGATTTGGAAACTAGCTCTATAGAGCTTCATTTTGGGGCCTGGGTTGGTTTTATTCCTTGCATCTGGTCTATGATGTGATTCTTTGTCTTTGCCGTGGCATTTTGCTGAATGTGTAGCATGTTCAGAACAAACGGGCCCAGAGTAAACCTATGTTTGTGAGTATTTGCATGTGTGGTGACCGTTGAAAGACTTGATGTAACTCTCAAATGTAGCATTCTGAGAGACGAGGGTAGCCTGCCCACTGTACACCCCTCAAAACCCTCCTATTCCCAAGTGGCCTCTGTTTACAAAGCAAGCCAAAGTCTGCAACCTTTGTTTACTGTATCCGACAAAAGACACCATTTTACTTCCGTAGAGTAGAACAACATATAACAGTGTGGAGATGTGAGATATCGAAGAGAAGTATTTTTTTACAGGCATTTCATACCTTCAGGTTCTCCGTTGGGTAGCGAAGCCACTGCCGGTGGTGTTTTGTGGGTTCAGAAGGACTTCTAAAGAAAAGTGGTGAAAGCATATATTTTTAATGAGCTCTTTCTAAAAACGTAACTGGAGACTGGATTTTGATTTCGTAGTCGTGATTTAAATAAATGTTAGCACATAAGAATAGACTTAAAGAGGGCAAGGTTTTAAAGGGATAGTTCAGCCCGAGGTGAATATTCTGTCAGCATTTAATCACCTTAAATCTGTAAGATATTTAGAAAAATGTTTTTGATGCTGTTTTGGATACCATGGACTATCATTGTGGACAAAAACAGTAAAGTTTGTGAGTAAATAATGACAGATTTTTTACTTGCCGGTGAACTTTCCCTTTAATTAAGATAAAAGTTCTACGTACAGAAATATTTTATTACAAATCTGTCTGTAAAAAAAAAAAAATCTAAAATGTTTCCACTATTGCTTTTAAAGTCAGCTACTATTTGTTATTTGTCTCTGAGAGAAGGTACGGTGTTTGTACTTTGTGACCTATCTTTCCTGCTATCATAGTTTGTTCGGTATTTGTTCAGGAAATGTGGAGATTGGCTTCCCTTGCAAATCTGATCTTTGTTTCTGCTGTATATTTTGGTATGAAGTGGATGTATTCTGGTTTCAATGATTTTTTTAAAGAATCTATTTATTGTTTCTTCTACTTGTGGTTTTGCTTTCCCGTTGCACTGTGTAATGAGATGTTAATATTGCTTCCATGCAACAATGAAAGTCATTTATTGCAGATCAGATAAGAGTGACTCTTGGTTTTCCTTTCGCTTTAAGGCGGCCTCGCACAACGCAGAAATCAGAGGTAATAAATATCCTCACATGGGTGGCTTGTGTAAGCCCGCTCAGTTTCCTGTGGGGTGGAGCACCAAGCCTAGAATAACAGCGATCCGAGGGTCGTACCTGAGCACAAAACAAACATGGTCATACTGGGAGGGCCGCCGCTGGCTATGCAGAGGAATGAGATGAACAGAACGAGATGTACTGTTCCATTATCATTGCCGCAATGGTGGTCGATGTAGTACAATATGGTTTGGAGATCTCAAAGCATGTTGTTATGTTCAATTCATACAGTTCAGACCTGTCTGTCTGTATGGCGCAGACATCGACACAACCAGAAGCACGCTCCTTTTGTGGGAGGGTCTTCATAAGTGTTATTCCTATGAGGCACTCATAGGACTTCATTTGTGTCATCTGTCATCAGCCTGAATCAGATTTAAATGTGATGTCCTTATATTGTACGTCATCTGTTTTAAGGGGAAGCCTCCTCTTTTTCTGATGCAAAATATCCTGGTGCTAATCCTGGATGTGAGGATGGATGTAAATGTAAATGCTTTGACGGTTACACTTCCCTTTTATGCTTACAAACATGTAAATATAATTACCTTTTTTATGCTTATGCAAACATATTAGTTGCTTTAATACTAGCACAGCCTAATCCTTATGCAAAAGGTGTTATTAACGCACTGCTCAGAGTTTCAGTCATTTCCTGTAAGAAGCCTGTGTTTTCAGAACATTCTGGAAACTGCATATTTTTCTGGTCAGTTCAAGGTTAGTTTCATACTGTGAGATTTTAATCAGTAACATTTTTTTTTTTTACAGGAGTATTAGTTATCAATTTCCAAGGAAAACCAGTCAAGCTAAAATTAGTGAGTCATGGTTCCTGTATATATTCACTTTAGAATATGATTATTCTCTTGCAAGAAGTTGACCCCTTCAGCACTTTGATCAGTGAATTAAGTTGTTATATTTTTGTACAAATGCTGATATAACCTTTCTAAAATTATTATTATTATTGGTATAATAAACATTAAAGGGTCATGAAACTCACCATAAATCAGTTTTCATCAATATTGAAACTTGCATAGAAGTGGGTGTACAAAGAGGCACATCCTGATTTTGCCTATTTTTGTGAACATATTGTATTTTGTTAACCCTGGAACAAAATTTTAATCCAACATTTTAGTTTTGATCATATCTCTACACCTAAACCTAACCTTACCCATAACTAATGCCTAAAATCATATTTAATTATAGATGACTGACACTGATGTACAAGCACCAAACACTGACTGTAAGCTTAAACTTCACAGAAAACTATAACGTTTTTTAAATCTAATTGGCTGATCAAAATTGTTGACCCAGGGACATGTCAAACTCAGCAAAATCAGGTTCTGAGGGCATCTGACAAAGACATTAGTTTACTAAAATTTCACATCCTGTTGATTCAGACTCGGTTCACTCCCTATTGACAAAACCTTCATATGCTGGTTAGGTATGTTTAATATATAGGTATGTATAAAGCTGCGATGCTGGTTCATGCTGGTCTTTTGCTGGTTTATGTTGGTCCTTTTGCTGGTTTATGCTGGTCACGTGCTGGCAAAAGACCAACAAAAACCAGCAAAGGACCAGTTTAAACCAGCATCCCAGCTTCAAAACATACCTAACCAGCACATGCTGTTTTTTTCCAGTAGGATAGTCTTTTATGCTCGATTGTATATTGTACAACAGTATTTTAATTACATTTAAAAAATAAAATTTTAAACGAAATATTTTATTGTTACACTTTAGTATTTGCATGTTCTAAAATAATTAAAGATGATATGTATTAAACTAGCAGGCTAAATGGTTAGTTGAATGCTAAGCTAATATGCTGAGCAGTTAAATAATAAGGAAAATTTCACACTCTAAAGCTTTGTAAAATTATCATAAAAATCGTAAAGGTGATTAGAGTCACATTTACATAATTAACATATAGCATGAGCCAAACATGGAGGTTTTCTAATCGGGCACTGAATAGAGCTCACACTGAAAGACCTTTCAGCCAATGCAACACACAGTATTTGTTAAATTCTTAAAAAAATGTGTTAGTGTTTCATGACCCTTTCAAAAAACTTTCAAACTACTTCTCTCTATTGAAGACTGTATTAACAATAACTTTTTCCTGACTCCTCTGCTGCATCTGTCTCCCCTTGTGCTTTAATGTTGTTTTTTGCAGCCATATCTGAAAAAGAAAAATACTGTAGATTCCAATACATTTTTTTCATTGAATTTTCTTCACCCCAAACTACCTCTAACCAAAGACTGAAAGTTTGAGATCTACGAAAAGCAATATTTGACATCTAAACATTACCCACACGGAAAAATCATACTGTAGTGAATAAATTTTTTTACATAATGTATAAAACGTTCAGTTGTTAATATCCTCAGCCATTTTTTACTGTATGCTCAGTAAAACTCCATGTATAACAGGAAGCATTCAGTGCAAGGACCCCAACCAGAGAACAAAGACGGAGACTCTTCGCAACCGAAGCATAAATCTTCCTTTATGGCCAATTGTGACCGTTAACCCTTAATCAGCACTGTCTGCCCGTCATTGAGTTGCCCATTGGTCGTAATGGGGCATGTTTCTTGTTGAAGTTGGAGAAATCAATATGCCTACATGTCTTGAATGCCTGAACTGTATGTGCGTCCTGAGTGCTTTTATTAAGAATGAATGAGAGGTTTAATGATGATGCACTACACCTGCCTGGGCATGTGACAGCAGACGCTGCATTCTCAACAGTATACAGTCCTGCCAAGAGCAGTTTAGTTTCCCCCCGCAGAGGGTTTATTTATAAAAATGACATGTTACCTATAATCAAAAAACACAATTCCACAGGCATTTTCACATGGACAACACTGTTTATTACAACAAATTTAATAAAAACTGCATACAAGTATTACAATAAATAATATTGCTAAATAATTACTGTTTTGGTACAATTTTGGTGTAGTTTTGTTTGGCCGGCTATTCTGAAATGAATCAAAACGAAAATATAGCTGTACAAACAGACTGAAATAAACGGAACGATTTAGAATAAAACCACTGGCAATACTGTTAGTATTCATATAAAAAAAAGCAAACGTTCTTTCTCACTACAAAAAAATGGCACATTGTACTGAGCAGAATCAGTAGAAGAAACACTGAATCCTTCCTTGCAGGTCCTTTAACAGTCCTTTCGTATGTAACATTTGGGTGTCTAACCCTGCTGCCATGTCAAAAGGTCAGAGTGCAGCTGTATGATAACTATCCAAAGAGTCACCACAGTAGATAGAGATATTGATGAAACAAAAAACAGTGGAAAGAGAGAGAGAGAGAGCAAAAACAGAGTAGAAATCAGATCTGAGCAGCAATCCCGAAGCTCATACATGAGCACTTTTGGCATGGTTAGTGGAGGCGGGGCCGGAATGAGCCGGGCCCTGTTTGGAGTAGTAGAATCGATTGTTTTCAGTGTATGTAGCAGGGGTGTCCACTGAACAGCAGGTGATCATACAGCCTCCCAGCAAACAAAGTGCAGTGCCCACCCAACCCGAATACAAGGAGAAGCCGAAGGACATCAAGCCCCTCTCGTGATGGGCCCCGATGGGAAACCACACGGTGGAGACCACGCCGCAAAAAGCTGAGAAGGACAGGACACGCATAACATTAAATTATAGCTTTTTTTTGTTATATGTTGCATTCTGACATTAATATAAGTGACAGAAAGACACGTTAGATGACTTAAACAACTATCCTGGCTCTTTTTGTGGATTACAGATTTACTCATCTAAATGACATCTGACTATATGAGTATATTTAAAGCTAATACTGATAAAATTGGTTCAATCCTCAGAGTCTGATTATTACAGAAATTAAACATTTTCTCGTTTTATACATGTTTTCGACATGCTAAGGGTATGTTATTGTACTGAGCGTAATATGAGCTTTTACCAATACAAATAAAAGCTTACCAGTCAGCAGTATTATGGTTCCTCCGAGCACTGATCGCTTGTTCTTGGCGCTTTCAGGTTCACTTCCGATGTTGATACAAGACATGGACATGAGCACGAGCGCGACAGCAGGCAGACCGAGAATCGATGCTGTCACCATTAGCGCTCGAGACGTCTGGATGTACGCTTAAAAAATAAAAGAAACATTTAATTATACAAGACAATTCTGTTAAATACTTTCTAGATTCATTAACTATACTTGCGATATATACACATTCACACAAAATAGTTTATGTGAAGATGCTGTAGGTTTTTTTTTTTTTTTAACAAATACATTTAAAACATAAAAGTAGATTTATTTCATGTTTGATAGTTTAGTTGATGATCTCTTTAAGCAAATGTTATTATATTCAATACTGAAACATTATTTTGTTATGGTTTTCATCTTTAATCCAAAAGAAATAAAGAACAAATGTAACGTTTTTAACATAAAACTAATTATTTCACACGTACCTGGTAGCTCGAGAATCTGCGTGAGTGTGCTGCAGTGATACAGGGCAGTAGAGATCACACAGTTTGCCCACAAACCTTTGGCCTCCAGTTCATCCATCTTCTTACAGGTGTTCAAGTTATATTTACAAGTGGCTACCCATTCATTAGTGGCAGTGGCGATGATAAGTCCGATCCAACCAAGAAAACTCATCACAAAACCCGTGAACTGTAAGCAAGTATTTGCCATTGTGTACAATGTGCGCAAAAAAAAACCAAGTGTCCAATATTTGGGGAAAAGTACTTTTTGAAGTAGTTGATAATCAGAAGAACTTAAAATAGACAGCTTACTTGGCAGAATTTAAAGGTGGGAATATCCAGGTATGTTAATCCATTGCGTAAAAATCATGTTGAGTTGTAAGATCCTTATGTTGCGCAGTATTCCAAGCTGATAGAACTTGAGAGGACCGTCAGCCGAGCTTTTATAGTGGAACTACAGAGACAAAAGAACTGTCAGCCAATCACATGAGTGCAGACACTTCCCAAGGTTAGTCCCTATCTCTTATTTTTCACTCTCCTCTTTTTTTCCTTTCATATTTATAGTCTGTAATGTAATACTAAATAACAAGTATAGAGCGTGTAAAAGTGACAAATTACGTTTTACTAATTACTTGTCGATATGCCAACTACTGTAAAGAGTTATATTTGCTCAAGTGGCTTTGATAAGAGTGCAGCACCTCTAACTTCATCATGTCATTGCTGGATTTGTGATACATGCTGCCCTCTGGTGGCTGAGTTCTCATACGTGTGGATCATTTATTTATATGGGAACAAACCAAAAATGTTTTAGTACACCTTGCCTACTAATAATAATTTAAAAAATGTTTTTTTGTGTTTAAAAAGAGAAGAAAACACATTAATAATAAATACAATGAAAAGTATTTTTTAAATCATAATAATTTTTTTTCAAAATAGGTCTTTCAACAACAACATTTTCCATAAAAATCTCACTCTTTCACCTCTGTCTTTCTTATACTGTTTTTCTTTTACACTGTACAATTACTGTATGTATTTAAAATAATAATTTTGAAAGACTGATATTATTTGGACCGAGTCAACATTTTTGTGTGCATCTAAAATGAAAATGTTATTATTTACATTTTATCTTAACTTTTTAGTGGCTTAAAGAAATAGTTCAACCAAAACTTTTTGCTGAAAAAGTACACACCCTCAGACCATATATAAGATGTAGATGAGTTTGTTTCTTCAAAAGAAAGATTAGGAGAAATTGAACTTTATAGCCCTTGCTCACCAAAGGATCCTCTCCAGTGAATGGGTGCAGTCAGAATGAGAGCCCAAAGCTCATAAAAATCCAATCCAAGATTTTTTTTAACATCAGATCATTGTCTCTGCATAAACATTAGTCAAACCAAACAGTCCAAACCAGTTCCAAAGAAAAAAGTTAGTGGATTTTGATGTGAAAGGACAACAGAGGATTTAATTTTTCACGAGAGAAAGCATTGTTATTGACTGGTATTTTGACCAGAAGTTACAATTTATAGTTAAACGCCTTAATTATGTATTTATTTCTTACAAACGTTTTTTTTTTTTTGTAAGAAAAAGCTTTTTACTTGTAGATTCTTATGTTTTTATCAGCAGAGGATCCATAAGCATGTGATGTAATGCTAAAGTTCTCCTAATTTGAATATGCATCTTGTATGGTGTAAGAGTGGGTTAATTTTTTTTTTAAATACATTTTTAGGTGAATTATTTCTTTCAGATATTAATATTGATGTTATTTTTTATGAAACATAAAGTGGCAGGACCTGGAAATCATTGTAATGTGTCACTGGAGGTGAGCTCTGGAACACGTATGCATTGACTGTGTGACCTACGTATGATGGATATAGAGGACATCCAGGCTAGAGGGAATCAGTGCTCAGTCTTGAGTTAATCATCCAGGCTGATAAATCACAGGGGCATGTGGCGATCCTGTCTGAGATTGCAGATGAAGAAACAGAAGGGGAAATTGGATATAGAGATATCAGCAGCGTTCCATTGGGAAATGGATGAGTTTTCTGTGTGATCTGATGAAGATGGTCAAAAAAGGGGGTCTAAGGGCTGATTTTTGAAGTACCGTATACCAGTGATTAAGGATGTGGGTGGTCGAGGGCCACGGTCCTTAGTATAGAACCTATTTTCCAAGACTATAAACAAAGATCTGACTTATCACTGTCAGTGTGGATGTTGACAATGTTGAAAGCTGCAGATAAATGCAAAAGAATAGAGTTATGAGGCTATGTTATGTATGACCTTAATGTTTTGGTTGCAGCAAAGAGTGTAGTTATCCCTTTGTAGAACCACCCCAGATTTAATTTAATTTATTTTTCAAAGGGTTTTTGTTAAAGAAAAGAGACATGATGCAGGTCTTTGAAGTGTCTGTTTGATCTGTATCTGCTTCCAAATAAACACTAAGGTTGCTGGACAAATTGTTTGTCGAATCTTTCGTATTTGACATTTGGCGATGTGCAGTACATTCTCTTGGTGTTTCTTCTTAGTTAAGAATGTGGTAATCGATTACAAAGTCCACATGACAATCATCCAACATCAAATTATTTTATTTTACCATCAGGTACTCTATGTCTGCTCTGCTTGAAATGAGAAATTAGTATGTGTCCTTCGTTCATCCACTAGGGGGACTCGTTTGACTTCAAACACCATGGATGCCCTTGATACCTGGAGACAGCTATCCTTCAGTATTTCTATTTATCTTTTTGACATTTACGTGGTTGTCTAGTTATTAGTAAATGAAAAGTGTGACGAAAGGCTGTTAGTAATAGTAACAGAAGTACAAGAATATATCTATAATATAACATATATTGGTTACAAAAGTTGTAACGTACAGTTATTTTTAAGGAAACACACAAGAGAACGTTCCAAGCATGTCCTGACCACATTATAGTTTAACCAAATTATTCATTTCAAATATCCTTCCTTAAAGCATATTAGACAAAAAAGACACAAGACAAAGATTTACAAAATGTGACGAATCACGATTAATCTTTTGACAGCACTAATCTGTTACTAAGTTACATCAAATAGACCTATTTACAGTGTGTACGGAAAGTATTCAGACCCCCCGTTTTTTCACTATTTGTTATATTGCGGCCATTTGCTAAAATCATTTAAGTACATTTTTTCCCTCATTAATGTACACACAGCACCCCATTTTGACAGAAAAACACAGAATTGTTGACAATTCTTGATTTTTTTGCAGATTTGTTAAAAAAGAAAAACTGAAATATCACATGGTCCTAAGTATTCTGAACCTTTGCTGTGACACTCAGGAAAGCAACACACCTGTTTATATAAGACCTTACAGGTCCCAATCTCAGAGCAAATGAGAATCATGAGGTCAAAGGAACTGCCTGAAGAGCTCAGAGACAGAATTGTGGCAGGGCACAGATCTGGCCGAGGTTACAAAAAAACTTCTGCTGCACTTTAGGTTCCTAAGAGCACAGTGGCCTCCATAATCCTTATGGAGCTAAATGGAAGATGTTTGGGACGACCCTTCCTAGAGATGGCCATCCGGCCAAACTGAGCTATCAGGGGAGAAGAGCCCAAAGATCACTGTGGGTCCAGAGATGCAGTTGGGAGATAAGAGAAAGTTGCAGAAGGTCAATTATCACTGCTGCCCTCCACCAGTCGGGGCTTTATGGCAGAGTGGCTCGACAGAAGCCTCTCCTCGGTGCAAGACACATGAAAGCCTGTATGGAGTTTGCTAAAAAAAAAAACACCTGAAGGACTCCAAGATAGTGATAAATAAGATTCTCTGATCTGATGAGACCAAGATAGAAATGTTTGGCCTTAATTCTAAGCAGCATGTCCGGAGAAAACCAGGCACTGCTCATCACCTGTCCAATACAGTCCCAACAGTGAAGCATGGTGGTGGCAGCATCATGCTG
>JAUMHI010000034.1:8686352-8697014 GCA_032359435.1 Enteromius unitaeniatus
GTTACACTTTCTCCTGCCACGTCTCTAGGGTCGTGCTGACGCCGGCAACGGCTCTTCAGCGAAAACCTGCATGTGCACTGTGCGCGTGCCCTGTTATACTCATGCAGTGATGAGGTGCTCCTGAGCGCAATTATGTTATATTTGTCTTCTTTGCACAAAAAAGTACTCTCCTAGCATCGCAAAACTGAAGTTGAGTCACATCCCTGCTGATAAAACCAGCATATGCTGGTTAGGTAGGTTTTGTAGCTGGGATGCTGGTTTATGTTGGTCATTTGCTGGTTTAAACTGGTCTTTTGCTTTAAGACAAGCACATGAGCAGCTAAGGACCAGCTTAAACCAGCATCCCAGCTTCAAAACATACCAGCATACAGTATATGCTCTTTTTTCAGCAGGGTAGCTACAGTACAGATAAGCAAGCTAAACAGCCTAGCTTGTTGCCATCAGCTAGCTAACTAGTAAACTCCTTCAGTAGTAGTTGGTTAAGATGTTTGTTGTAACTAATAATAAACAAAGAAACAACAATGCCTGCACACTGAAAGTAAAGCTTCAAAAGTGACCAAACAACACAACGTTTGACCGGTCATGCCTTCATTAGGCACAAAAAGTCAATTTGCATCTTTCTCCACCGACAATCTTTTGCAAAGAATTCTGCTTTCGGCCTATTCTTAAACAAAACGTTATTTTCAGATTTTACCTTTTACCATTTACTTGTCATGTTTTTGTTTCCTCTACTTGGAAACTTGCTCAGGATTAGTAAAGAAATAATTTGAACGATTGATTTTCCCAGAGTCACATTCACAGCTCACAGTAGGCAGAGGGCAGAACTAGAGGTAGCAGCTCCCAAACACATCGTGATCAATGAGCAGAACCAGCGGCTCCCACCAGCCCGCAGAGAGGCATCTGTGCCCTAATGAACACTAACTACAATTCATTGCTAATGGGGGGCACAGTGGGACAGAACCCCAGGATGCACTTCCTCCATTGAGTCTGTGCGTTCTCGTCTGTGTGTTCATCATTCTCTCCAATCCTCAGATTTACCGCTGCCATCCTCCACTGCATATTATGCAGAGATTTGTTTCGCTCAGCGCACGAGACAACAAACCACTGTGAATATGCCATGGATAACTAAACAGTTATTCCCGGGCCTATATCCTCTTCTGCTTAACATCCACATGTCTGTTTATACATCTCTGTCAGCAGGGAGTGGATAAGCAAATTGTCACCGTTTTTTATATGTAGGAAAATGTTTTATTTACAATTCATTGTTCTTTCATCTTTTGCCGTGACATAGTAATCTGGGAAGATCCTACAGAGCAGGTTGGGTTCTCTGTTCACTTTGACAGGCGCAAAACAATTGCATCGGGTTTTCAGCGATAGCTTCCTAGAATCAGGTTTGTATCCATACTCGACAATACAGTAAGTCTCGTTGAAATATTTTACTGTCAACAACTGAGACAGTAATCCTTGCTTTGGTAACTCATACGAAGCTGAGGGAAGAACCAAAGCCTCTGGCACAATATGAAAGCATGATGTGACTTCATTTTGTCATAGTCAAACCTAAAACCATTACCCGCTTGTCAACACTAAAGTTATTCTCGGATCAAAGAAAAAAAAAAGTTACATCTTTCCTCAAGCATATCAAACCGCCTGGAAAATCTTTCATGCCGCTCTGACGTCTGTGTTGCTCTTAAGGAGTTCCTCCTGTGGCTTTCCTGTAACCGAAGGGTTCTTAAGAGATTTATTATTTTAGCAATGTACCTGTTTTAATATGATCCATCAATATTTGATAATTTTAACACAATGCTTTAAGTCATTTAGAAGAGAAATACTTCAAATCAGTAAGTTCAGAGCTTCCTGTCGGGGGCGGATGGAAACAGTGAGGTAAGAATAACTCTGAATGTCATTTCCTCACATTAGAGATTAAACTCAAATTACACTGCCTGCCTCCTTCCGCTGCTGTTCTGTATTATTAATTAACTCGTGTTGCCTGAAAACTCAACCAACATGTGTACATTTTTTCTCTACTGATAACAATTGTTTCACTTCTAATGCAAGTGGGTATTGTAACAAGTACACAAAAGGACACAATATGTTCTTGAAATGAAAAACAATTTCAGAATACACATTGAAAGGCACATTCTGCCTTTTGCAAAGAGGGTTCATTAGGAATGTATTGAGATAACCATACATTGCTAAAAACACACTATTCCAACTTGGGTAAATGCACACTTCCTGAAAATATAAAATAATTGGCAATATTTGTTTTCTGTGTCAGTTTTACTTTTTGAGACAACTCACGATGCTAAAAGAACTAAAACTTTTAATTTAAAAGCATTAAAGCATTTAAAATACAGTGTTTATATTTAATTTATCAAGGATGCATTCAATCCGAAATTGAGAGTGGCATTTATGTTACATGTTCTTTTAAAATGTCTGCCCTCAGAGCATCCACCAATATATTAAGCAGCAGCTTTGATGAGCATGAGTGATTTCTTTGAAAAATATTCATGAAAAAATCTTACAGACACCATATATATCATTAAAAATATGATTCAAATATGATATGATTAATATCAGTACATATAACTTATATATATGTATATATATAATCTGTGAAATTGACAGCTAGCGGTTGGAATGAGTACTGCAAAAACAAAGGTATTCTGGCCCGGAACACACATTTCAGATTAGAATTACTTGCTACAGCATTATTTTTAAGAGAAACCATTGTATAAACATAACAATATTCCTTGACAGCAATATACTGTGCTTTCTGACAACTGGAAGTCAGCAGGATCACACCAAGTGTGTCTCAATAGTCCTTAAAAGTGAAGCCATGGCATTTCAATCGCCCCCAGGTGGCTGGTCCCAGTATAGGTCATAAACCCCGCCCTCTCAAAGTAATCTAATGGGACGCAAGATTTTGTCATTTGATAAGAATTTTATCACGTCAATGTAAGTTAAGGTATTTGGTTTAATTTAGGGTAATTTTATGCTATAAAAACGGGAGTGTGACGTCATGATTGACAGCTGAGGGTGACCACTTCTCCGAGAAGTGAGTCTCCAATGGACTTAGGGAAGAGATTGGAGTTGTATTTAACTTATTTTTACACGGGCCTCTTATATGGCAATAAGCAGACAAAAACTGGACCAGTCAGGCTAATTAAAAAAGGGTGAGGTGCGTGTCTTTGCGATCGATTCAGCGGGAGTGTGGGCAGGACGCCACTCTTTTTCACTCTCTACTGCGCAGACTCAAATCAGCGCAATATGGTCGCGACCTATTGGGACAAAGTTGGCTTCCCTTTTCTTCAAAGAAAGCAAATGAAGTGAAATGAATTTGCACCGTCCATCTTTTTTACAATCTATGGATCACACAGATTAAAGGTGCAGTATGTAATATTTGGTACTGCAATTCTAACCCTGAATCTGCCCAAAACGCACAGAGTAACATTACTGGCTATAGCATTATTGTTTAGGGAAACAGCTATGTAAAAAATAACATGGTTCCTAAATACATATTGTTTTGGCTTCAAAGGAGGAGTCAAAACTTAGATACAGCACCTTTAAAGAGTAAGGTTTTATGTGCATCGACTGCTTATGTGCAATTTAGTGGTTTATCTCTCTAGAAAAAAAGTTTCATTCAATTTCTCCTCTAGGACCATAAAGTATTTCTATTTATCTCCAGAGATTCATTTTCTATAAAGTGAATCTTTGTAAAGACATTAATGAGCCAAACCCATTAAAAAGGTTACCAAATCTCTGAATTTACATTGTAAGTTTGACATTATAAATCAAGGCCTTCGAATTGCTAGTGTGCATTTGACCGTCCTTGGCAGTGCAATACCCTGACACAGCACTCCGCTGAGGAATTGCTCTTCTCCATCTCTTCATCCATCCCTCACCACTGTCAGAAGCTTAAATCTACACCTCTCAGGTCCCACACAACTGCAGGAAGTCATTAAGCAGCTGATATCAACAGCCTAATCACCAAAGGATTGGAAGACTGTGGCGTGGTGTGGGCAATGCCAAGCATAACAAACACGCAGCTTGGAAAAAAGCTGCTGCATGTTAAGAAGCCCTACTGAAACAACCCTGCTGAGGTATGCAAACAACGTTTACCCCAAAGATACAGTGACATCAAAGGGAACATTGAAAATGTATTAGTAGACTTTAAGGTGCTTATCTTCGAAAATGTGTGCATGCTTGTAACCTGTGCACTTTTTTGGCTGGCATAATGCACAGAAATCCTGTTCCATGAAATTTCCTCCACTGTCTTTCTTTCGTGACTTACGTTACCTCCACAGTAGTCTCAGCCTCAGACGTCACACCCACGAAACGTTGGCTAAACGTCTGATGCATATGGTACACTTAACTGCAACCCTTCAGGAATGTCGAAGTCATCAAATGATTGGTTGACAGACGTGTGATTGTGGGAAAAAACACTGTCGTGTTTACATGAGTGACAGTAAGCATTTATTAAGATTGGATTCTCAAAGGTATGCAAGGTTCCCAGCAGATCCAATTTTACTAGTTATGCGTCCCCTCCTATCTATTATGGAAGATCAAGTGAAGTACCTAACTGAGAAGAGGATATCAGCCGTGTTTGCTGGCAAACATGAAACAAGAGACGCTGACATCGCAGCTGGCCGATTCAGTATTGTGTTCGGTTCTCCAGAATTGGTGTTAAAAAGTGGAGAGATATGCTTCAAACAGATATATACCACGAGCGTCTCATCAGGATTTTCTATTCTGATTGACTGTTCTGTTGTTGTGGGGACATTCCCACGCCCCGAAACGTGATGCTGAAGGAACAAACTTTGATTGGTTGTTTGACATGTCGGTCAGATGGCCTTATGGGGGGGCCTTGACCAAAGAAAGTGGCTATGAGTTCCAGACTTTCAGCCATCAGTCTGAAGGTCTGGCTACACGAGACTACCTCCATAGTACAGTGCTTGATTACAGGAATACGTCACTTAAAAATTGACATTGTCACCATTCCTATACTGCTAAATAAATAAAATGACTATTCATATATGTGTGTGTGTGTGTGTATATATATATATATATATATTTGTACATATTTTACAACTGAAATGTCTGATCTTAAAATTTATTGTGGGTAAATGTGTTTTAATATGCTCTACTGCTCAAAAGGTTTTTTTTTTGTTTTTTTTTAAGAAATTGGTACTTTTATTAAGCAAAAATACAGTAAAGGAAAAACTAAAAACTATAATATTAATTTCTAAATAAAAACAAAAAAGAAGAAATTTTTGTTGAGCACCAAATCAGCATTTTATTTATATATTTTTAAGATTTATTTTTGGTATTCTGCCTTTTTAATAAGATATTTTTCACAAAATTACAAGTTTTATTGTATTTTTTTGATAAATGTAGTGTTTGTGAGCATAAGATATGCAGGTTTTTGGTTTGTTTGTTTTTGTTTTTCATATTTGTCATTCTTTTAACAAAATGCTTGTTACCAATGCAAACACGCAGAAATTCAAACCTGATCTGAACTTTTTCATGATGAGGACGGAGGAAAGTTTCAGAGGCAGTGTATAAATGTGATCGACACAATGGGAAGTCATATCGGGAGGTTCAAAAATTCTGAATGAGAAATTCAGACTTTGTGTGCAAAGACCTTAACACAAAAGGAGATTAAAGCGTTTTGAAAATCATTCTGGTTACTCCTTCCATGCAATTATTAAACGATAAATGGTGTGTTTTTGCATCCTTTATGAATTTTGAAAGACCCAGTACCCATTTACTGTAAGTGAAAAAAGGCAACGTTTGGAACAATGTGAGGGTGAAAAAATTATGACAAAATGATTTATGTATGAGCTGTTCCTTTAATACAAGATGTTAGAGCAGACTCCATCTTTCTAACACATTTCTGTTCTGTTGATCGTGCTTCTGAAAGGTCAGGGTGACTTTACCCTGCAAGGTCACAGATGCGTGCTAATTTTTTGCCAAGTTCATGATGTGTCTGATTCCATGCCCTCAGTTAAGCTTGGCTATGATGTCAGACTTGGCCATGACTGCGCTCTCTCTGGAGAAGTGATTCACCAGCCTGATTCAAGTCATTTGAATTTCCTTTTGGATGAGTAGGCAGTTCAGATGATTTAGTGATCCAGTACAGCGAGTGACGATATTTAAGGATGTAAGGGACAAATGGAACATCTTGGGGCAGTGAAATCTGCAGAAACTTTTGACTCGTGAAAATTTGAAGGACTTTTTAATGTGCTACTTGAACTTAGGCACTGGGGAGTAGTGCAGCAATAGAAAAACAGCCAAATGCTGTCTGCAGAGTTCTTGCTCTGATAGGCTTTTAAGATGTTTATGTGTTACAAAAATGACTCAACGCAGATCAAACACAATCTTTATGGGCCCTACTTCCAGTCTAGTGCCGTCATAAAAAGCGGATGCTTGATTATACATGATTGATTCCTTTTTTAGAACAGAATCCATTATTAAAACTACTTTGGTAATTTGGTGAATCTGTTCATTTGGAACATATTTGGCAGAGGTTCAGGTTGAAATAAGGCATTCATTCATTCATTCGGCTTGGCTCTCTCCTGAAATACTTTAGGAGATACCAAAACTATTTTTATATATTTTTGCACTTTCAATCATAAAGCAGCATTTTTGGGACAACTCCAGGTTTTTTTTCCCAAGTGCATGAAATTATGAAACAGAAATAATGGGTTAGATTAATCAGGTTGTTCCTAATTTGATTTCAGAAAGCATTAGTCGGGGGAAAAAATCAAGATGGAGCTTTACGGAGGCAGATATACCAGCCTCGTGATGTATCCGGCGCTTGATCATCATTAATAAGAAATGTAATCAGCTGTAGCAGTCCAAGTTTATTAAATTTGCTGACCTAAAAGGATGAGATAGCAATGCTTGAATCATACTTTGTGAAAGGAATGTTGTAGAGAAGCCCATTCAGTTTTTAAATTTTTAAACCCATAAACACATCATTTCAAATGGGACAGTTTACATAGTATAAATGTAATTTATGTCTCATAAAATAATAATGTTTATTAATAATATTATTATTAATAATACTAAAACATAAGTATCTATTTGAATACAATAATTATTTTAAACAGGCACATTTCAAATGAGTTTCCACTCATTTCTTTTACATTTACCAGTGTTATTTTAGTATAATTAAAATTGCTATTATATATTTGCTTAATAATAAGATCAATATTTTAAATTATTAATTTATTTCTCATTTTCATTAAAGATTTAGCAATTTAATATTTTTAACAAATTATGTATATAGCTTTTTAACATTTTTATTTTTAAATTTTATGTTGCCTCGATTAAATAAAATAAATATTTCACTTTTACTTTATTTCAGATTAAGGTTATTTTACTTCAAGAAACAAAATGGTTTTTTATGGTTTCACTTTAGTTCTATAATAACCCTGACACTTAGATATTTAAAAATGCTACTATATTATTTACCTGTTTTTCTATAATTATAGTCATATAGAAGATACACAGTTAACATGTTAACAGTTTTTTGAGTTCTGTATGTATCTAAAGAGGTCATGTATGGAAAGAAACAATCGACATGTTCGTCTGCAATTCAGCATGTTCTAAGCCTCAGTGAAAAGGCATATATAAGATGAACATTTGAAAATATCTCCAAAGTATTGAAGCTTTCCGGTTCCACTATAATTCGGGACTGGAAGACTGATGCTTGTCATAAAATCTATAGCTCTCTGGCTTTCTTTATATTGCCAGCAAGACTCCAGCCTCTCTGTGAAAGCTAGACGCCGAACGCACCTGAAAAGCATTAAAGCAGACAGCATCCATTATTACGGGCTCTTTCAGTGCTCTTATACCACTCATTAGCTTTTCAGTACTCTATGAAAAAGGCTTATGTCAAGCTCTGTCAAAGCACATTATTGTTCTGCTTGTGGTTTGTGCTTGCATAAGGCTGCATAATGCAGCACAGAGAAGATTTTTTACCTCTCTGCGATTTATTAGAAGGAAGCACCTCACCTCTCTGTGATCTCACAAGAGCCAAGGACGCGAGATGGGGGTATAGGAAAGGTCGGGTAAGCAGAGCAGGAGGCATGACTAGACTCTGGCATCTCTCGTCTCGTGCCAGTGTTCTGCATGAACGCTCTGGCCGTTTTCAACACCTCCAAATCTGCAAAGGTCACTGACTGCAAATAATCACACGAAGGGCAGGGAAATCAGAGTTGTTGCATGAAGACAGTCTCCAAGTAATAATGCACGAACCACAAAGGAGATCAATGAATCTGCCCCTTTTAATCACTTAGGTAGGGTTAATGAAACGCTTGGCAGGCTAATCATCTCAAAAGGTACATATGCTCTGCTTCTCAGTTTGATGAGATCACTGAGGAATGCCCTATTAGTGGGAATGAGGATGATAAGACTGAGAAGGTTCAGCGAAATTCCAAGATTCATGTGCAGCAGAGCTTCTGTTTTCACGCACACTACCACTGACCTCAATTACCTCTGAATCCAAAGGGCAGCCTCTCGGATATATCAATGAGGAACATGGTTTTAAAGAGATAGTTCACCACAAAAATGAAGAATCGTTCATCATTTATTTACCCTTGTGTAGTTTCAAAACTCATACGGCTTCCTAGTTGATGCAATGCACGATACATTTTGAATAATGTATTGGTTGTTCTTTTTCATGCAATTACTAAAAACTGAGCAAAAGCAGCATTAAACTGTAATGAAGAATGGACAAATATACCATTAAAAAATCATGTGGCTAGAATGGTAAGTAAAGTTTTCTTGCAAGTATGGGTGCTGATAATCCATTCACACCGGGTGAGCCACTGACACAGGAGAACTGAGTTAGTCAGTCAAGAACTGAAGCAAGTTTTGAACAAATAAGTATTAAGAATTTTACTTTGTCTCAGTACGTGATCAGAATTCAAAAGTGTACTTTTAACTGCATCGCACTTCATATTTACTATATAAATGCTAAATTACATTTAGAAATGTCTTTACTCAAAGTAAAAGTATTTCAAAGATTTATATTTTTAAATTGACATTCTACATTTGTAATGTTCTTAAAAATTAAAAACAACTGTTATTTGTGAAATGTAATGCAGTAAAACATAAGACATTATGCTTTGAAATGTAAAGAAAAACTTTTCCAACTTTGGATCATTGGGACAAATATTTAATTAAAAAAAATACTTTTGTCCGTCTCTCGTTTTATGAATAATTGAAATAATTCAGTTTAAACTAATGATTTGTTCATGAAATGCTCTACTTTAGTCAAACACATTAGTTGCAGAATTTTGGTCTTTCTCTTGAACAATGCTTTTGTACTGCTTCAGAAGACTTACGTGTATAGAAAAGTTATTTTCAAACGTTTAGGGTTGGTCAGAGTTTGATTTAAAAGTCTCACCTGACTTTGTTTAATTAGTATACAGTAAAATATGGTGGCCCAGTAGTGCACAACACAATTTAAAAAGCAAATAGAGTTCAAAACGCAATGGAAATGCTCCCGACCACTAGGGGGCAGTTTGTCTGCAGAAACAGCTATTGTGAGTATGTCACGAGTATTCGCGGGCGGTCTGTACCTGTTTTTAACACTGACATTAAAACCATCCCCTGACGTTTCTTCAGTTCGCAATGTATTGTCCATTTTTATGGGCCGTACCAACGAAATTTTTTCTGCCAACACAACCAGCAGCGCCCGCGAGTACCTCGCACAATAACCATTTCTGCAGACCAACTGCCCCCTAGGGGTCAGGAGCATTTCCTATTCCTATTATTGCAATAAAAAAAAATAGGCTATATATATATGTATATATTTTGTGATGACAAACCCGAATTTTCAGAAGCCATTACTCCGGTATTCAGTTCCATGTGATCCATCAGAAACCCCATTTAGGTAGGGTAGAGTGAGTCATGTAAAACAGCTGTGGAGCGACATTTGCTTGGCATGTGAAGTAGCTGCATGTTTCAAATCAATCACTTATGGAGGTACTTAACAACTAGGCACTGGGTTTTGGAACAGAGTTAATTACTCCATTAACTGTATAACTTCATCATAATTTTAAAAAAGTAAAACAGAAAGCAATGACATTCCAACCAACACTATCCCTCTGATATTGATAGGGTAAACCAGGTTTTCGGTACATGTAACTAAATCAATATAGCCTTTCCTTCAGCTCCCTGCACCCTTACAGTGAAAAAAGAGGGGAAGCGAGCAGGTTATTTCAAATGACGGTGGCTATAAACTGTGACATGCCTACACACATATATAAATATACACAAGCAGTGAGGGTTCTGTGGATCTGATAAGTATGTCTGAACCATGGTAAAAATAAATCCAGCTCAGCAATACTAGCCTACCCAGAGGCAGGGTGAGATGTATGTATTTACATAGTGCATGTAAGGAAATATTCCTTGAAATACAGAACCACGGCCTTCATTAAACTTTAACGCACAGAACACAAATTATGTTTTCAGCCAGGGATGAGACATTTTCCATATTAAACCAAAGTTAGATCTGCAGTGCTTCTCTGTTCATTTTATATTCGACATTTCCAAAAAGTGCACTACTAAATGGTACAGTGGCGGCTACTGGTCTGTCAAATAGGGGAAGCTCATTTTCGGCCTACATCATAAATTGTGTATATTTGTGTG
>JAUMHI010000034.1:8697114-8709900 GCA_032359435.1 Enteromius unitaeniatus
TTTGAGATGAACGTTTTCTAATGCATTTTTAGTCAATAAAATGTTAATACAATAGTACATAATTTGACCATTAATTTATTAATTAGCTTCCCTTGCAGTCTTAAAGAAATCGCCACTGAAATGGTATGTTGAGTTTTCACAAACTCTTTCAACTTCTTATGGACTAGCAAATGTGCAGTCACAGTACTTTACACCTTAATAATATGAAGTTAAGTTAATTAACCGCATGAAACTCATTAGTTTTTATCAGAGCCATGTTTGCTCAGTCTGATAAAACAGAGAAGGGTTATGGAGTGTTTGACCAAATGAAATTGAGGTTTTATATAGATACCCTCCCGCTGTGCTTGCTATTTATGCATGCCGACCCTAATTTGAAGTCCAAATTACTCTTCATCTCAAACACAAGTCAGGGGAGGGGAGAAGGTTTATGATGTTCCCGTTTCCACAAAGTAACTGGTTTGAATTGAAAGACTGTGCCAAGCAAGAACATCATCTTTTTAGCAGAGTAAGGAAAATCAACTGCTTCGCCCCTAGCAAATTCTCTTATAATATACGAGTATATAGCACTTCAGAATTTAATAGAATTATCCATTTGAGCTCCTTTCCTCTCAAGTGGAGTGTCCTGATAGTTCACGGCATCCGGTGTGCGGCTGAACTGTCTGGTGGACACAAAAGATTGTGCTGAAATTAGTCACGTAGGATGTGCTGAGAATGTAGATGTCGCACAATGATATTTAAAAGCATCACTCTCCTGTACGCGTCCTTCTATAGAGCATTATGGGAGATTATGGAGTGCTGCGACATGCGGTTAGACAGAAACAGCACTGATGCTACATTTATCCATGCTGTAATTGCAGAGCTTCTGCTCAGAGGCTTTTTCTGAGGTACCTCTCAAAATTCAATTTCAGAACTCATTGACTCAACTGTTGCATCGTAAACGCAGGAATGTCTAATGTATGCGTATGTCACAATAACAGAGTGAAGTCATAGGGAGGATTATCTATACGGCCGCTCACATGTGTTAAATAAGGTGGGTGTAATCCCTCCTAGATAAACGTTTGTTTTAATTGGTTTTCTGATTAAAGTGTAATCCATTAATTTATATATGAAATCAGGTTGAATACAATTGACTACTGGGAGGGTCCAGTGATATGAGCCATCTGGAAGGACGTATATTTGAAGGTGAGTAAAAGACAATCGCATACCTCTGCCGAAAACCAAGTGGAGCGATCCATGTGTCAGGACAGGACAGTTGCGTGGGTGTCTTGTGAAATTTAGATTTACCCTCAACATCACCTGCGTCTCTGAAATATCCTGAAATGTGGGTTTGTATGCGGTGGAGCTGAAAAAAACAATCAAGCAAGCATCACTGGTTGCATGTTAGTGTCAGACATCAGACAGACATCATAGCACACGACCATTAGGGGAAACGCAAATGGTTTTTGGTGACTTTGTCCAGGCGAAATGACTGGGGTGTGGTTAAGAACAGAAAAAGAGATTAACTGATAGATTTGTTACTGAAAAAGATCGCATGCGGTATGAGCCAGAAAGAGTAAACTGTCATTTTTATGAGATGTCTGTAGCACACACAGTATAAACTGTCAAAAGTAGCCTACTGCTGCACAAAGGACATGCTGCCCGAATTTTGAAATGGTTCATATGCTTTTTACTCAGTCAGTGGTCTCTAATCCTCAATTAGTCTTTGACATCCAAGCTATTAATACTAGCAAATGGATTTGAGGGTGCAAAGCTTTTCAAACTGCACAAGTAATTGCTTAAAAACAGTTTCATGCATTGCGGTACTAATATGTTTCTTGTCAGACAGGAAATGAACTAGTTGCATGATCTGTATGATTATCTGATGATGTTATTAAACCTAACTATTTTCTTCTATCAGCTTCATTCACAGGTGAAAGGGGCAAATGTTCATTCCTTCCTCAGCTGAAATGCATAGGTGCATCATTTTCTTTAGACTCCTTTCCTGTTATGGCATTGTGTAATGAGAAGTTTATGGCAGATATACATTTTCTGTTTAATTACTAAAAGAGAAAAGTATATTTTAATGAGCTTATTGCAACATATTAACCACCAGTGGTGAAAAAATGCCTACAGTGCCTACAGCACCAAATTGAAATGCTCTGTTAACGGGTTCTTTGGATGTTAAAATGTGAAATTAATTGAAATAAACTAATGGTCTGTCTAAATCAAAGGATTGTATTGTAACTCTTGTTTTTGATGAACAAAAAAATCTATTACACTGTGTTTCAGTTTTGCTCTCAAACAGAGTGACAAGTTAATATGTTTGGATTAGTGCTCTATAGCAAACAAAGACCACTGTAAATTAATTCTTCTGCACAGAGCATCCGTGTTTGCATGGAATAATTATTTAATTAATTCATGAATAGGGTATTGTCCTTGAACTATACCAAACCGCCTGAATTCAGGAGGCAATTACTGCCTCAGTCACCTCTTCATCTCTTTTTAAGACTTCACTGAAATCATTAACTGTAAAAAGATATATTTGGCTTGGCAACCAATGGAGCGTATACGATTTTGCACCTATCTCAACTTAAAGCTTCACTCAGGGGGTTTTTGCCTTACCATTTAGCTGGCTCATATTTGTCCCAAAAGTGGATTTTGACTTTATACTGACATCCGGATACAGGAAATTACTTTACTAACAGAAATGTGTTGTTTTAATATCAGTATATTGGACATCCTTGGATTTAATCGAAATATTTTTGAATGTTGTTGGTGGTTTGTGTTGGCATACGGAGGACATTTTGCTGAGGCTGTGACCAATGTGCTTGATTTACTGTAAAAACCAAGGATGAAGGCAAAATATAAAGTAAATGTATTATAAGGGGTCGGAGAGCGTAGCGCAGAAATATTGTGATTATTATTATGTTGCTACATGGTTTGCTACCTGCTACCTAATTTCTTTTTCCTTTAAAACTGCAGCGAAACATGCAGCAAGGCAAGTAAAAACTGTGTTGCACAAAAAATGCACAGAGGTACATATTATGAGACTAGGTTACTGTTATTACAAAACAGTAACTTGCTCAATTGCACGACTCAACTGATAAAGAGAGGGGTGACCCGCTTTACATACAATAATATATTTTAGAGCCTTAGAGTCATAAACTCATCTTAATGACATTTTCCAACCAAAATGCTGTTTAATTAAGACTAAAACTTTTGATAAAGCAAAAATTACTGAGTGCCCCTTTTAGCCTAATTAATCAAGTGAAGATTTGAAGACATTTAATAACGCTTCGCAAGTGACACTTCTGAAAG
The DNA here is from genome assembly GCA_032359435.1 of Enteromius unitaeniatus. NCBI lineage: Eukaryota > Metazoa > Chordata > Actinopteri > Cypriniformes > Cyprinidae > Enteromius > Enteromius unitaeniatus. Next base: position 8,700,412 of record JAUMHI010000034.1, read on the forward strand.
CTTAATTTTTCCAAATCTGATCTAGCAAAAACCTGGCGTGGTCACAACTGTCCTCTCTCCGAGCTCGGTGATGCTGGGAAGATCTCCAGTGGCACAGCACCTCCTCCCTCAACGGCGCGCACAGCACCTCCTCGTCTTCAACACTTTGAGTACGGAATGGTTGCACTACTTGCATTTTAACCGAGGCTTTATCCGCGTGCGCGTAAAACCATTAAGGACAAAAACAACTGGACAAGAATAGAGCGATGCCATCTTGTGACGAAACCTCAATCCAGTTGCGAAAGGAGCAGGATGAATTTAGTGCTCTCCAGATTCTTGGCATACCTTCACGTCGGGCTCCAGGTCGCGCTCCAGATGTTTATTTACCCTTGTCATCTGCATCCCCAGCCCTGTCACATCCTGGCACGCATTGGGCACACAGTGCGCTTGGGTGCGCTCCTGCCGACCCGCCAGCAGTCCAGGATACAGAGCGCCCTCAACCGCGCCCTGGTCCATCTCCGGCAAAGTGGAAACAACTTCTTACCGTACAACCTGAGCTTGGAAGTATTGTCCCGGGAGCCGCTCAATGGAGACCCGGAGTCCATGTTCAGGTGCGTGTGTCAGGATATCGTTGTTCAGGGAGTCTCGGCTGTGCTTGCGTTCCCTCAGAGCCACGAGGAGCTCGTACAAGTGGAGTTCATGTCCTCGTTTTTGGAAATACCTTTCATCAGCATCATTGAACAGGGCGAACCTCTTAAGACACAGGTGAGCGGCAAACTATTTTCTTTACTTCTATCCAGAGCGCTCTTTCGATTTTAAGCAAGATACGGCCAAAATGTTCCGGCGTCGGTCGTGTTTTCGATCTCGACGTACCTTTTCCTTATACTAGTTGTTTTTATTATTTGTTAGCCTACAACACTTATACTCCCCTCATCTGTCATTCTAGTTATTAAGGCATAATCAGCTTCATAAAACAGTGCTTGACAACCGGGAAATGTTTTGTTTCAGCGAGGTATTTTTTCACTGTTTGTGTTATACTTTAATATAATATTGCCTAATTAGTCTTAAACATATAAAGCTGTCAGAAAACTGTGTAAATGAATGTCAGATATCGACACTGAGTAGCTAATGCTGTCATCATTTTAAACATTTTTCAGTTTCATGCATTCAAATGTGTAAAGTACATACTGATTATTTGATTCAAATTAATGAATAGGCCTCCTTCCAAAACACCTCCCACGCTTGCTTCCTTTCAAACAATCAGATTTCACATGGTAAACATAAAACAGCTAACAGAATTGAGAACAAATATAGGAAACTACATAAAACAAAGGTCAACATTAAACAATCCTAAAACGTAAAAAAGCATGTACGTGTAAGTAACTCTGATGTTGTGGCAAATGTAGGTCCACACTGTCTTATTTTGCGCAGTGTTTGTTGAAAGCAGTTTGTAAACCCACTGATAGACACCAGATGTGTCATTTTTGAAACTATTAGCCAGATTCTTTTATCCTGTAAACCTTCAATATTGCACTGTCATATCTGGAACATATATAGAGGCTCAAGTCAGCAAGAGTTAGAGCTGTATCACGTATTTCAGGTGTTTTTGTCCAGGGGCCGGACACAGAGGTCCTGATCTATTCCAGTGGAACAATCCTAACACTGTTTAGGGCTCAGGGTTGAGGCGTGCTGACTCTCGTTAGTATTCTAAGCAGCAAACAGAGCGGATGCCAGTCGCACCAGTTGTTTCTGTCTCCAGCAGTGCAGCCAGTTGCAGCGGTTTCTCCTGGCAGGGAAACCTCAAAAGATTTTCCTCCCGTCAAACTCTTGCCAGCATATGGACACAAAGGAACAAAGGCACCCCTGATTTAGCATAAAGAGCCGTGAACAGCGGGTCAGCAGAGAGACTCATCTTTTAAGATGCTCCTTCATAACAGCGTGATTTATCCTACATCTTATAAAGTGTCAGTCAAAAGGCTTTTGTGTCTTGTACATTTACGGCCTGGTTGCTTGTAAAAGCCACTTCGAATATAGTGTTATTCTTAGCCAGGGCCGAAAACATAACCAAGGCCATTTATGTGAATAATGAAAATTATTAGCAAAATGTTTGTGATTGCTTCATCTTGACACAGCCCTCAGGAAGTGTGAAATCATTAGTGCCCATCTTTTTCTTGACAGAGCGAGGCTTGGCTCATGCCATCACTGTGGAGTCGTTAACTTTCCAAATTACTTTAACAAATTAAAAGATATATTTGATGCTATAAATTTTCCTGACTGGCATGGTAAGGGGGGTGTTCATATATTTTAGAACGCAACCCCAGGATATTACGCTGTCTGAATGCTTTTCAAAAGCAATATTCTCTATCCTTGGTGAATAACGTCTCCTTTCGGCTCTGAAATAGCCGTCCACTAGTGTCTTCCATAGAGCACTCCTCTGAATTTGCAATCTGAGTAATTCCCATGAAATATTTTTCATTTCCGTGACTAGCTATATTTGCCCCAGAGCCAAACAAACGCTGGGTAGATTGCCATATTCTTAGTGTGTCTTAAATAATTTTGTTTGCTGACCAAATATGCCGGGCCTGTTTCGTTTGGGAAAATTCTTCTGCTCATCTACGCTTGAATGCTCATTAACTTGTCTCCCTTCAGTAGCAAATATTCCCAAGCACAAAAGGAAGATTAGCACATGCAAAACTCATTTTGTCCCTTTGAATGAAATCACATTCTAATCCAAAGGCCTTTCTCAATTATGCCCCTTTGTTAGCTCACCAGTGGACAACTACTGGAAGGTTATTAAGCTTAATGAATCCTTAATTCAAGAGGGCTGTTGAGACTATCCAAATGTTGATTTTTCAGTTAAACTCCAGTTCGTAACATTCAGAGTGGACTAAGAATGACCTTATTCATTTACACCTAAGTGAAGACATTAATTTGTGAAAAGGTACCGTTATCTTGTAGATGCCCCCTCATTATGTTATCACATGACCTTTTGCCCTTGCAGTCTTGTAGCAATCGTGGAAAAGAGTAACCTTTGAAAAATTGATACCACAGAGCAGTGGTTTCTTAACAGTGTACATTTTGTGTACAATCAATTCATTAGATTAATATTCTTGCGTTCAGACAGCATGAGACTGACTTTGTATGATGCGTATAATGAAAAATAAGCTAAGGTTGAATAACTTATGTTTCAGACACAATATTGTCAGTTTTTTGAGAATTTCACTCATAATGAAAATAGTTTGAAACAAAGCCATAGCAGAATCTAGCGTTGTGTGCCTTTGAGCAACATATAGTTTATCAACATATAAAGCAGCTAAATATCAATAGGCACAAAATTAATCAATTATGAAATTAATGAGGTTACAAATGTAAAGCAGCTCTATTACTGAATGAATCGGTGTTGTGAACAAATTTCTTAACTCATGAAATATGTGAACAAAGTATTATGTCCAAATTCACAGTATGCAAAAATACCCAGAATGACCTACTTTTTTCCAGTGAGATTCTGATGTCCAATGGACTCAAGCGAGTGAAGTCACCTTTTTTTTAACATAACGCTTTTATTAATACATATAGTGTAAAAGCTCTTTACAGTATTTAATTGGACGATAGTGTATCAATACTGTCAAATGACAAGATTACACACTCAATTTTCAATTAAAGGCATTTCATTATTCAATTCAGTGATGTCATGGCTCAGTTTAAAAAGTGTGCAATCAAGTTGACTGATTCGGTGACTTATCCCTAAGAAGACTCGCTTGTTTTGATATCAACCAGCATTTTGAATAAGGTGGTTGAATGAGTACTTCACTGAATAACTCATAAGACAGTTACTTTTTGCCACCTACTGTCATATCAATGTAACCTGAGGCGAATCACTGAAAAAAAATTTCCACCACTTACACCACCTGTCTGAAACATGCAAACACAGATAACTGAAATGATATAAACTGAAAAGTCCCAGCACTGTTCAGTGTATATCAGTGCTCACATTCAAATTCAAGGTCCGGATCTGTTCTATAGTGTATTTATTTATAGTGTAAATGACATAGCCCCATAGATTGTAAAGGGCCATTCACACAGAATGTGTTTTTACATGTAAAAGGTTACATTACATTACATAAACATTACATAGGAAAAGCATTTCAGTAAGAATGTTAAAACGCGTTCTGTGTAAATGGCTCCAAAGTTAAAGAAAGAGATGCAAGAGTAGATACATTATCAGAACTCACATTGTAAAATGGAGTGCCGTCAGATTGTGTTGAAATTGAATTTTAAGGAAAATGAGCACAAAACCTTCTTGTCTGTTATTTGCATGTGCGGTGTAGTGTGTAAAATGCATAGCTGAAGTTAACCATACAACATTACCCATTTCTGTGCACTGCACAAAAGAAATATTTCTAAAAGCACCTGGCGAGCAAGCACTTATTAGTCATAGAGGTGGTCTACGCTCCTTCTGTTGATACAATGCCATGTACATATTCACGCAAGTCACCACCTATTCCCAGATGGAACAATGCTGATCATCGGAGCATTGCTGCTGTGATTGTCTGCAGCCTGGATCGCTCCATTATGGAGGCCGAGGGTGTAAATAAAGTGTGAAATACCTGGAGGAGATGGTCTGTAATCTCCCAAATGTGCAGGGCTGAGATAAGCACAGATGGGCCACTGAGGTCTGTGACAGTAAGGATGCGGGAAGAGCGTGGTGCATCAGCCAGGTGAGGAAGAATGCTGTGAGCTGCGCTCACGGGGCAGAAATGGCTCAGTGTTGCTAGGCACTTAGCATTACAGCACCCCAGCACATTCACACGATTTAATACACAGCCGCGTATGTGGTTTAATACCATCTGGATTTGGGTTAATGCCCACATACTGTAAGCTGAGAATGCTCTGACCCATCAAAACTAATTGAGCAAGTAAGCTGAGGGATGTTTTTGGACAGGTTATTTTGATGCAGTTGCAAAAATATGAGAGTTTAATTGAATCTAAAAGACTGTTTCCAATAAGTGGCACGACTGTGCCCTGAGGTACTTATGACTCTTTTCCGACCTTATACCTTATTTCCTCTCTAAAATGTGTGTATTTGAAAATTCAACCCCTTTTCTGCCTGAGGTGAGCTTTGAAGTGGTGCCTGATCTCTCAATATAAGGTGATTGAGTTTTCACTTTGCTTCTGAATACAGCGCCTTGCTAAACGAATCTCTGTGGCGTTCAGATCTCATGACAGAAATGATTCATTGTCTTCATTGTCTACTTGGCTGTTGGCAGCATTATGGTGGGCACAGCACTGACCAGGCTGCACTGATGCCAACGATGCCTCTCCAGAGTGGCTAATTCTTGTTTTGTTATGGAATGAATATTTGATGCTGTTTTTATTGTGCTAATCATAGCGTACTTCACTGCTTATAGCGAAACAATGAACAGTCTGTTGATATTTTATCGGTTTGATTATCTAACTGACATTATAAATAAATTTTCCTTTGAAGGATCCACTCGGCTTGGCTCTGGTTGAGGTCTGTATCTCAATCTGCAATCTTATAGCCTCTCTGATTGCTTTGATGATGGAGAAGACTCACAGAAAGAGAAATAGCAGCGTCTGTTCGTTTTGGCATGGGAACCTGCAAACGGCATCTATTCTGTATGGGGGAGAGATTTGCATAAGCGGGTATTACAGTTTAGCACTATGGGTACTTTTGATGCAAAGTTCCCTTCTGTGTTTCAAAGTCTCTCTGTAAGTCATTTTCCATCTCTTCTCCCTCTTCTTTTTATTTCCATTAGTTTTGTCTTATCTATTTCACCCAACTCTCTAGTGAGTATGTTTCAATTATCTCCCCCTTTTTTGAAGGGATTGGAAAAAACAGACTTGGGCTGGATAACAAGACAGTAGAAGTGACAACCGTTCCCATCATGCATGAGGTACACAAAAAGCTCTGCTATCATGCTTATTAATAACTGCACGTGCACTCGCGCAAAAAATGCCTCTGCCACAGTTAAGCTGTAAGTGAGGGATTTCACTTTCTGTGGGAGAGATCCGGCCTTATTTAACTTGCACCGGTTCATAAAATACGCTCCAGCACTTAGAGGAATATTCAGAGTGTAGAACAAGTTAAGTTCAGTTGACAGCATCTGTGGCATGATGTCTACCACAAAAAAAATCTATTTCGACTTGTTTTCTTGCTACTTAGAAAATAAAACAAAAATTGAGATTGCTTCTGTTTGTTTTTTTAATGCCTTTTATAATATAGCGTTTTTTATAAAGTATTATTATAAAGTATATTTACAGCTCATTATATATATGAGCTGTAAAGGAATCTTTGTTGTAGGTGAACGGAAACTATAAAACAAACACAATTTTTGCATTCCCATTTGCTGCAATAGCAAAATCTATTATTTCTGTGACCTTACATAAGAGGAACAGATATAGAGAGATTGATTAACATTGATTGAACGAGAGAAAGATTTAATTATCTGTTTTCTGTTTGTAATGTAATGTCAGGGCAACATAACACAAAGTAACATGTTGTAGATGTACATTGATGTGCTTTTTTAAAACTGGATGAATCTAATTTTGTAAGGCAACTAAATGTTAATCAACATTTACAGTATGGTACAAGTGCTGGTGATTGAGTTAAACTTGTATTGAACCCTGAACCCTATACTTTCCAACAGCAGCGGCATTTTTAGTTCTACTTATTTTATGAGGATTTATATCACTCGTCAAAGCCTTTACTGTTTTTAATGGCAGTTGAGAAATGAGAAAATTAAGTTTTTCTCCAAAGCAGCAGTAGACTTTTCACCTACAGATTCATTAATATCCACCCTCATTCAGATAACTAAAAATGTTTTCCCAGTAATGTAATGTGCCTGAAGCTGGGTCGACCTCAAGCTTTTAATGTTTTTGCAGCTACAGTGCAATATGGAGCTTGTCTTCTAAGATACTCTCAGTGTTAACCGGGGATACGCGGAGACAGCCGCACGGAAGTGTTTATTCAGCTCTGTCAGACTCACTTACCGTTGGCTGTGTGTTGCTGATGATTGCAGACATTGTGCTGAATTACCTTTTGTGCCTCCCTGCACCTTCCTGCAAGGTTGTCCAGCCCCTAAATGCACATTGCTTGGCTATCAGAATTCTTGTTAACTTTCATCTTTTTTTTTCGTTTACGGTTTGCCATTTCAAGGGAATCTGAAAACACGACCCGCACTGCCTTGACATCTCCAATAACATTATTTCCGTCCATACAGGCGGCACAGAAGACCTAAGGGTGCAGACGTCAAGTGCCTGTATTTATTTACAGCTTCACCTTTAAAACCACAGGCGTTATGAATCACTTGAACATCAGCCATCATTAATAATGAATCACTCGCTCATCAGGACTTAATGAGGGTTTAGATTCCCTACACAAGGAAACCTTGACAGGTAAAACTATTACTTTTACAGTTAGAAACTGATTTTACATTTAATGCCAAACCAATATCACAGCATTTCACTCTTTATTAGCTGGCCACATTTTATTCCACTGGAAATCCATCAAACCAAAATACATTGTGGATGAAACCTTTCCTTAAACCAGAAAAGATGTTCAAGGAAAAGTAACATGTATAATGTCTTGTTTTTGTTCTTTCTTGAATTTGTCCTTTTGTTATTTGTGTTTTTTTTTTTTTTTGTATTTACTCTTGTTAAAAACAGAAAAACAAAAAAATGACGATCGTCGTAAATGGAAGGATCAGGGACAATATACTGTAGATCATATATGTAGATCATGCATGAAGATTGTGTTTTGGCCATTTAGAATCTGATCGCGACGAAGTAGGCTAGGCTATTCATATGAATATGTGTGTGTGATCTATATATAAATAGAGTATGTGCATAAATATAGGTACATATGTATGTAAGTAGCCTAATTGTGTGTGTGTGTGTGTGTGTAAAAATATATGTGTGTGTGTGGCTGTTTCTTCTTTTCAATTGAATTTATTCATATAATTATTTACAGGTGAAAGAATATGATATCTGGATGTATTTTGCTTGAAAATGCCGTACTTTGATAAAAATGCACTACTAGTTTTTTGTCCAAAATGTTGTATTTTTGATGAAAGCTATCTACATTCAAGTGATGATGTTCATGTACGCATAGCAGAAAATATTCTGTAGGCCGTCAAATCTAGGGGAAAATCACCAAAAATGATGGCAGTCACTGGCAACATTTAAAAAAAAAAACGCTGACAGGGAAAGACGGTTTTAAAATTTTATATATGTAAAAATACAGTGAGTATGGAAAGTATTCAGACCCCCTTAAATTTTTGTAATATATTTGTTATATTGCAACCATTTGCTAATATCATTTAAGTTCTTTTTTTTCCTCATTAATGTACTCTGTGTTTGATTATGCTGATTTGACTTGATTAGGAAAGCCACACACCTGTTTATATAAGACCTTACAGGTCTCAATGCCAGAGCAAATGAGAATCATGAGGTCAAAGGAACTAAGTGTCTCGTTTATTTTTCAGTCCGCCGGGAAACAAAGCACAGAAGTGCGATTGCAGGAAAACAAAACTGTTGTGTTTACATGAGTGACAATAAGTATTTATTAATATCAGTTAAGCGTTGGATTCTCAAAAGTATGCAATCCAATTTTACTAGTTGTGCGTCACCTCCAATATATTAAGGAAGATCAAGTGAAGTACCTGAGTAACTGAGAAGGGGATATCAGTCGCGTTTGCTGGCAAACATGAAACAACAGACGCTGACATCGCAGCTGGCCGATTCAGTATTGTGTTCTCCAGAATTGCTTGTGGGTGTTAAAAAGTGGAGAGGTATTCTTCAAACAGATGTTTACCATGAGCATCTCATCTGGATTTTCTATTCTGATGGACTTGTTGCACACCGTTCTGTTGTTGTGGGGACATTTCCACGCCCCGAAACGTGATGCTAAACGAAACAAACTGTGATTAATTGTTTGACATGTTTTTCAAATGGCCTTATGGGCGGGCCTTGACCAAAGATATTGGCTATGAATTCCAGACCTTCAGCCATCAGTCTGAAGGTCTGGCTACGCGAGACTAAGAAGAACCCAAACATCCCTGTGGCTGAGCTCCAGAGATGCAGTCGGGAGATGGGAGAAAGTTGTAGAAGGTCAACCATCACTGCTGCCCTCCACCAGTCGGGGCTTTATGGCAGAGTGGCATCATGCTGTGGGGGTGTTTTTCAGCTGCAGGGACAAGATGACTGTTTGCAAATGAGGGAAAGATGAATGTGGCCAAGTACAGGGATATACTGGACGAAATCCTTTTCCAGAGTGCTCAGGACCTTCCAGCAAGACAGTGACCCTAAGCACACAGCTAAAACGATAAAGGAGTGGCTTCACAACTCTGCAAGTAGGAACGGCAGAGGATCCCCAAATCCAGGTTTGAAAAACTTGTTGCTTCTTTCCAAAAAGGACTCATTGCTGTATTCGATCAAAAGGGTGCTTCTACTAAATACTGAGCAAAGGGTCTGAATACTTAGGACCATGTG
>JAUMHI010000034.1:8722636-8774838 GCA_032359435.1 Enteromius unitaeniatus
GGCAGAAGTGTCATTATTCAGTTAAATACAAAATCAAGATACTTAATAGTTTGTATTGATAAAAAGGTAAAAATCTACTGGCATAGCAAACAGTTCCATTGTCGATTAAATATAAAAAAAATGCATTTTGATGTTGTAACTCAGTACTAAGTTTTTATGTTCCATCTAAGGTTTATATAACTGGAAAACAAATAGTATTTTAGTAGAGTTTTCTGGGATTGTGATCAAGTCCCTGTGCACGCTATAGGAGAACTCTTATCGCTGAAGAATGGAAGAAGCCTTACCTATCTTCTCACTTCCACAAATGAGATTTTTTTGTGGTAAAGAAAAAAGGGCATCTTCAGATGTAAGATTAAAGTGCCGCTGTTATATGGGACTTGCTCAGATAAGTTAAACTTTTAAAAAATGAAAAAAAAAACAAAAACGTGTGACAAAGGACCCCTGTGATTTTCCACCTGATTGAAAGCAGTGATGTAATCTTTAATATTCACCTCACAGTGTGAGACTCCCCCCACCCCCACAGTAATGTATTTGCTCTGAGAAATGAGCGTGTAGCACTGAGGCACAGGCATGTGAGCATCAGAAAACAACGCAACACAGGGATTATTGTTCCTCTGCGGTGCTAATGCTTTCGGAATGTTCAATAATAGTCACACGTATAGAAATCTCAGCAAGCAAATCAGCTTTGTAGCAATGGCTAACGCATTATCTCCTGTCTTTTAACTTCTACTTTCACACCAGATCAAGTGTTCTCAACGGGTCAAACTCAGGGCTATCAGAAGAAATTAATGATCCAGGCAATCAATTTTTTCTGCTTTTATTTTCTCTGTTCTGCTCTGTTTTAATGGAAGTGTGGAGTTATGGTCACACAGCCTCATTTAGCCACACATCACAAGCCTCTTTCACTCTGGATTTTTCATCTTCCCTCCGTGACCCAGACATTGCCCAGCAGCCCTTTGACTACTCTACATCCTCAGCTGATTTATTGACGGAAATCGATCATTGAACTAATTCATGGCATACATTTTGCCATAAAAGCAGTTTGGCTATAGGCTGTGTAAGGAATCACAATTACATGATCTATGCAAAACAGCATATCTGGAGCGGTACAGAGGGTTATTCACCTATAATCCATGCTCTATATATTTATTTGTTTGTTTACTACTCTCTGATGGATGTTAACACAACTAATATGGTGGCAGCCCTGCGTTTAAACACATTGGCTGTCAAAGGTCATATATTGGTTCCAAAGATTTAGTGTGATTCACGTTACTCAGGGCATAATCTTGCCCTTCTGTCCTTATGCCTTTGAAGAAAGCCTTGAACTTCAGTGTGCTTCAAGAGTGATCTATATTTCCTTCTGTTCTTATTCTTTTCTCCTGCTGTGAGAAATGTTGTTTGAGAATTTAAGATGAAACATTTTGGAATGTTTGTTTGAAAAGCTGGTTCTCTTGAATAAGAAATAATTATTTAAATCTTGGCAGACGCACCATGTTCTTTTTTTTTTTTTCGAGGACACTATGTGACAGTTGTAGCATTTTTTTTCTGTGACAGTGAGACAAGATCATCTAGAGGTGTAATTTTCATTTAGTATGCAAGGGAACCTGGGTTCAAATCCTTATTTAACTTGCACACACACACATTTATATATTATTTCATGACAGCCAGGGTGATCACCAAACATTTTCTGTCATTTTGATCTCCTTTCGTTTTCCATAGGGAATAAAGTCCCATTACAGAGACATAACAACTCGTTTAGGCTGTATGTCACTTCTTTATTTTGGGAGAAAATACCTTAATTTATCTTTCAGACTTACAGACTTTGCAGATCGTTTACATTCAGCTACATTACATACTGCATGAAAGGCAATATTGGAAATGGCATAATTGGGCCACTTTAATGCTCCACATATACTCTCACTCATATACAGTGATGAATGGATTTAAAGGTGACCTATCATGAAAATCTGACTTTTCCAGGTTTTAAGTGCTATAGTCAGTGCATCAATCAATCAAGAAAATGTGAAAAAGATTAGCCTAGTAACTTCTAACAACCTAGTAACGACCTATGTTTTGATAAGCCTATTTCTTCAAGTGTCTGGGGAAAATAAAAGAGCTTGTCTATTTTTGCTCCTCTATAGTTAGGTTGCAAATGAATCTAATTATAATATTACCACTCCTCAATCTGTAAATTTCCAACCTTGACGCCATCATTTTGAATTCGCAAGCTACAATGGTATACCAATTTTAGTGGTGGAAGTTACAAAACATGCCAGCAGTCTTGCTTTTGATAATCACAACCAAAATATATGTTTTTTAGCAGGTACAAGCTGTAATGGTGCAGCTCTATTCTGGAAAAGGGGGCGGGGAGAAGCAGCTTATTTGCTGATTTGCAAAGAGACTTTTGAGCTGAAACTTCATAGATGAATTCTAGGGACACCTTAGACTTATATTACATATTATAAAGGGGCATAATATGTCTCCTCTAAATCATCAGTTACATGAAGTCTGTATTTGTAAGCACATTTGTGACTCCACAAAACCAGTCGCTGGGGTATATTTGTAGCAATATCAAAAAAAATATTTTTTTCATGCCAAAATTCATTATGATATTAAGTAAATATCATGTTTCATAAAGATATTTTGTAAATTTCCGAAAATATATAAAAAAATTATTTTTGATTAGTAATATGTATTGCTAAGAACTTAATTTGGACAGCTTTAAAGGTGATTTTCTCAATATTTAGAGAAAAGATTCCAGATAATCAAATAGCCATACATCAATACATCATACATAACAAACCATACATCAATGGAAAGCTTATTTATTTGAGATTTCAGATTTATTTCAGACTTTCAATTGGTGTATCTATCTCAATTGAAAACAAGAAAAAGAAAAGAATAAAAGACACTGGTTGTATGACTGGTTTTGTAGTCCAGGGTCACATTTTGTAAATCAGAAGTTTTCTGTGGTCAATAAAACGTGCCATGCTTGTGAGATGCAGATTCCCTGAGAGCTGAGCGCAAACTGAGTTCCAGTGCTGCTTCTGCTGTATTTAAGCATGCGATCGACTGAGCAAACAGCATTTTCACACAAGGCTGACATTTTTAATTCTTTGCTGGTCTTGTTTCGATGTAGTGTAATTTTTAGGACACAATCTAAATGCAAGTTTAGATGGGGTTTTTTTGAGTATCATATTTAATAATCTTTAATAATAACCTGTGTATCAAAATGTTGCAGTTGACTTCAAAGTTAACCTGATTTTGTCATATTTGATCATATGAGTCAATAAAAATCAATTATCAATAATATAAAAAGTATATACATTTAATATATCTAAAATTGCTTTTTATTTTCACTGATAGCTCTAGTATAGCATGACTTTTGTACACTACCTTTATTCCTTTAGCTTGTTTTCACTAGTTATCTCCCCTGGCTCGTACGTAGGCTTCAGTCCGCTAGAGATTCAGCAGAATATTTTGCTCTGTCATCTCATCACTGTCTTTGCTTTTGCTGGATGCATATATATTCTCCTCACAATGCTCATGCCCCTGCTGTGTTCAGGTTCTTGTCGAACACTTCTTTCATGGGGCTGACAGGCCCGGTGCGAGTGCAACGCTCCCTCTCCAGGGTCCTTACCTCCCAGCGCTTCCACATATGGAGTCTACAGCGAGACCCTCTGGGCCAGCCAAGTTGGGTGACCGTGGCAAGCTGGCAGTCAGGCCGCCTGGAATTGGAAGAGCAGGGCCTGTGGCCAGGCATGACCCAACACCTCCGGGAGGACGGTCCAGAGATCAGGCTCGGCGGCCGCTGGCAAGCAGGACTCCCAGTGGCAGGGAGCAGATTGCGGGTCGTGACCTTGGTCGAGCACCCATTTGTGTTCACGCGGGAGGTGGACGAGGAGGGCCAATGTCCGGCGGGTCAGCTGTGCCTTGACCCTCAAACCAACAGCTCAGAAGTCCTCAACCAGCTGTTCAGAGAGCTGGAGCAAACCAACAGCAGTTCACTGCCAAATGACATGCGGAAATGCTGCTATGGATACTGCATCGACCTCCTGGAGAAGTTAGCGGAGGACATGCACTTCCAGTTTGACCTTTACATCGTAGGAGATGGGAAGTACGGGGCATGGAAAGGAGGTAGATGGACTGGGTTGGTGGGCGACCTGCTCAGTGGCGTGGCGGACATGGCCGTCACCAGCTTTAGCATCAACTCCGCTCGAAGCAGAGTGATAGACTTCACCAGCCCCTTCTTCTCCACCAGTCTGGGGATCCTGGTGCGCAGCAAGGACACGGCTGCACCCATCGGTGCCTTCATGTGGCCGCTTCACTGGTCCATGTGGGTTGGCATCTTTGTGGCTCTGCACATCACAGCCCTTTTCATCACACTTTACGAGTGGAACAGTCCGTTTGGCATGACCCCTCACGGACGCAACCGCATCAGGGTCTTTTCTTACTCATCTGCACTGAACCTCTGCTATGCCATCCTGTTCGGCCGGACCGTTGCCAGTAAAACGCCAAAATGCTGGACGGGCCGCTTCCTCATGAACCTTTGGGCCATATTTTGCCTGCTGGTTCTGTCCAGTTACACAGCCAACTTAGCAGCTGTCATGGTGGGGGAGAAGACCTTCGAGGAGGTGTCAGGGATTCATGATGTCAAGGTAAAACATTGCATTTCTCCCTGATAAGGTGAAATACACAATTATTTTTGTTCAGTGATTTACTTACACTGTGTTGTAATATGTATCCCTTAAACATGTACATACTGTATACAATACTGTGCAAAAGTTAGGATTTGATTTAGTCATTAGAAGTTAATTGATGAATGAAATACATTAATGACAATTTAGTTTTTTAATCTTCTTTAGTTTACAGCTTTTTTTAAATTTTCTAGTGCCTAAACTAAACTTTTTACAGTACTGCAGCTTTGCAAGTAGGTTTCTTCAAGCATCTTGGAGACGTTGCCACGGTTCATCTGGATTTAGTCTGTGTCAGTTTTTTTCTGATTCTTCATGTAATCCATGTACGATTGCAATCATTGGCAAAAGTAATGTTTGGAAAGGTAAACTGTAATTTCCCACTGACACACTACTGCAAAAGATATAACTGCCTTAAAACCATTTTGTTTTTGTGAAAAAGACTTTTGTACAGTACTGGATATACAGACACTACTGTAAGTTTGGAGTCGTTTTTTTAAGTCTCTTATGCGTATCAAAGCTACATTTGTTTAATCAAAAATATGGTAAAAACAGTAAAATTGTGAATTAAATGGCATATTATTGCAATTTAAAACAACTGTTTTAATATATATTTTTCCTCAGGATTCTTTGAAGTTAAAAAGCATTTAATTGAAATAGATATTTTTGTATAAAAAATGTACCGTCTCTTTTGATTAGTTTAATCCAACTTTGCTCAATTAAAAATACCCCAAGCATTTAATCAGTGGTGAATATGGTACATATCCACAAAAACATGAGTGCACCATGGTTCAAAAAACTATGGTAGCACCATTTAGTACTTTTTGTGCTTGGATTATGTTTTTAAACCTTTCTCACACAATCAATTCACATTTCATTGCTCTTTTCAAGCTCCATCACCCGTCTCTAGGGTTTCGCTTCGGCACAGTTCGAGAGAGCAGTGCTGAGGACTATGTGAAAAAGAGCTTTCCTGAGATGCACGAGTACATGAGGCGCTTCAACAAGCCCACCACTCCGGATGGAGTCTCTACACTCAAGTAAGTGTTTAGACCCATGAGAGAAACAAAAGATAACAGGCAATTGAATGTAGCAGTGGTGGAAAGTCCAATGAAAACATAACAGTAAAAAGAGAGAGCGAGAGAGACAGCATGGTATATCTAATGAAATTATCAAACTGAATTTCTAAACAGCTTTTTTGCATTTGAATAACACTTGTAATAAAGTGTATTGAAAAAGCTATCTTCTTAAACACTTGTGCTCGCATAAACACATTCATATTCTTTTAACTCAATAAAATCAAGTGGTGCTGAGCAGGAGCACAACATGCAGAAAACAAATAAAGCTTTTACAGGAGATGGGCATCTTGAAAAAAGCCTAAAGGGAAATCGAGCTCAGTAATTGCACGGTGCTGCCGGAGACGCACACAACAAAGGCTGCAGGCACACACTGCCACAATAAATAGGGTCACAATTAGAGGCCAACGTTCAGTTCTCACGCTTAAGAGCTGCTGACACCTCCGTGGATCTGTTTTGTATGATGCACCATCAATGTTATTCCCCTTTCATGGGGAATTATACGCACCATCCAGCTCGCTCAGTTTAAACAAACCGAGTCGACAGCAACAAGTGTCTGCTCTCCAGGCTTTCTGTCTGTAGTCTCGTTTCCCATTCATCCCTGAAAGAACAGGGACTGCTGCAGACTCCAAGCTGAGAAGAGAGGCAGTCACTCTCAAGTCAAATCTAAACTTGCTGAATGAGGCCAAAGGTTTTCTTCTGAGACAACAGATAACTCCCCGGCAAACGTACGCTAGCAGGCGTGTGCAAACACACACACACTCAGCGATTCAGGCTCCCACATAGTGCTGTATTTTGCTTTGTACTTCCTGTCTTTTATGATTGACAGCGGTTTTCTTCCATGTCAGAAATCCTTCTGTTCGATTCACAGGAGACTCCTTACATGGTCAGCATTTTTAGAGATACCAGCCATAGTTGGGAGATATTCTTGAGGGTGAGGGTTTTTTAAGACAAGTATCCGGGCAGTATTTTTCCCTTTAAAATATGTTGCATAAGAGTCTTAGTTTGATCTGCAAAATTTTCCTGCACTTTATGTTCTGTCACACTTGAGGTAAAATAGAGGTCAGCTGACTAGACACTGAGAATTTTACATTTCTTCAGAGATAAACAGCTAACAGGATATGATGACATGCTCTAGGGTTTTTGGTTTTAATAAATAATAAATAACAAATAGTACAAAAATGTGAAAAATCCACATCTACAGGTCCGAGTTCACCAAACTTGAATTCCCATATGCAGCAGAATGCACTTTTTAAAATGTTTTTGTTTTTGGATTTGGGTATTTTTTATTATTATTATTATTATTATTATTTTATTTTCATTTTGGGATGATGTAACCCATACTGAGTTTTTGTAATTGACTTTACTGAAACACTATTATTAGGCACTTTATTAGCTAAAGCAGCATGTATTTATTTTGCCAACCTTATTATAAAGTTCTTTTTTATAAAGAAACAAAAAGCTAGAGCAAAACTACTCAAAGATTGTTTGCAAAAAGATGTCTGTGGGGAAAGTTACACTCCTAGTACACAAAAAAAAACACTTTCTATTCAGTAAATCTAACTAAAGCCAGAAGATTTAAGCAGTTTATAGCTACAGGGTTTGAGTTTGGTTCAGGCTTCTTGTAATCAACTTTCAAGTCATTTAAAGTCAGCAGCAATTATCATAATTTTGGCTGGCGGTGTCTGTTTAGTTTGGCTCTGACTATCCTCCTCTGTGTGTTGAAGGACAGATCCCCCTCAGCTAGATGCCTTCATCATGGATAAAGCTTTGCTGGACTACGAGGTGTCCATAGATGCAGACTGCAAACTCCTGACAGTAGGAAAACCGTTTGCTATAGAAGGTAAGGACCCCTGTGCCACTGAGACATATTGCTGTCTTTGAGGAGTCTAGCACCTCTGGCCATGCCGTATTGAATTATATAAGCTTACAAAAGCCTGTGAAGTTGTTCTTTGAAAGGGCAAAAGGTGTTTCAAACACTTTCTACAGATACACTATTAGAATTCCACCCCACATTAAGAGCCGTCCATGAATTCACCTCAAGGCAGTTGTAATTACCCTCCAAATCGAAGCAAGTCAGGTTTGACACATGTCATTTCATAAGGGGAAGCTATTACAGGGTGTAGATGGGTTTCATGGCAGTCACCCAGGCATGTCCGCTCCTTTCATCCGGATGTTATGTCCTGCCGCATGCATAGGAATTTGCCCAGCTATCTGCCAAAAGCTTCCCTCACGCCTTTGAGCCAGCGTTTTATTAGATGGATAATCAAGACTAAACCATCGCTATCACGTATGCTGGCCTGAAATGGACAGCTCCGTCAGGGTCTGTAAAACTTGGAAACAGCGAGGTGCATAATCAAACCATGCAGACGAAAAAATGCAGTCTAAGGTTGTCACAATAAAAATGTATTGAGTAGCATGTTTTTGCGGCAGTATGGAAATTGGTCTTGTGAAATAGATAGATAGATAGATAGATAGATAGTTATAAATTTACAACCTTTATAGATTATATAAATCTAATAAATAACTAAATTCATAGATGATATGCATATAGTAAAATATACATTTGCTAATAATAAAATAAAATAAAATATGAATATTACAAGTAAAATAGTTAAATAGGTATAGTTATATCATAGTAAATTCTAGATAGATAGATCGATAACATCTGTCAAATTTATAACATTTATAGATTATATAAATAAATTAAATAATTCAATATTTTAACCAAATTTAAATTACTACAATTAAAAAGTTGTATAGTTATAAAATAGGTCATTCTCATCTGTCTGTCTCTAATTATATTAATAGATGAATGTATTTATATGCAATTTGTAAAATTATATACAAATCGTCATTTATTTAATATAAAAATTATATTAAATATATTAAACACACATTTTTTTAGATCTGTTTAATTTATCAAATAGATTAAATTCATGGTAAAATCCGTAATTTAAAAAAAAAACAAACATTTTAATTATTACAGTTAAAAATATAGTTATCAAGTTCCATGGGTAAGTATAGCTAATTCTGTCGGTCAATAGCTTGATAGAAAGATAGATGCTGTAAAAGCCTGGTATATCTTTTTTAATTATTTTTGTTCCCAGTTTCGTGACTTGGTACTGAATTATTGTACTTTTGACATTCCCCACAGGCATCAGTTCAATTCACAGGCTTTGCTCAAATTGAAAGAACAGCCCTCCGTAGAAACTGTCTCTTCAGAGTGGACCGTGTCCTTTTAACGCTGTTGGAAAATCTCTTATTGTATTAGTTTCCATCGCACATTTTATGACTGCCTGGCTCCACTCCATTAAGAATATTCCAGCAGCCCGTCGGTGCCCCCTCTTCAAAGAGTTCAACAGCGCACATTTATTGGTTGTAGAGGACTGAGTAAAATACAGTGGTGAAACTCAGTAGGAGAGGACAGAAGTTTATCAGGATGCAAGGGATGTTGTGCCACGTGCTGAAAGGAGGGGAGGGATTGCTTGCCAGGAGTGATGTGTGGGATTGCCGGTGAGGCGAGGGCTTTGATGAAATTTGTGGATGTCAGAGTTGTGCTCGTATCTCTCCAGCTGCCTGGGTGCATAGACACCACAATGACAGACACTCTGTCTATAGAGCACTGGCACGGGTGCCAAAGATTCATGATTGTTCCTTCTCAAGGCTCTCTGACATATCAATAACAGTGGTATCAATTTACACTACAATGTGGATGGTCTCTTTAACAAAAGCCCACCACATAATTGATCTGGCTGAGTTTTTTATTCTACCAAAATTCAAATCAGTATTTGTCTAAAAAAGGGTATGTTCAAAACTTTGTCAGAGTAGTTCAGAGTATTGAAGTTAACAGGTTACAGTTCAATTTGCTAATGTTAATGCATTAGACTCCCTTGAGAAAAATATGAACACTCATTTGAGTTAAATATGCATGTGTAGAGTATTTCAAATCTCAAGAGGATATATTTTTATTTTTTAAATTGTACTTTCAGATAATGTATCAAAAGTTAAATAAGATTGCACTTTCATGACTCTTTCTTAAAGGAATAGTTCACCCAAATATAAAAAATAAGTCAGAAAATGTACTTAATTTGATATACCGACCATTCAAGAGGTAGATTTATTTATTTTTTTAACAGAATAGATAGAATAAAAATGTAGCATTACATCACTTGTTCAACAGTGAATGGGTGCCGTCAGAATGAGTCAGAATGTCAATCAATTAAAAGCTTTTGATGTGAAAAGCTGCATGTTTGTATTAAACAAATCCATCATTCGAGAATTTTAACTGCTGTTTCAGACCAAAATAATAATCCATAGTCCAATAATGCATCTTCCAATAATAAAAGTCCATCCCATGTTGTCCTCTCACATCACAAATATTTGTTTACAACTGCTTTTTTACTTTGAAACTTAAAAGCTTGAATTTGTGCATATTTCACTCCTGATTCATACAAGAATACTTTTTGATTGGAGAAATCAATATTATGGTTAGAGCACCAGTTTAGGCTTAAAACTGTCTGAATTATTAAATTACAAACAACTACAAACACGATTTTCTCTTCACAAGTTGTTAATTTATGAACATGTGGGTTGCTTGTGGATTTATATCAGCTGTTTGGACTCTCATTCCGGCAGCACCCATTAAGGGCATGGGATCCTCCAGTGAGCAAGAAATGTAATGCTAAATTTCTCCAAATCTGTTACTTCTAAAGAAGTAACAAACTCATCTACATCTTAGACAGAGAGGTAAATTTTCAATAGTTTTTAATTTTGGGGGTGACCTGTTCCTTTTCATGATGTCAAATTCAAAGAAAATTGAAATCATTGTTTAAATTATCTTTAGAAGAAGTGCACTTATTTTTAGGTGCTGACTACTGCATAACATGTTTGTTCCTTCTCAAGGTTCTCTGACATATCAATAATAGAAGAATCAATTCACACTAGAATGTAGACAGTTTCTTCGCTGTACGTGTAAAGTTCTTTTGTTATTCTTTGTGTTTTCAGGATACGGGATCGGTCTGCCCCAGAATTCCCCTCTCACTCGCAACGTGTCTGAATATGTCAGCCGCTACAAGTCTGACGGTTACATGGACATGCTGCACGACAAGTGGTATAAAGTGGTTCCCTGTGGAAAGAGGGTTTTTGCAGTGACAGAGGTGAGCCATCAAAAGAGACAGTCTGAGAGCGTTCAGAATATGTGTGCGCGTGTGTTTTCCTTCACAGGCGAGCGAGCGGCTTCTGCCCTTGACCAAGTTCCTCTTTGAGCTCTTTTCTCCCTGAAAAATCCCTTTGTTTGGAATTACTGTCTCCTGCAGTTTAATAGCCATTCTGTCAGAGCGACGTCGGCCCACCACAATCCATTTTCATTCCCGAGGGCTCGGTGTCAGCCGTACCGCCCCGCACACCTGAGGCTGTGAGTAGCAGCCGCCAGCGCACTCCATCAATGCAGCTTCAGTCAATAACCTCCCAGGAGTTGTATCCCTCCTGTAAGACATTGTCTCGTACAGTCTGGCTTCATTACCTAGGTGTGGTTATGAATGGGGGACTTCATGAGCACAAGCAATGACATTTGTTTTCGGCCCCTGTGCCAGCTGGAACTCATCTCACGCATCCTGCTCTCTCTTGCTCCAGAGCCAAGCTGTCCTGTCACCACAGACACCACGCTGTAAAACCACTACTTTGCTGTGCAATAAATTCTCCAAACAAGCGGACAGGATCGACTGTAAGGTCCTTGCAGTCAGTCGCCCCCCCCCCTTGAATGTTTATTCTAGTGCTGTTTAAAAAGGAGCTTCAAATGCAAAATGCAGCATTTTATCTCCTCCACGTAATTCAGTCTTAATTAAATTAGTCAGAATTCTTCAAACGGCATCTTGGGTTGTAGCCAGATACAAAGATGCAGGCTTGAAAGCGATGGGGAATTTAAAGCAACAATCCAACATTAAGTGCTGCGCCTGGCATACTTTCAAAATAAATGAACAAATAAATGATGAATAAACAAATGCCAGAATTTGTTCCTTAATAATACTTTGTTGTTCATAGCAAAAGCACGTCTTTGGTTTTTGTGCCAGCAGAGTGTATAAAGCCAAAGACATATACATATTCGTCTAAAAGAGTACCTTCACACTTTATATGGTAGTATTTTTAATATTTGTTAATATAGCAGGATTGAAAGGGTTGGTTCACCCAAAAATTAAAATTCTGTTATCAATTACCCTCATGTCGTTTCAAACCCATAAGACCTTCATTCATCTTCAGAACACAGATGAAGATGCTTTTGATGAAACCAGAGAGACATCTGACCCTCCATAGACAGCAATACAACTGAAATGATCTGAAAAAACTGATTTTAAATATGAATTAGTAAATATAGAAATGAACATTCACGTTTTATATTAATAAATGCTGTTGAAGTGTTTCCCTTAATTAGTTACCTAATGTAGTTTGAAACCATGTTTTTTAAAGTATGCTTAAGTGTACTTCTGTTTCACAAGTCAATTTTACAGAATGTATTAATATTTTATAATATTACTATGTAAAAAGAAATGTCGGGGACAATATGCTTTCACGTATAATTTATGCTGGATTACAAAACAAAACTTTTGTTGCTATTGAGATACTAGTAAGGTTAAAACGGGTTTAGTGCTATAGATAGGCTTAAGGTGAGATATTTAGTTAAAGATAATTAATTATTGGGATAATTAGTTAAAAATGTAATCACATAAAGGATTTTTTTATATGAGTGAAATACTATTGTTCTTTGTTAATGCATATGTATTTAAAATACTTAAATTATGCAATCCTAACATAAAGAGCCTTGCTAAAAATTGTGAAATGAAATCAGAGCAGCCGGTATAAAGTGCAATGAGCACTTTAACTGACCAGCAATATGTATGCATATGTATGTGCATTTAGCCACTATCCCCCATAACACTCTCTTGTTAAGTGACATGATGATAAAGGGCTGTAGCCAATTCTGTTATGTGTTAAGAATGAACACACTCACAGAAGTGAACATGGGACTGCAGTCGCAGTGACCAACAAACATGCCCCACACATATGAGGCACAGGAAGTGGAATATTTTCCCCTTTTCAACTACTCCAAGTCAGCATGACTTTCATTTCAATTATAACAGCAATACTTTGTAAAATTGTGATTAGTTCTAGTCAGCAGGACTCCTTCTCCCTCCAGATCAAAGCCATTGCAGAGGAATGATGGATTCCTTTGTGTATGTTGGGGTTTCTAACACCCGAGGGGGACATAACGTTGGGTCGGCCACTGGAAGATCTATAATAAATGGAGAGAGCTAAACATTTAAGAAGAAAAAAGAGAACTAGTAAAGCATCTACTGTGATATAAAATTAAGGATTGGTGATTTATAGGTTGCTTGCAAAAAAACATATATTTCATCAGAAAACTGTCATCAGCCTCTTAAAAAGGGCTCTCAATGGAGCCAAACACTGACTGCATGGTCACGTCTGTATGTGCGATTGAAAAATATCTATATTCTTTATATCCATAGTAAATAATGAGCAAATAATGGAACCCTGTTGCCGGATAAACGTTAGGGGTCGGTAAGATTTTTACTTTTTAACTTTTTTTTTCAAAGTCTCTTATAACAAGGCTCCATTTATTTGATCAAAAATACTGTAAAAACATGAATATTTTAAGATATTACTACAATCTAATAATACTGTTTTCTATTAATATATTTAAAAAAATACATTTGATTCATGTAGTGCAATGCAGCAGTGCATCACAAAAAAGGTTCATGCATAAAGTGCAACCATGTGACAAAGACCTATGTATATTTGTATTTAATGTGCACATAAAATCTTAAATGTATTATATATATATTAATTTTAATCATTTTATTCCAATTTTTCTAAGCATAATAAGTTTCAATTAAAAAAAATAGCAAGGCTATAAGACATGAATAAAAACATGAATATTAATGTGCAACACTGTAGCCTTTAAGTGTGCTCCAGAAATGATTCTAATAGGCTGATATGATGCTCAAGAAACATTTCTTTTTAGTTTCAATGTTGAAAATAGTTGTGCAGTGCAGCACATGCACAAAAAAAGATGAATTCTCAGGAGAAAAGGTGCAGTCAGCAACAGAGCACTGTGATCTTTTCTCGTGTGTATCTATGTATTATTGTTCACGTGTGTGCAGACTCTGCAGATGGGTATCCAGCATTTCTCGGGGCTGTTTGTGCTGTTGTGTGTGGGGGTGGCAGGTGCTTTGCTTACTCTGCTGGGAGAGCACACTTTCTTCAGATTCATCCTGCCTCACCTCCGCCACCAGCAGAGATTCAAATACTGGCTCCACACCAGTCAGGTGAGCGCCTGCCTCCATATGTTACTCCTGACAAACATGGTGAAAAAAATAGGCTTCAGAAACAGATTAGTGTATAAAGGCTGATAATGCTAAAGTAGTGCCCGTTAACTAAAGGAATTACTATTTCACTCTTATCTCTTTTAAAACTTATCTTGTTCAAGAAGGCATGTTGCCGTCATAAACACAGGTACATCTGCTCCCCCTAGTGTTAGGAAGCTGAAAGTACAAATCAGGAGTTTATATGTTATAGTCATGTGTTGTATTTGAGTATGTATAAACTGATATATGACTGTTGTTCTGTGTCCTTTTTCTGTTTCTACAGAAAATCCACCGTGCATTAAATATGGGTTGTGATGGTGAGAGGAAATCAGAGGTTGAGAGCAGTGACAGATGGTAAGTTAAGATTATTGCATTATACCACACTTGTGGAATGTAATAATTCTTATTATTGAAGTGTACAGGGAAGCTGTTGTCACATTATTTTAGGACTCGAATTCTTGAATGTGACAATTCTTATGGCTATTTAGTGGCATGCACTGGTCAAATATTTCTGTATAATGAACACTAAACTATAATTATTCATTGTACCAGGCAAACGATTATTCTAATAATGTAGCTGTGCTAGTTTTGTGTCTCTCATATCAATCAATGAACTCTTTGTTAATACATTCTAATATAATTTTAATTCAGTTTCATGACCATTTATTAATTTGATAGTGAAGTTTTAACCCATGCAAGTGCACACACACCCAGAGCAGTGGGCAGTTAATGCTGCGGTGCCCGGGAAGCAGTTGAGGGTTCGGTGCTTTGCTCAAGGGTCTAAACTCCCTGGATATTTCGATGGGTGCTGGATATTTACTCCCACCAATCAGCCAGACCTGGGACTCAAACCCCACAACCTTTGGGTTACAAGTTCAACACTCCATCCATTAGGCCACGACTGATAAGTAACATTTAACCCTGTAAAGACATAACATTTTATATGTACTGTATCTATCTATCTATTAGGGCTGTCACGATATTAGTAAATCCCAGTAAACCTGCTCTGTCTGTTTTCTCTAAAGCCAAAAAGTTCCTATACTGGCAAGGTTACTTTTTTTGTATGCGGACAAAGCCTCTCACTCACTCATCATGATTTTATATTATATATATTTATTACACGGCTCTCTGGAATGCTTGATTCTGATTGGTCAGTTGAGACATTTGCAGGTCCGTTCTTTTCGAATAATAACCGCTCCAAAGTAATAACGCATAGCCGGTACTACTTATATGTTTAAAATCTCTCCGCGCCAACAAAGATTACTGTTTGACGCCATCTTGTGACAAACACTGGACAACATAAGGTGCAATTTAATACTTGTAAATAAATAAAATACATCCATTATTATATATTCATATGTTATAAATTGTCTTTCTAACATTTGAATGTTAGTCGCGTGGTACTATATCGTTTCACGAAAGGATGAAAATGTTAATTTAAAACAAATATGCCAATAAAATGTTTCAAATTCCTATTCATGTCCAGTTTTTTTCCTTATGTGGCAAGTAGCTGTATAATAAGCGGGATAATGCAGAGGCAGCCGGTAGTTATCGCGAAATTAGCTGTCACACTGTCAGGGCTTATTTCTGCGATAACTACGGGCTGCCTCTACATTATTCCTTACTTATACAACAGCTATTTCTGGTTCCTGAATCTGATTGGCTGACAGAAGTGCAATATTGTCGTATTTAACAAACCGCGTCTGTACCTAAAACTCTTAAAACTGCATTCCTTGACACAAAATAGTATTATTTTTTTAATTATAGTGGATTTGGGAGTCTGTCATAACACTCGCTTTGATAAATACGTCAACTTCAGCAAGCAGAGTGATACAAACGATAAAGAGGTCAAGGAGCTCTGTTGGACTGTAATATCGCACTCCTATCAGCCAGTCAGATTCGAGAACCGGTAAAAATTGTTGTATCAATATATATACACACCCACAATTTTTGTTGATTTTTATATTGGATTAAATTTGATTTAAATATTTTTATTTATTTATTTATTTCACTCATATTTCATGGGGGGGGGACTTTTTAAAATGATTGCCTACTACAAATGGAAAAATAAATGCCCTTTACTTCCTATAAAAAGTAAAAACTATCAATCAGATGACCGAAGGCATGTAATTGATTGTGCGAAAGCATTTACATGATCAGGTAATTTAGAGGCCTTAGAATTTTGGATATCAAATATGATATATTAGGCTTTATATGGGTAATAAGTTGTATAATAATGTATTGATAGCCGGTCACATAATAGACTAACTCCAGATCACGCTTTATTTGGAGCTAATGATACTATAATTATCATACTGTATATTATAAAACAACACAGAGCTTTGAACTAATGTATGTTTAAAAACACCCCTAAGACAGAAACAAAAATCAATATTGGACTCTCCAGTAAAAAGTGAGTAAATACTGTTTCATTAATGGAATATTGAGTCTCTGTGTTTCCATTGATTGTGGCTGATTGCTGCTGTGTTTTCTTCTCAGTCCCACCTTGTGCCTGTCAGAGAACTGTAATCTCCACCGCCTGCCACCTTCCACTTCCTCTCCTCCGCCCTCCACCTCCTCCAATTCCCCTTCCACTTCTACAACCAAGTGGAACAATCAGAGCGTCAAGGCCGGTCGAGAGGCCAGAGAACAAAACAAACGTGTCCACTTCAACTTGGAGACTCTCAACAGCTACCAACTCCAAGCCCCGCCCACTGGGACAGAAAGGGGCCGGCGGGGGTTGGTGGGTAGCCCGCCCACCCAGTTGTGTTCCAACGGTGGTCCTAATCCCAGTCTCAGCCTGGTGCTCTCACCCCCGGCCTGTTCTGGACTCTCAACGCCCTGGGAAGAGGAGCTGCGGGAGCTGCAAGGAAGGATCGAAGAGTTTCGCGGCCAGCTCAGGGCTGCCCTGGCCAGGCGAGCCGAGCTCCAGCGGACCCTGGTCAGACAACGACTCAGTCAGTCCCAAACAAGCTCAGCATCTAATCCCACCACCAACACCCTGACTAAAGACGTCAACAGTGGGAGGTGATGTACGCTATGTGTTGGGACACTCACAAAGTCAGTGGATAAGAGGGGATACAGGACCTTCTCTGAGCTTGGAGATGCTACTCATGCCGTGCTGTTTTCCGGCTTCTCCTTTCTCAGTGACTGCTGGAGTGCTGCAATGATGGATGAAACACTCTGTGATGGAGATTCAGCTTGTAATCCTGCAGTCTGGCTGACTTCCAGCTCCAGAGAGAAAGCATTTATCTGTGTGTTTGAGTTTGTGTGTGTGTGTGTGTGTGTTCATTTAAAGCCAGGCAACTGGACAGAGAACAGATACTTAATGCAACCATTCACTGCTGGCCAAGGTGAATATCTGCATCAACAGACGTCCAGCATGAAAATGGCTTCATTTTGTAAATAATTAAATGGGATTACTTAGTGGGATAAGCAACAATTCCTCGGACGGCAGACCCATGGACCGCCCACAGTCCACTCAGTGACCGCCTGATGCATATTGTACGCAAAAATAACAACTCCAGTTCTGATTAGATTGGTAGGTGTTTAGTAACTTCTGGGAATAAAGGCACAACATTTTTTGATCAGCCGTCATGGTCAAGTTAAGGGTTGATACGATGAACACTTCTAAGGAGGAAATAATCACTGGATTTGGCAAAGCTTGCAAGGTTAATAACAGCAGGGGTTAGCACATGGTAGCGAGTTAACTTGACATCCACAAGCAGAACTCTATTCAACAATTCAGCAAAGAATACAAAGCAGATTCTATAAATTCAAATTCAGATTCTATAAACATTTTCGGCTATTTTCTATACAACCGTTGACTGTAATAGTGAGACATGGGTACAAAATTAGAGAATAAGACAAGAGAACCAATGAAGAAGTCAAGATATTTTCTCTGCATATAATTTTCCCGCTTTATTATTATTATTATGCATTCTATTTCAGATAACTGTGGTCCATAAAGGGTACATAAAAACTGTTTAGTCGTTTTACATGTCAATCAGGTGGCCTCTTCCTGTTTGAGTGGGTGGTTCCTGGCCAAAATAAGCTGCCATGGACCAAACTTAATTAAACCACTTGTCTTGCTGTGGTGTACTTTTTCCACACTTATAACGTTTGAATAAATATATTGTTTGCTTGTGTGTTTTAACGGTGATAAAAGTATGATTCTGTTTGAGATGTTTGATCCTCAAATGTCACAGGCCTATATATAATCTAAATGTTATCAGTCTGAAAGAGTAATTGCATTTACAGTTATTAATAAAGATTTTCAAATAAACATTTATCAGTGAAATAGTAGTTGGTTTGCAACATTTGTAAATTCACTCAGTCTTTGCTAGTTATTTTAGTTTGGAATATCATTTCTGTAAAATATATTAACCGTCACCCTTTAAGCTTGGTTCAATAGCAAATTTATGAAATCAGTGTTCACTAAACAATGTTAAACTAGGTTAACAGCATGAAATGTTGGTTGTAGCTGTCGCTATTGCAAGATGATGGTGTTCTCGCATTCATTTTCAGAGCAAACTTCAAAGTAAGTTTTTAGCGCAAACTGTCGAAGGGAGACTATCAGGGGGCTGAGGAGGAGACTGTCAGACTGATAGACGAGCAGCCAGTTTCCACTGGGACACTGATGAACAATGACCTCATTATGTTGAGTTGCTGTGTTTTTTCAGAGCGTGAGCATGCTTGGCTGGGCATTAAGTGTTTGATAAAAAGGTTAGCGTCAGTGTTTGACAGTCTTCACTAGTCTTGGAGCTCAAGTGTGTTTCAGGCTAAATTGTTTGATTGAATCAATAACATAACTCTGACTTGGGGTTTAAAAAATGATAAATAGTGTCTACCAATTAAAACACTTCAGAATTAGTAGTTAATCATTACCAAGTTATTGTAATCATTACCACTTCATGTTTGGAGTCCCTAACTACTGTTTACTTGCATTTAAATGAATCATCTGATACAATGTACTTATTGCGTACATACATGTTTTTACATTGTACTTATATTTAAACAAATGCCTATATAAATTAATTAATTATGTACATCCTATTACATTTATAATTACACAATTGACCCATCCCTTAAACCTTAACTCACCCTCAAACCATCCCAAACCACCAAACCTGTCCCTAACCTTACCTGTATCCCACCTCAATAGCACCAAAAGTGTTTTACAATACAATATGACAATAATAAGTACATTACACTTATTTGTTCATTCATAGCCAGTTAATATAAAGTGTGACCAAAAACTCAGTTTAACTTAAATGTTTTTTTATAGTTCTATTCACAATACATATTGTTAGCTTCACAGAAAAAACATTCAACTGATTCCTGTTTTATTCCTATTCTGTCTTTGATCTGTAGCTCCGCTATGATCATTGCTCGTCATTCTCGTGAGCCTCATGCTGTAGCCCTTAGCTGTCGTGTCACCCTGCTGCTACAGTTTACACAACATGACCTGAGTGAGAGCTGCCATATGTCGATGCTTCGTGCCCCACACAGCCCGACACTCAATGCTTTCTGGAGAAAAATCTGTCCATTATTAATAACTGTAGTTGCTAGCTCAAATCTCAGTTTACCAGTCTTAATGAAACAAATAAAAACATTAACCGTCACTTTAAAATGGCTGTAGTCTGTGCAACTGTATATCCAAGTTGGTGTAATTATTAATAAGTTATTTTAAGTTGTGATTCATAAGTTATTTTAAGTCTATATAAAGAATTTATTATGTAAATCTGGTGGGCTGTAAAGTTTAGCTGAAGAAAGAAATGAGCAATGGGTTTTCATTATCTTTAATGTGGTATCCAATAGTGAGTAAGGGAATGGGATGTCTAGAGAAAAATTCATAAAACCGATTAGTTCAGTTTTAAATATGCAACAAAAAAACTAAAACAGAACACAAATCTAGAAACTGAAAAAATAAACAATTTTTAATTGTTTAATGAGTTGTGTGAATGGTGCACATTTACAGGGGAATTAAAAGCACATTTTTAATAAAGGTGGACTGTTTTAGTGGTTTGCATCAGTGCAGACATGGCTAACCTGCATTGCTATTTCGAAACAAAACTGAACAATCAGCTGTGACACAGTAAAAACAGGGGTGTCTAGTTCTGTTCCTTAAAGATCAACATCCTGCAATGTTTAGATTCAACCCTAATTACACCCACCTAAAATGAATCAAGGTCTTCAGGACCTCTATTTAAAACTTTTAATAGTTTAATAGTTTAGAGTCTTGGAGAAGGTCAGAGCTAAAATGTTCAGGACTTTGGCCCTCCTGGAGCAGTGAACACATCTCTAGCTCCAAATAAAAGTAAAAAAAAGGGAAATTACAAAATTACTTTTGCTTACTGAATTTATACATAATCCCATAAAATTGGTTATCTTAATCCCATAAATCGGTTATCTTTAAGTTTGATAAGGAAGAAAACTGGACAACTGAATTAGATCTTAAAGTGACAGCAGCATAATATGTTATGTTAACATAGTTAATGTTGAGACAAATCATTCACTGTTTTGGACTGAGTAACTTTTATAGCTTTATAAGCTTTTGGCAACCTTTGCCTGATCGTATAAGGTGATTGTCCTGTATCTTTGTGGCTGTTCACATTAGACTAAATGCTTTCTAAGAAAGGGTTTCTCAACATTGGCCCTCCACTTTCCTGCAGAGTTTAGCATCCAACTTGCCTGCCAGTAACTTTCTAATAATCCAGAGGACCTTGATTAGCTTCTTCAAGTGTGTTTGATTAGGGTTAGAGCTAAACTCTAAACTTCTAAAGTATAAATGTCTTGATTAGCTGGACCATTAAATGGTGCACTTTAATTAGGGTTAAATATAAACTCTGCTGGGCTGTGGCATTGAGTTTGACACCTCTGCGCTGGATGTTCTACACATCAACACTGAGCTCTAGCATCCAGAGACATGGATTTTCTTCAGCTGCTACACAGATGACATGCAGCCATTCACCTAGTTCTAGATGGATAACCCGCAGTTCACGGATCTATGCCTACTTGGCAGACGTCTCACAGCCTGAGTGAAAGAACATCACCTTCAACTCAACCTAGCAGAGGCAGAGCTTGTCATCTTCTCAGCTAGCCCAGTGACTAAACAAACATAAAGGCCAAACAAAAGTATGCTGTAAACATTTCTACACATGACTGGGAAATGCATTTACACTTAAAACCACTCAAAAACTACTATTTTATTGTGTCTGTGTATTCTACGTGTTGCTTCAATATTGATGCTTTTGATTGATTGATCGATTCAGTGAAGTGATAACAAGTGCCCTGTAAATACATCAATTACAGTACCATTGTTAATGCAAACATTCAGCATAATGGCACACAATTTAGCCTTGTATAATTGGGACTCTTATTTTCCTGTTTCCTATTTGCTCGTAGTGTCTGTAGTTCACTTCTTTGACTGATTCCAAAATAATGTCGCCGCTCACATTATTTATTTAAAAGCATTTGTTTGACTTTCATCAGAAACGACAGAGCAACTTTCGGCGAACAAAAATATGAACGTATTATAATATTGCAAATTATGATAATGGATGCAGCACATTTTAGTTTGCAGTTTTACAACTTATCTCCTCTGCTGTTCCATTATGTTTTCAATGCATGAAAACATAATGGAAAGTTTGTTTTGGTCTCTCGATCAAAGTGACTGACTTGTTGCCTCCAGAAAACAATTTAAATATAATTGCATCACTTCTGCATTTGTCAAAAGAAAGAAATCCAAAGTTCTCGAACGACACTCACAGCTGTGACGACAAACATCTGCCACGAGGGGTCTCTATTGCTTTTTTGCAATACTGAGACAAAAAAAAAATTTAAAATCAGTTTTGTGTAAATATAAACTTGTGAGTGAAACCCCATTCCTATCTTGTTTTTAGTAGTATTTCCCTTACCAATTGCAGAAATGAAGTTTCAGAGGAGGAAAACACACTGCTGTATTCAGCAGATCATTATAAGGATAAGTAGGCTTATATTAGCCTCCACACCAGCAAATTATAATACATGTTCTGTTTATTATAACCACATGCTTAAGTTTAATGAAACTTGGCTTTCAGCTATTGTTATCATTCATTACGAGAGAGAAAAAAAACATTCTGAAAATGACTTCAATTGTTCCTCAGTGTGTTAGTTGTGCTGTGGAAGTCTGTATTCTCAAAGAATTAGAATGATTATAAAACTTTATAGTTATTGTTACAGTGATCATACTTGTTGTGAACAGTCCTTGATAGTAAAGTGGCACTACAATATTCCAGAGATTTGTGCATGTGATTCCAGAAATGCAGTGGGTCTATTTCCCTTCCTTTTATTCCACCTTAAATGAAATCCCACCATAATCTTATCAGCAATCTGCCAAAACAGGACACACAGCCAGAGAGCCGGATGCTCATGGAAATGCCTGTGGACTTAAACCTTGACATGTGAGTTGGTCCCTCACCACACATTTATACACCAGTTCTTACTTATTTATTTCAAGTACATGGTCATTTGAAATGTGATTTGAAGTGAGAGCCGGGCAAAAATCAATCAGAATACAATCATGCGATGCTAGTCCATAAAATGAACCTAGGAGACCAAAGCAGCATATCTGGACACAATAATAAGGTCAGTTGTCAGAATACAAACTGAATACAAACTGAAATGGATACAGAAAGGAGAGAAAATCTTGAAAATGTGACCTGGAGACCTCATCCTCCAATCTGAGTCTGTAATGAGTCTGTATGAAATTGATGAGAGCGTGAAACATGTTGTGAAGGCAGTCGAGCCACATAGGGTGTGCGACTAATTGGCCAGAGAGGACGTGAAGAGTGAGGCTGAATGGCTGACTGATGATTTTATTAACTCTCTGCAGCTGGGCCCAGTCCTGAGGTGTAGGAGGACGGCCCAAGAGGCCTCGCACAGTCTCCTGGGAAACTAATGGTAAGAGCATTGCTGAAACGAGACCCCCTATTCTTCTAGTGTGGGAGAGGGGGGTGGGGGGATATAGGGGGAGGAGCTGATTTCATGTTTTTCACCCTTGTTTTAGTTCTCGGTATGGCACATTTGGAGCAATGGAGCAGGGATTTTGCAGTAGAGTTTTGTATTTTTAGTGTCCTGTTTCTTGTTGGATAATGATGGATTTATTCAAAGATAAAATACAAATGTACATGTAATCTGCAAATGCAAATATAAACAAATGTTTTAATTATTAAGTAATTTTATTATTATTATTAATTTTAATTAAACAAAAAAAATTATTTTTGTGGCAATTATTATACTACTGGGAAATTATTATTAAGCTGAAATCCTTAAACCTTTTTTTGGAGGGGGGTATGAATAGTTTAGTCTTAAAAAAACATATATTTGTTTCAAATATTACATATTTTCATTAGGTTATGAAAAGGCACATTTTTTTAGACTCTATAAAAATGCCATGCTATTCATTCACACAAAATAATGATTTTTGTAACAATATTGTTTACCTTGAACATTACCTTTGAATACCTTTGAATTCTTCTGAAATTAATAAGACTGCAGGTTTTAACTTTAAAATTTCATTAATAAACATTAATATAAACATTCTTAATGTTAATAAAATTATTAACTTATAAATATTTTTTTCCTGAAAAAAAAGTCATGAAATATTTTTATAAAAAAAAAAAATATATATATATATATATATTTATTTATTTATTTTTAACACTTCCACTGATGATTACATTAAACATTATTTTAATAAACCTTATTTTGGGGCCCTGGACCACAAAATCAGTCATCAGGGTCAATATTACGAAGTTGAGATTTATGCATCACCTGAAAGCTGAGTAAATAAGCATTGTATTCATTTACGGCTGAAAATCTGGAATCTGAGGGTGCAAAGAAATCTAAATATTGAGAAAATAACCTTAAAAGTTATCCAAATGATAAGCACAATAAAAAAAATTAATTATGATATAGACCTATTTAAAATAGGAAATGTGGCCTAAAGATATCTTCATGGAACACGACCTAAAAAAATGGCATAAAAGAAAATCTATAATTTAGACCCATACCACATATTGTTGGAAATTGCTGAAGAATCCCTGTGCTACATTAGACCTACTTGACTGTTTGGGTCACATTAGTCAAAACAACAAAAAAAGCACTTACATACAGTACAGGACTGCTGTATATTAATTACATATAGAGAAATTGTACATTTTGCCATTTTATAACGTTCTGTGATGTTTTAATTCCATATGCTCTATCTTCTTAATCAACAAAATAACACAGAAGCTGCAGAAAACACAAAATAACCCTAGACGAGAAGCACTCGTGGTCACCCCATGATTTTAGGATGATGACGCGCTGACATGTTCTCAGTGGAGGCGTGCTGCGCCATGTGCTGCTGTCCGCTCGTGACAAGAAACATACCTAGACACAAAGGAGCGCGTGGTCCAAGAGCAGCCCCACCCCAAACAAATAAACAAAGAGCATAAGGGTCCACATGAGACATTTGCTCCGTTGAGAACATCTCAGTATCTAAAAGTACAGTTAACGTCCAGCGTGATGGAGCGGTCGATGCACAAAGAGAGGAGCGAATTAACCCTTACGCTCGTGAACGGAACTCCCTTCCAATCTGTCGCGACCCCACATCTCTTTTGTTACACATTACGGGTTGATGACTGGAAATAAGCGGGGGTTAAGAAGCTCTCCGCGTGTTTGTGTTAAAAAGTGGACCGCCTCCTCCCTCATTTCTGTCCCCTCCCTCAAGAAACCCGCTTCCCAGTAGCCTTTTGTGTTCACGGTGCCCTACACAGTCACTGCATTCCCGTTTCGTTTACTATCCGAGCTCTGTATTGGGGATCTCCGTGAGAAAGTGGCCCGATCGCTAGGAAATCACTCACATCTACTTCTGGGACTTTGCTAGGTTGAGGAAATATAAGTGGAGCGCCCAGCTTCATTCATACTTTTATCCGAGCACTTACCTTCAGCGGACAGGGGGGAAGTGAACACAAAGATATTTCGTACAAGCGTGAAATGGATTAAGTCGCACTGAAGAAAGCTGGAGCACCACAGACGAACCAAGCGACGGCGAAGGGGTCGGAGGGAGTCGATGAATTTCCAACATCAACGAGAAAGAGGTGAGATAGCTGTGTCTGTCTGATGGAGAACGAGCCCTGAAAAAGCAGACATGCTGAAACCTGGCGTGCAGAATCAAGATTAAGTGTGTCTGTTTTCTGAAATGCACATTAAATATAAAAAAGTTCATTTTAAGCATTAGGCTGGGCGTTTCTGTTCGACATCCCAGAATAATTCATGACACCATTTCAGGAGAGAGGTGTGTGTGTGTGTGTGAGATGGTAACTGACCACGAGGACATTTTGAAATGCCAAATCTGCAAGAGGAATAAAAAACGTGTGTATTCTACTTTGAGCGGGGCTTTCATGTAATATATGCTTTATGCGCTAAAAAAAACCCACAAAGATTAAAATAGTCCCGTGAAATCGCGTGTGCTCTATACAGCACAGATGACCCTCTTCATCCTCTCGCAATGTACGTCTCGGTTGTGGCCATGTGTCCCAGCACTGCTCAGACACAGCGGTTCAGTACCATGTAGTGGACAGCGGCGCTGCTGCTACAGTAGATTCAAGGGTGGGAATTGTGTGTGTGTTTGGTGGGGGGGACTTGACCCCCTCTGACTTGACCCTCCCCCACAGAGAGTCAAACCAAAAATAGATGGGGGTCCATAAAAAATATCTATTATTTTCATTTATAATGTGTCTATTATTTTTACACTAGGCTATATAAGCACATTTGCACTTTATTTTACATTTCCGTTCCTCGTGTACATACTTATTGTAGTAATTACAATACTTAGAACTATACAATAACTTATTACTTGTAGTAATAACTAGGGACTAACCCTGCACCTAACCCTTCATCATGCAGTTATCTTATATTAGCAGTACTTTCTTGGATAATACAGTACTTTGTAAGTACATGCACTGTAAAATAAAGTAAAAACCATATTTCATTAGAATTTGTAAAGGTTCTGTTACCAAAGTCAGATAAAAGAAAGTCAAAGCTAAGAGTGCACTTAATAGAAGCTTAGGAACAGAAGTTTGTTCACCCAACAAGTAACCATAGCAACAGTATGTAGCTCAAGTACGACCGAACATGAAGGTCCATAGCACCATCACACCAAAGATGATAAATATAAAGTCTTATTTGTTTGATCATCTAGTACAGATGACCCTCGGCAAGTACGGATCAGTTCTAAGAGTCCATAGCCAAAATGACTCAGTGGATTATTGGAATCATTTTCAGAGCAATTCTTGGCAAATTAATTATTAGAACTCGATTGGAAAAAGGTTTATTGTTTAAAATGCTTGCAGGATTATTGAAGTATAAAATAAATAAAACAAATGTGTAATTTTGAATCTAGGCCTACATACCTCATTTCAATTTGCAGCAAGAAAAAAATATCCACCTTTTAAGGACATAATGTTAGGTGTGACAGGACAGGAAAAAAGAAGTTTTAACAAATGAAATGATAGTGCTGTTAAACCCTTAATCGCATCCAAAATAAAAGTTGTTTTGTGTATAAAATATAATATATGTGTATGTACTATTATATATATAAATACACACACATGCATGTTTATATTTGTAAAATATTTACATGCTATGTGTATAGTCATATTTTCATATACATATAAATGTATTTAATATTTAAGCATAAAATTTTTCTTAATACATGCATGTGTGTGTGTTTATATACAGTACATGATAAATCTACACCATACACATATATTATGTAACTGCTTGATTTAATGACAAATGTAAACTTGTTGTATTGATACGCAAAAATGGACGCTGGCATGGATATGCTACATGATGGGTAGGATTAGGATATATAATATATATGGATATAATATGAACACCTAAGTCTTGCGTATCATATATATGTACAGTATATATATATATATATATATATATTGTATCAATA
This sequence comes from Enteromius unitaeniatus, assembly GCA_032359435.1. Taxonomy (NCBI): domain Eukaryota; kingdom Metazoa; phylum Chordata; class Actinopteri; order Cypriniformes; family Cyprinidae; genus Enteromius; species Enteromius unitaeniatus. The sequence goes on from JAUMHI010000034.1 coordinate 8,749,779, forward strand.
CAACAGGTTTTTGTTTTAATTTGGCATATTATTTATAATCATTTTCATGAGATGAAATGGTGTAAAAACCTATGTACTCTTGTTTACTCTATATAAACAAAACCTTTTATTTTGAATGCAATTAATTGTGATTAATCATTTGACAAAACTAAATGAAAATAATATTTAGTATTTTTAATAAAATGCACATTTCTGTATAAAAAGAGTGTGTTAGATGATAGATCACGAGTGGATTCCCAAGGTAAAAACATCTACATTGCTTTCATACTTTAAGAAAAAAAGAAAGAAAAAAAGCAGGATTTTGCTTGCATTACACAACCCACTGTAATTCTCTTCCTTCACTTCACTGCAGACTTTCTTTCAAGTAGTTTTCAAACATTCTTCTAGTGTTGATTAAGGAACGCTGGAAAGGATGGATCACCTAAATGAGTAGAAAAATCTCTCATTTTCTTTACATTTAGCAGGTATTTATTCAATACCAGCTTCCCACCAGCTCTGACATATTGCTGAAGAGACTCACAGACTGACCTGATTGCTGCTTTATTGCTAAGCTCCTTTTATTTGCCAGCCAATAGACTCCTTGACAGCACAGACTTGAGTCTGTTCATTCCCGGCCCTCTCCTTATCCCCCTCTCTCTTCAGAGACAAACAAAGTTGCGCAGGATAAATAGCCCCTCTCCCCTGAAAAGAGCCTTCTTTGTTTGTGCAGTGTGAGGCGTGGAAGCTGATATGGCCACCATGTGTCACCCAACTTTCATTAGCTGTCTGCCTTGTGAGATGAGGCTATTCAGGCTATTGCATGCTAAGTCAATACTGAATTCCACAAGGTAACTCCAGTAAGAGAAGCTTGGTCACTAATCGTTATGTGTGCATATGCAGAACTGAACATTTACAGTGCTAATAGTCACAGCACTGGTTTTAATGTGATCCTAGGCAGCAGTATTGAATCCTGATATTGACTGGCTCATGCAGTCGACCTCATCAGATACCACCACAATGCTGTAATATCATCCAAAACCATTCATCTCTAGCCGTTATGTGTCATAAAGCTCTTTGAAACCCCTTTCCTGAAGTGATGATTTTTTGGTGTCATGAAACAAAAAGTAGTTTTTCATTTTAATGCTAATAAATAAAAGGAATACATGTTTGTTTGTCATGCGCTTTCATCTAAAGTACACAGTGATGAGACAGAAATGAAAACATCTAACTTTAACCCTAATGATGCTTTAATGGATGTATTCATTTTACACTCCCTGTATCTGCCTTTGTGTCCAACCATCTGCGTCAGAAGCACAGAACATTTGCATGCTTAGCAAGACAAATTATAAACATGCCAAGTTATCCATTTACTAGGCTGATTCGAGCACTTAGATATTCCAAGACCATTTGATGTTGAGCCAAATAAAAGATGCAGGATATTATATACCACAAGCATAGGCACAGATGTTTTTATCTTTCCACAGATCTTAGTCAGGATAGCGTTGCTTAAAGGGTTCGTTCTTCCAAAAATGAAAATGATTAGGCTGTGTTTTACCTACGAAGCATCCTAGGTGTATATGACTTTTTTCTTTCAGATTAATGCAATTGGAGTTTATATTAAAATGGTCCTGGCCCCTCAAGCCTTTCCTGTTTACAGATAAAAAGCACATTTGTAATAAAACATCCCTCACACGGCTACAGGGGGTGAATAAAGACCTCTTGTAGTGAACCCATGCGTTTCTGTAAGATAAATATTCATATTTTCCCTCACTTCTGCTGATGATGTTAGGCGGAAAACGTTCTGGCGGATGACGTAATACATATGATTTGCATGAGAAGTGACAAATGCGAAGAGAACGAAATGGCGGTCACGAATTAGAAGATTTGAAAAGAAAAATGTTGGAGGATTTCGATATAAGCCAAGAGGAGACCTTTATTTACACCCCCTGGAGCCATGTGAGGGATGTTTTATTACGGATGTACACTTTTTATTTCACAAACAGCAAACTCCCGTTTAAAAAGCTTGGAGGGGCCAGGACCATTTTTAATATTTTAAAACTTTGATAAATTTTTGCCTGAAAGAAAGAAGTCACATACACAAAGACGAGTAAAACACAGCCTAATTCTAAAAACTGAGATTTAAAAAATAAAAGTTTAAAAATTAAAATTAAAAGTTAGGTGATTAATGTATATAACGTATATCTAGTAAATACCTTGTTTTTGATCTTATTCTGTTCTCAATTTCAGATTTTACTCGGCCAAATGCCAAAATGATGTCTCCAAAAGACAAACCCAAGAAGAAGCCTCCCAAAGACAGCATGACCCTGCTGCCATGTTTCTACTTTGTAGAGGTATTCTGTCAACGTGTTTTAGTTTTTTTGGTGAAGCTTTAACAATCTCTACAAGGTATATTTATCTTACCGAACTGCCCAAACAATAGCATGATGTGTCACGCACCTGATGTGTCTACATAGAATGCTTTGAGTTATTATACGATGACATCATGAAACATATGTGCCTGTAAAATGAAATGTGATTTTTAGCTGTGTGATAAATGACCTTGTAAATGTCACAGAACTGATATTTAAAAGTACTCTATGTTGCAGGATTTTAGCTCGATTTCATTTTTATCTCAAACCGTATGCATAACCCCTTGATCGTCTTACTGTCTGCCCGCTGAATACAATGGGAAAACCCAGTCTCGAAAAACAACACAGAGGCTGCAATACCGAAACAAACACTATAGGCACAGGATGTTCACCACAACAAAAACAAACTTCGGCCAACCAAACGGCAAGAAGAGGTGGGGATAATGCGCACGTTAAACCCCACCTCTTCTTGCCGATTGGTTGGCCGAAGTTTGTTTTTGTTGTGATGAACATCCTGTACGCATAGTGTTTGTTTAGCATTTGCATAGGGGTCAAGCATACAGTTTGAGATAAAAATGAAATCGTGCTAAAATCCTGCAACATCGCATAGAGCACCTTTAACACAGATGCCATTTATTTAAAAAATAATGAATCATAAGCGGGATAAGGGAATGCTTTTTATCCTATGTAGGTGATGTCAAGCACATGTTATAACCAGGGTTAAGAGGTTTTAACAGGATTGCAGTAAAGGATTATGTGGGCTTAAACTGCTTTATTCCTATTCAATAAGATAATATTGTTGGAAACATTAAGAAAAATTACTAAAGTGTGTAATGTCAATGTAAAACGACGCTATTTACAGCTAGACACATTTTTTTAAGTTTATGTAGATATTTATGCTCTTAGGTCACACTAGAAATGCCTGAATATCATCATGTTTTTCTCAATGTAATTCAGTTGGATTAAAAACTAATAAATAAAGCAAAGTGGCATCTGCAAACAAATTATACCAGAGCTTTCCTCAGAACTAACTTTTTTGCAATAATTATCTAGTCTGATGTTTTATTGGTTGCATAAAGTCAGTTCCTCTGATTGCAATGATAGATAGATAGATAGATAGATAGATAGATAGATAGATAGATAGATAGATTAAACAAATGCTATATTTTGTTATTTCAGTCCAAGGCATTCATGCATTTTTAAACTCCGCTTAAGTGTTCAAACTTATTTTTGGGACCACTGTATGCCTAATACTGCTTGCATGAATAATTCACGAAGGTGTTCATGCAGTAAATGTTGACTGATTCCTCCCTGCATAATCTGCTCCTGTGCCACCTTTCCCATAACCCAGCTATTCTTCCTCTATTTTGTCCCTTTTTAGCTGCCAATAGTGGCATCCTCCATGATTTCTCTTTACTTCTTGGAGCTGACAGACGTATTACAGCCAGCCAAAGTTGGGTTCCGTTGCCATGACCGCACACTGAGCATGCCCTATGTGGAAACGGGAGACGAGCTCATCCCTCTGCTCATGCTGCTCAGCCTGGCCTTTGCTGGCCCTGCAGCGTCTGTGAGTGTTCATACTCTATTCATAAACGGCCTAACCTATTTATCTCACTGTTGATACTCTGTATATTACTCAAAATCCCGTTACTCTATTCATTGATGCAATGTGGAAAGTAACAGCATGGCCAGTGAATCGCATGGTCAAGGACCGAGTTTTAGCATCTTGTATAAAGCATAATTAAACACTTGACAGATTGGATTTCTGTGATGATGCTTCAGGCAGCTCTCATTCTTCTGTGCGTTTTTGGCTTAGATCATGCTGGGTGAAGCCTTGATGTACTGCATGCAGTCCAAGCTAAAGAGTCGCTCCGGCACAGAAGGGAGTATAAATGCAGGAGGATGCAACTTCAACTCCTTCTTACGCAGAACAGTGCGCTTTGTGGGTATGTTAAACAATACCTCCGTGTAGGAATGGGAAACTTTAGAATTAAATCATATTTGGAGTCAGACATATGTTTTAATGTTTCTGTTGCTCACCAAAGCTGTATTTATTTGATTCAAATTATAGTAAAAATACATTTTATGTGAAATTAAAAATAAAATAATAATTTTCAGCTATTTTCATTTTATTTTCAGCAGTCTTTTTGCCAGTCATGATCACATGATCCTTCAAAAATCCTTCTGCTGATTTGGGTTCAAGAAATGTTTCTTATATTATTATCAATGTTGAAAACTTGTTAAAAGCAATCTTAAAAGTTATGCTGCTTAATATTTTGGGGGGAAACTATGAGACATACTTTTTCAGGATTTGTTGATGAATAGATAGTTTAAAAGAACAGTGTTTATTTAAAATAGAAATGTCCATACAGTGTCTATTTCCTTAATTACGTTTTTTTTTTACTGATCCCAAACGTTTGACTGGTAGTGTAATAATGTAATAATACAAATTTAAAATCATTGCGTTTTTCATGTTTATTACAGTCAAATTGGTCACACTTTATTTAAAATTCCAATTCTTGTTATTAACAAACCATTAACTACTAATTTTGCATAACAAATGTAAAATTTACTGCGTTAATAGTAAGATAACTGTTACATTTTGTTATTAGGTAGCATTGGGGATGTAGAATATGATCCTGTAGAAAAAATGCTAATAAGCATCCAATATCCAATAGGCATGCTAATAAGCAACTAGCTAAAAGCTTTAGATGATACTTGAGGAGAACAGTTTGAAGGTCCACTAGATTTCTTATTCTTAGTTTAAATACTCAGGAGTTGGGACCTCTTCTGACATTCATTATTCATACAGCATTCAGACATTTTTACAGGTTTTCTATTTTGGTAGAAGCATATGGTCGAGTTTTGGCTACGTAAGACTCACACAGACAAACAATAACAAGTCTGGCTCCGTTCACACGGTTTCACACTGACAGTTTCTCGTCCCCACACAGGTGTTCATGTGTTTGGGCTGTGCGCCACTGCATTGGTTACTGATGTTATCCAGCTGGCTACTGGCTATCACGCTCCCTTCTTCCTAACTGTCTGCAAACCCAACTACACACTGCCGGGCGTGGCCTGCGACAAAAACCCCTACATAACCCAGGACATCTGCTCAGGCCGGGACCAGTATGCCATCCTGTCAGCAAGGTGAATACACACAAACAACACCATGCCTTCTGGCATATGCCAGGGTAAATTGTTGTTTTATTTAGGGTGTTACCTAATTTGCATATTATATTTGCATATACATGTAAAAACCACAAAGTAAGGTTTATTTGTATGCAGCTCACACACGTTTTTGCCCTTGTAGTGTTGCATAGCCAATGTGTGGACTAAACAGGATGTCAAAATAGATATTCTTTGTTTTTTGGGGGTTTTTTTTGTTTCTATCCCATTGCAGCATTTCCCTACAAGGATTACAAATGGATTTTATACTTTTTTTCTCAAATCCTTGTCAAGCAGCACATAGAACAAGGAAGCTATGGAACAGATAACAGTGTTTTGCACACTGAAGCATAGCACTTTCCTCCTGCATCTCTTCCTTGGCTCATTTACATTTCTTCCTCACATGCTAAAACTCTTGGCTGCTCTCTGTGATAATTCATGTGATGTGTTACTGAAGTCGCTGTCACTTTTTCCTCTTTTTTGTATGTCTCTGTGTTATCAGGAAAACTTTCCCCTCCCAGCACGCCACTCTGTCTGGCTTTGCAGCCGTCTATATCTCGGTAAGCATTTCTCTTTACTTTTCTCTGGGAACTTTGATGATCTGACTCAAAATACTTGTAGTTTGAAAAAGTGCCACTGTGATCACTGAGTTAGCACTGTAATTAGAAGGATCCAGCATCAGCATTAGCGTAAAACACTGTCAACTGCTGATTGACCTCTGCTGATTTCCTAATAAGTGTACAGTATATAGGCCACCGCCAGCTTGGTGTCTCCCAGCTGTAAAGCCAGAGATGCTCATTAGTCTTCTTTTGTTAGCTATGCCTCGTTGAACTCAATGTGGGATTCCAACTGTTAATGAAGTCATTCTCTCTGGACGGTTAAGAGTCATGCTGCTGTAACTACATTTGGAGTATTTTAGGTAATTCTAATTGGTATTAGTTTTATCCTGTAGAATCTAATTGGCGGAACCCAAGAACAGTATATAAATCAGTTAAAGCAGAAAAACAGAGGTAACAGACTCAAGTAAAGTAGACTAGGAATTGTATGTCTTGCCCTATGAAAGTATGCATGTTTTAAAAAACTTGTAAAATTGGGTAGCTACTGTTTAGATAAAATTAGGTAGCTGGGCAAATTTGTTTAGATTGCAGATTTGGATTCTGTGATTATTAAATATCATAATATATAATATTCTAATAAATGAATTGGAAGGGAAATCATGCATGGACAAAGTAATTGAAAAAGCCTGATTAAAAAATAAATAAAAATAATAATTCCATTTTCCAGAGACATGGTGGAGGAAAAAAATCGGGGTGGAAGGAAACATTTTTTTTTTTTATCTTTTGTGTTTTCTTGCAAAACTTTTGCATTCCCCTGAGAAACTTTGCGTATTCTTGCGAACGTATTGCATTCTCTCATGACACGTGTGTTCTTGATACAGAGACTGTAAAAGTTTTGCGAGGGAACACAAATATCTTTGCAAAGGAACGCCTTAAAAGATTAAAAAATATTTTTTCCACCTACCCCCAAATTTTTTCCCGCTCACCCAGAATTTTCCCACCACAATGTCGCTTAAGCTCTGTACCATTTTGAGTAACTATTTAAACATTTTTAAGAAGACTTTTAAGAAGAAAGTTAAAGTAAAATTTCACAGGTTAACAGTGGAAAATCAACTTCAAGAGTTCACACAATAAAATTATTCTATTATTAATTACTAATTACTCAGCCTCATGTTGTTCCGAATCAGTAAGACCATTGTTCATCTTCGGAACATAAATTAAGATATTTATGGGCTTTTTTGTCAATCGTTAGACATTTTTCTTTTTATTTTATTTTTGTAACTTCATTCAAATATGGTTGAACCAAAGATTTCACATAGATAATTTTAACAATGTCCTTACTACCTTTCTAGACCTTGAACGTGATAGTTGCTGTCTATAGAGCTCTCAGATTCCATCAAAAATATCTTAATTTGTACTCTTAAGATAAATGTCATACGGGTTTGGAGCGACATGAGGTTAAGAAGTCAATGACAGAATTTGTGAACTATCCCTTTAAATAAAGCAAACAAGTACAGCAAAAATCTGAATTTTATGTGGAAAAAGAAGTAGTTTAATTTGAGACAGATTTCAGAGGTCATTTTATGTTCATGAGGTTTTTACCAGAGCTGTCATGTTGTTTTGATACTTATGTTTCTCTACTCAGATGTACTTCAATGCCACCATATCAGACAGTACCAAGCTGCTGAAGCCTGTGCTGGTGTTTGCGTTTGCCATAGCAGCAGCCCTGGCAAGCTTGACCCAAATCACCCAGTATCGGAGCCATCCGATTGACGTCTACGTGGGATTTGTGATAGGGGCTGGCATCGCTGTTTATCTTGTGAGCCTTTGTTTTTATTTTGCCTCTCCGAACAACTTTTGCTTTGACAGCATGAATTTTGGGTTAGCAGAGGATATCAAGATTTATATATCTTCCTCTTTTCACTGTTTTATAATCTGCCGACTGCAAGCTCTATATTTAGGATTTATTTTCTATTAGAGGAAGAGAAATCCTCCAGGATTCATCAGGAACAATTTCACAGTTCCTTTTCACTCTCTTCATGTCATCTCTTTGCTTCGTCTCTTTCTCTGATATGCTTTTGTGTCATCTCTCTTACCAGTCAAGTGTGTTAAAACAATTTCTAAAAATGTCATTTACATTACAATAGTAAATAGGTACAAGAAAAAAGTAATAAAACGTAAACTCTGTAGCACTAAATAGCAATAAGTTGTTAGTTTTTACAGTAAAAATACAATGAAATACAAAATAAACTAAAAACATTTTTGTGGCTCCAAAAAAATGTCAGTGGAAGACCTTTCCAAATTCATATAGAAGCTGCTATAGCAGCAAAGAGAGGATCTAATGGCAAAAATGTCTCATGAACTCTCATTGCCCTTACAATAACAACTGTTTCTTACACTCTAGGCACTATATGCAGTGGGGAACTTTAGGTCCAATGAAGAGTCCTACCACAGGCCCCTGAAGCAGCCCCCTCCTCCACAAAAAGATCCTCTAAGAGAACTGACACAGCGTGGCCATGACTCTGTGTACCAAAAGGCCCATGCCTCTGAGAGCAATGATGAGCTATCGGCCCCGCCACATGTAGCTGGCCTGAACCGTAAGGTGCGTCGTGAGAAGGCCTCAATGGGCAGCCTAAAAAGGGCTAGTGCAGATGTTGAGCTCCTGGCTCCTCGCAGCCCAATGGGGAAGGAGACCATGGTGACCTTCAGTAACACACTGCCCCGTGCTAACACCAACACTATGGAGGAGCCAACTCAGCGTCACATGACTTTCCACGTGCCAATGGACTCTCACCGTTCTAAACAACTGGTGTCCGAATGGAAGCAGAAATCAATGGAGATGCGCAGTCTCAGCTTGAGGGATGAGGAAGAGGAGGAAGGAGCAACTGCAGAGAGAGTTGAAGGAGTTGAAGGAGAAGCTCCAGAGGATCTGGGCATGCCGTCCTCGCTTTATCCTACCGTGCAAGCCAATAGGGGAGCGACGGCGACAGCAGGAGGTGCCAGGACGATGATGCCCCAGAGGTCAGGTGCCCCACAGCTGGTTCATATCCCAGAAGAAGCTACCAGACCGCCACCAGTGTCACCTAAAAGTGCTATCACCAGGGCTAAATGGCTGTCCATGACGGAGAAAGGAGGTCCAGTGCCAGCTGCCACACCAGAACCTCCACGACTGCCCAACCAGCCACGGGTCATGCAGGTCATTGCCATGTCTAAGCAACATGGTTCAGGTAGCATCACCACACCGAAGTCCTCCGAGACCGCCTCATCCTGTGCCACCTCCAGCACTGGCTCAGAGTCTCCATACTACCGCATCCCATCAGAGCCAGACAGAAGCAGCATTGTCACAGTTGACGCTCACGCTCCTCATCACCCAGTGGTCCGTCTTTCTTCAGGCAACGGGAACACGTGGGATTGGAGGAGCTCCTCTAATGGCAACACCGAAGTCCACGAGACCAGCCGGACACTCCCCAGGCAGGAATGCATCCGTGATTATCGCCCCATGAAAACGGACTCCCTCTGCTCTTCTACCAGTGATCCTGATCCTGGCATCCTGCCTCCGCCACCTCATCCTGACCTGCTCCTTGACAGCAGTTTAAGTCGAGATTCCTCACTTCACCGTAAGTCCTCGATCTCAGCTAAAGACTGGGAGCCCGGGCAGCCTCACCCAGAGCCGGACCACTTCTTTAAGAACTTGCAAACAAACAGACCATTTAAAGACTGAAGATGTTACAATAGGCCAAAGCAGAGACACTGCAGACTTTTTATTGGGAGGAACCCAACGTGAATAATTATGTTTTTCGGGGGGATGGCGAGAGAAAACAGCCTTTTTGGTTATCGCACATGGAGCATCTGGGGTGGATTAGTGCGGTGGAGCACCAGAAGGATCACACAGACTTGAGGAGGCTGTCGAGTGTACATGCTCAAATCTGTGAGGAAAGATGACCCACAAACCTCAAAAAATTTAACACAAAATCAAGTTGTAATTAATATATTAAGCCTTTCTGTTCTTTTCAGAAAGCGTTGCCCTTTGAAGAAACGTAAGTTCTTATGAGTGAAGACATAACAACCAACCATATTTACATTTGAGGGTTTTATTCATACACAAAGACTTAAGCTGTGTTGTACAAAAAGGAGTAATGTTTTAGTTCTTTATTGATTCAGACTCATTGGAGACAGATTTATCCTGGGAATATGGACAGGTAAGCAGTCTCATGACTTTGCTGTGTATGGAATCAGTTTTAAGTAGGCCTAGTCACGTTCTCCTTTTTATACTAAAATATGAAGTACTCTTGCTTGTTTGTACGTGTTGCATGTGTGTTTATTTATGTGTCTTCTTGACTTTGGATGGACTGTTATATATCAGCAGGGATGGTCTCTTTCATTTTGCTGCCCTAATGTTAAGGTTTTTGTAACAAACTTTGAAAAATAAAATTGTAATAATACTATCTGCTTTTAATCAGTTAATCTACTGAATTCTGATAGATTTTTGTCAAACAAGTGATTGTGTTCACTGCTGTTTTCCTACACTTTCATACATGTACTGTATATATTTTTGATAAATGGAATATCATACAGAGTACTACATCTTTATTTATTCATTTTTTTTAGAACATCAACGACAAAAACTAGCTAATTACAGGGCATGCATTCAAATATTTTATATTATAGATGCATTAAACAATGTTCAATCATTTACTTTTAGGGAAAAACATGCAGTAATTCATGTGTTTGTGAGCTTATCAATACTACGTTCACAACATAAAGCGTTTCACGTTCACGTTTGCAGTGATATGCATTGCTCTTCCAATACAGGCATGACAAATTTAAGAGAGTAACACCCATCTTTAATGAATTTTTCAAAAAGACACCCAACATAATTAATGTGACTTTAATCTTAAAAAATGAATAAATCATAGCTGCTGAAGACACAAATATCATAAGAGAGGCCTACCGTGTGGCTATTTAAGGAAACAACTGTGTTTATTAAAAGGGTTGGAGAGAATATGGCGTGACATGCTTGTTGTAAAGACTGATCAAATCATATACTCATTTCAGAATAGTGCATTAAACATTCAGTGCCCTGGGCCAAGTCAGACTGTGACTCAATATTGCAGCTCTAATAGAAGAGTGAATGTTCCCTTAGTGGGTCATAAAACAATCTGCAGCCTAGGCTTCTGTAAAAGTGACTCGTACGAGCCACTCCTACAGCACAGACTTGACCTCCTTGTGGTGATTCAACATTACAAGAAGCAAAAAACAAAAACAAGATAAGATAAGATGTAAGATAATATGAAGGTTGTTGAGTTTAACAGTATCATGCAGTTGAGGAGACATACAGTCTCTTCCTCCTGACAAGATCACACTCATTTTAATAATTAAGACCAAAAGTGTCCTGTAGGACACAATGTTAAGAAGTTCTCGGCTAGAGATCAATATTATAGTAGCATTTTAAGCATTTTAGACCAAGGAGACTAAATTATTGTCAGTTATGCTGTATTGTCAAACAGAACCTATGTAGCATTGAATTATGAGTAATATTAACAGCATTGATTATGGAAAAAGAAGTGTATTCTATAGCTAATGTTATAATTTAATACTCATGCTTATTAATGGTTGTCAAATGGCTATTGATAACATTTTGTAATAAGCTATAATTAATAATTAATAAGTGCTGTGAACCAAAAATGTACATTTTTACAACATTTAATAGTCGATTTATAAAATCATGCTTAATGACTTCAAATTCATAATATACAGTACTGTGCAAAAGTTTTAGGCCACTAGAATTTTCACCAACAAAAAGGGGTTTAAGTCATTTTTTTCTATCTTTTGCGGAAGCGTGTCAGTTGGAATATCAGTTTACATTTCCAAACATAACGTTTGTAACTGTATAGTTAAATGTTACACTGTTATTTTTGAAAAGAATATCCCAAACTGAACAGATGAATTTGTGCCAGTGATGTTTTACACTTCTTCCAGAACTCTGGCCAACACAACAGTTGTCTACAGCATACCTCAATAACACAGTATACAGAGTCTAGCATCTCCGTGATCTTGAAGATGTTCAGCATTATCCATGAAATGAAGAAAAAGGAAAAGGAGGTGAATAACCTGGACTTCTTAATCAAACAGATTAAGCCACAAACGAAGAAGCTGGCACACATTACAAGACCGCAGATGGAAAGGCAAGAACAAACTCTAATTGGCTTAATAAAGTTTTACTGTCCCTCATTTTGCTTCAGTAACAAAAGTATCATAATTATTGAATGTGAGGAAGCATCTGAGAAGCAAAAATGCAACTTCTTGTCCTACTCTCATTTACATGTGTGTGCCTACTGCATCTCACAATCATAATATGCAGTGTAGGCGGTCTGAAGGGTGATTTGAGCGTGAGTGAATTGATTTGAATTTGCTTGCAGATGCATGAAGATTGTAAACGGTTACATCGCTGTGAGCATGTCCTGCAGGCTGCCGCTCTGACACACTTACACTGTCCTTACTGCAGATAATTGGGAGGACTGTATCCTTGTTTATGTGTTCATGTTCTGCATTCGCAGGCAGACAGTAGGGAGGAAATGTCAGTGTGAATTGTTCATTAGCGACCTAGACTTCACTTGTATCACTGCTGCCGCTTAAATACTACCTTGATTGTCTCACCTGTAACGTTTATTTTATTTTCAGAGAACTGATTTGCTGAGAGTAAGACATGGCCTCTTGGTACAGTTCTGGATTTAGTCTGTCCACATTTTTTGCGATTCTTCATGTAATTCCAGATGGAGTGGATGGTAGTGAGATAGATCTCTGTTTGGAGCACTGACTGTTGTCAGAATCCTTGTGCTTACACTCGTTAAACTCAACACCATTAATGGAAAAAGGAATGCTTGGAATGCCCAAAATTGTGCTTTTTATGATCAAAAGCGACATTTATTATTAATATTATTAATTAATATAATTTTTTTTAAATAATAAAAATATTAATGAACACTAACAAACATATAAATGAACACTAACAAAGCACAATTTGGGGGTTAGATCAGTAAGAAAAGCTCCTTAAGGAGACAATTGCAGGTTTCTGCTCCTTGATTTTACTGTCCTGAAATCTGCTGTTGGATCTCCACTGCATGATTCCTACCCTTTCCTAGCTCAAAACCCAGGTGACTTGTGTGGCACAGATGCTCTGAACGAAAATAGCAGAGAGCTGGTGAAAAAAACTCCTAGACAGGCCAACAGTTTGTGCTCTGGATGACACACCATTCGTTTTCAGTGAAAACAAGGACAATAGCAAAGGATTTCATATTCCAAGTATTCTCTGTAGTGTAGTTACGGAAAGCAGAGCAGTGAAGGCCTCCAGACCAAACCTTCTTTAATTACATTCATATCTTTGCGCAGGCCTTACTGTTTTATGAATTACAAGCACCTTGAGTCTCATTTCCCATAACTTTAATACAGCAATTATGAACCAAAAGCTACCATTCATCTTTCTAACCTCAAAAACCCCCTAAACGTATCCTTAGGCAGAAAACAAATCTCTCACATATTTAAAAAAAAAAAAAACTTTGAGCGTTAGATTTAACTCAATTTATTCTAAAATAAGTCTTTGGTGTGAGCTGATACATCACTTGTTTGATCTTTAGGTGCGAAAGCCCTATGCAAACTCCTGCTGCTGCAGTGCTAACAGGCTTGAGATAGAGTCTTCAGTTCCTTTTTCCTACACCTCTACCCCTCCCTTCGTAGAACGGAGATTAAATGAATTGGTCTCGAGCACTGACCTTCAAATGTCAGAAACAGACTGGTTCATATTAAAGTTATGAGAGATAACAAACATCTTTATTTCCTCACATTTATGCTGGATCATAAACACAAATATGCAGGCATGTAGGTTGCAAAAACCTTTATGAATCATAGTCTCCCAGGAGAACACACATAAGGTCCGACTCATTCATAGGACTAAGAGAACGTTTAGTAAAAACTAAACTAATTAATACAATTTCAACAGCACTGGCCAATGAAATTATGTGCTTTGACAAAACTAGTATGGAAATGGTGTCTATGTGCAGACTATAGATAGAAAGTAGGCTGCAGCTCTGTCTTCAAAGGTAGTTAATTCATGTTATTTTTAGATGAGGACCTTTGCCATAAAGATTGATAACACATAAAGATTATTACATAAAGATTGGAAAACCCTAATCACAGGAAACACAATGCTCAATCAAAATAAATATTAAAGCCTATATGAATAAATGTACGCAACTCCTGTTTATAACACAGGCTATACATACCTTGAAGTTAAGAAAGTACGCCGAGTTTCAGAAATGGAGCCTTTACGCCCTCTACAGGAGACTGAGACCTTTTTTTTTTGTAACATCATTCATTTATCACCCTCAAGCTCTCTCAAACCTGTATGCGTTTGTTATTTCTACTGGACTGATTTATGTTGCTGGTGATTCCATAACGCTTTTTTTCAGGGTTTATGTTTTAGCTCTTTTGTCCCGTCTTCAATGCTGTGGTTGTCTTTAAATGTATTACTTGACATTGTAAACTAACCTGTAAAGTTTTCATTTTCAATTATAAACCTGTCAATTTGAAACAAAATGCAATGGCAAATTCTGTTAATGGGACATTTTGTGTTTTACAACCCAATGTGAGATCCACCCATTAGAGAGCTTCCCTATCAATTTTTGTTTGGTTAAAATTAAGTAAAAATAAAGTGGTTAAAATGAAGTTGCACTGACATGTATGGTGGGACTGCAGCTTTACAATTTCTTTGGGATTGGTCGTGTGTGTGAATACACTGAATGCACATGGGTTCTGTGTGAGCCACGATATGAATGAAACGTAAATCTTGCACATTCATGGGAAATAGCTTACTTCCTTGTTGAAATATAATACAGATATGAGTGACCCAGCTGTTTAATGTTTCTTATCAAGTGTTTACCGAATTACAGAATTACACTTTAAATCTCAGGCTATCATTGATGCACATTTGAAGTCACATTCTAATAATGTGCCCTGAATAGTGACAAAAACTTTAAAATGCCAAAAAAAAAAGAAAACAAAAGTCAGCCACTTTTTAAATTTTTTATGTTGAAGCATTATGGAAGTCAAGGTGTGATTAGTTTTAATGTAATATTATAGGTTAAATATACACTTTATTAGAAACATGACAGCAGAGATGGAGGACTCATATTAACCTTATATTTCAACGAGGAAGTAAGCTATTTTCTGTGAATGTGCAAGACTTCTGATTTATGAATCAGAATCTGATTTTGCTTTCAGAGTGGATAGATAAAATGATTGTTGATGAAGTGTTGTAATTTATATCCACCCAGTCTCACAGCAGTTTGCATATATCATATATAGTTATAAATATATAAAACATTTGAGCCACTAATGACCAGTGTTGGGGAAAGTTACTTTTAAAAGAAATGCATTACAAACTGCGTTACTCCCTAAAAAAATTAACTAATTACGTCACTTAGCTACTTTTTATGGAAAGTAATGCGTTACGTTACTTTTGTGTTACTTTTTAAATATGGCCAGAGCTTGTTTTTAATATAAGAAGTTCTATTTATAACAAATATAAAAGCACGCCAAAAAGTGTCACGAATAAACCTCAGGCTGAAGAAAAAGAAAATTCACATCTGTGTAGAATACAGAAGAAACTTCAATACTCTGCAGCAATTAAAAAACAGTCTTGTACTCTTGTAAGTTTGGTTGAACTGGATCATCAAAGGTCAGCAGCAAAGACATTGGTTAATAAAATGAGATTAGATACATTTGTGTAGTTTAATTATTGCAAGTTTGCACCATATTCTGAGTTTATATTAATTAATTTTGATGGATACTAAATCTGTTTTTTGAGAGTGAGATGAATTAATGCACATTCACATTAGAACAAGGCTGTATTCACACACTGCACACAATGCCTCTGTATTTCTAACATGGGGTCAGGAGACTTGTCAGTAAATAAATAAGAAAAAGTAACTCAGATATACTACTCTAAACTATTAAAAAGTAATGCGTTACTTTAGTTGCTTGGAAGAAGTAATATTATTACATAACTCACGTTACTTGTAATGCTTCACCCCCAGCACTGCTAATGACTGTCTCTGCTCTTTCCAAGTTCTAGTACTTAGCCTAATATGTCTGTTAAAGGGATAGTTCACCTAAAAATCTATCAACATTTACTCACCCTCAAGTTGTTCCAGGCCTGACTGGATAGTTGTGGAACAGATGGGGAATGGGAAGTTTTAGCAATAATGCAAAGCAAGTGATTGTCAGATACATTTTTGCAAGTGAAAAACAGTGATTACTTGAAATATCCAAGTTACTTTTGCAAATAACAGTTATTTATTTTTCTCATTCATTCGCCGGTATCTCTCCTTTCCACATGTTGAGAGAAATTTGGAGTGAGGTGCAGAGGCAAATGCTATTTTTCAAAGTACCTCCTTATATGTCCCATCCAGTTAAATCCCAATCGAAGCTCAGTTCATCTCTGTGACAGTGGCTTAGTTAGCACATTGAAATGTACTTATATACTAGTAACACAAGCTTTTGAGTGGGTGTCAGTGGAGGAAAATGTTTTTGCCACCTTGTAGTTTCAGCAAATACCAGCAGGGGCTAACCCTGACCCTCCTCACATGTACTATTGAATGAACTTTACTTACATATTGCAGGGTTGTTTTAGTTTTAAAATAGCTTGTGCTGAAACAGCTAATGTTGATCGGAAATGGTTTGGCTTTTTTTTTTTGTTTGTTCCTTCATTGGATTCTTCAGAAGGATATGCAGAGACCAGCAAGAACTATTTGCAGCCAGGAACACTGCAAGGTTTATTTTTTTTCTCCTTATCATTATCTCTTCTGGTGTTAGGACTAACAGTATCTGGAGTGTCATTGATTCCTTGTGATATGATCCCTTTAAATTGTAAATGACCCAGAACACTTTGCTCTATCAGTATAGGGTATGTAGGCTACTTTTTTTTTTACAAACTCTTTGATTTTTTTTTTTTTTTATTTAACTTGGTCTTTAAAATGTAAAGGAAAATAGCCTACATTTGATATGTTCATAATAAAATATTCGAATAAAATTTAAATAATAGCTTTAATATCCAATTTGAACAATATTAACAAAGACAAAATGCGTAAAATGATTATTTGAGCAGGCCTATAAGGAGTTACTCAGAATATGTTAAAGAACAGCTAAATGTAAACATAAATAATAATCTGTAAAAGAATAACGTAATGCTACAATATAGCTATTCATAAATCTGCAGTGAATCTGTCGTGTGCTTTCGGTTTGTGTTTACATCGTCCATACAGCCCTTCGAGTGTCCGGAGGGAGGCGTAACCAAGCATCTCCTCTCAGTCTCAGTCTCACTCGGAGGAGGAGATGCCAGACGTAGCCCTAAACACGCTCGGAGAGTAACTGTCGCGCGGGAAACAAAGGCTTGGCTGCTGAGAAGTCAACAGTCAGCTCCATCCTGAAGCCATGTGAGAGCTCTGCTGCTGCAAAGGGTCGCCAGAACGCACTGACCGTCGGGTTGAGCGCCGCTCCCCAAATACAGAGCACACGTCCCAGCCAAGAGCCGTATTTGCAACCGGAGAAAATAACCGAATTAGTGCCCATCAGTAGATAGTAGTAACTCAGTCATATTGATCGCCTGTATCGTGTACGCCTCCGAGCGAGGGACAGAAATATTCGCTATCGAAAGGGAACGGTCTGACCACTGAGTAAGTATTCGTTTCAGAACAATTGTTATTTTCCTTCGGGTGTTGCTGTCTTTCGTTTCTTGACGTCTCTGTATTGTTGTTACTCTGAACGCTTGGCGACGCGATGGCGCTTTAAATCATCTCCATGTCTCGAATGCATTGCAACAGCGTAGCAATGCGAGATATGTTACATTTCCATTTTCATTACATTTAAGCTATGCAAAGGTTATGTCTTTCATCGTATGTTTACATAGATTGAAGCGTCTTCTGTGGCTTTGCAGCGCATCCCAGCGTTACAGCAGTACGTGCTCGGGTGTGGGAGAACCACATCTAGTAATATACTGATGAAACTGGGTGGGATGATCCAATATGGCCGTGTAGACCTGTATGTAGCAGCATATGATGTAAACTGTTTTCGTACTCATTTGGATTTTCTGGAATCTGAGCAGATTTCCCCCGCGCGGGGAATCAAGCACGCTTCGGGTCTGACGGGCTTCTGATGCGGGTTTTTCTGTGTCAGATCTTCTCCACACCCACCGCGTCCGTGGTGCCTTCATTCCGCAGATGGAAATGGTTTATTTTCGCCAAGGGCAAGATGGGAGGCGTGAAGCGTTTTGTGTTATACCGTTACGTAAAATAGTTTATTTGTAATAGCTGTAAAGTATCGTTTTGTGTGGAAACGAGAGGCGGGAATAGAGGGAATTGGACGGTGATGTCAGCCCTGGTACACATCCAGGGCCAAAGCTTTGTCAGTCAAGTTTACGCTCCCATAAACATTTGAGGCACTAGGTCATTGGACCCACAAAAGCAAGAAAGAAAAGAAAAAATCAATATGGTGATTCTGGGATTTGTGGTGCTCTAGAAGTTATACCGCATTATGCTCATAGTTCATAAAAAAAAAGAACCACGAAAGCTCTGTGGAAGGATTTCTTATTTTAAGTTAACTTAGTATTAGATGCTTTTGGGTATTTCTTATGGGTGTGTTTAAAATAGTTTAGTTAAGAAGGCCTGTGGTTAATAATGCTTGATGACATTTTTCTTTAAGCAATAAGGTATAAGGTGTTGATAAAGGACCCCTACACTTAATACATAGAATATAAGATTGGCATTAAATGAAAAGCCGCTTGCTTTGTTTTTTATTTGTTACAGATCTAGTTGTGAACAATTTATTAATGCATGTTTTATGTTTTAACCTTATTTTTGACCTTCCAATTGAAATGACAGACTTACTTCCAAGTTTAAATCCAGCCCTAATCCATTATACTTGGATATATGTCACAATATGAAAGAACTTTTTCTATTTCATTGCACAGATGTTCATTAAATAATGTTATCTTCATTGATTAACATTTTTTAAGTGCCATGCTTCCCTTATATATAACTGTCAGCACTGACATAACACAATGCTGCTATGCATTAACAATAATCTATGCTGTGCAGTGATATGATGTTCCCCCTCAGTCGGGTCACTCCGACATTACATATGGGATGTAACGTTTAGCTACTTAGAAGTTTTGCATCATAGCTCAAACGTCACTATATGTTTGGAACACTACAGGCTGTATTGCGTGTAATCTTTAATAACTGTGAAACTGCTGTATTTTAGTACTAGTATGCTAATAGATATCGAAACATTACACCAACATTATTAGTTTTACATGTTTCAATCAGCAAGCTTCCAATAAGGGCCCAAAAAATATCTACGCCATTTTTCCAACCCAGCATCCCTTATCTGCCAGGGTCCCCAGTTGACATTCCTTGCTGAGAAGCATGTATAATGTTTTGGAAAATCTCTTAATTTGTTTAGATGTTTAAAAATTAATATTAAATGTGAAAATTCCCTACTAATATATAACCTGTGACATGAGTGCATTTATATATTTTACACCATTGTTTAAATGTGACACAAGTAGTCATGCGGTCACATGAGGTCTGTCACTTCATGGGTGTTGCCATCCAGCAGCAAAGACTCCTGACAGCTGCCGTGATTTGACACAGCTAAAACTGAACAGCTCTGGACTGTCACTGATGTTTTAACCTTTCACCTATATCTCTTCCATTCTCTATCAGAACTCTGTAGCAGATAATAGCCCATAAAAGACTCTCCTCATTTACTTAAGCCCTTCCTGCTCACTCCAGCCCTCATGAAAATATCTTAATGACTGTTACAAAACTCGAGTACACACTTAATGAGCGCAATACCAGACTTTTCAGCACAGCTAATGTTCATTTAAATATTTTGGAAAGTGGTTATGGAGTAATCTCATTCCATCTCTACAAACCAGAGGGTGCCAGCAAGAGAAACTATTGAAGTGTTACCAGCTAAAAAGGTGACCTACATTCTATATTTTTAAAATGTATATGTAGGCACTCTATAACAACGAACAACTTTTGATGTTGTATCATCCTTTCCTTTTCTTCTCGCCATGGTTGGTTGAGACCTGGCTCATTGCATGTCTCAGGAAAAAGGGAGTGAATAAAACTATTGGTACAGTCCGTTTCCAGTCAAGCTGGACCTTCTCAAAATCCCAACGTTGAAGTTTCTCAAGTCTCCCTCCCACATTCTTTGCAATCAAACAGCACTTAGTATGTAACTCTGTTCATGTTCTTGAGTTAGTTTGGGTGGCCTTTTTAGCTCTTAGAGAGTACGTTTTGATTTCTTGAACATGCATATTTTGTAAGTGTCAAATGTCCCTTAATTTGTTTCTTACCCACCACCAGAAAGCTTTCTAGGCCTGGATTGTTTTCTTAAAGTCCTGTACAGTTTATCTACAAATTAACCCGATTGAACATCTGCAGTTTGCAGTAACAAGAATCCCTTCAGGCGGCATGATTTGCTTAATGTAGCGGGCCCTTAAAATTGAGTTATATATCTTACAAGCCATTAAAATCTACCAGGAAAGGACTCTTAGGAGAGGTTTACATCACCAAGAAGATGGGTCTGCTTTGTTGTAACTGTCATTGTAATTTGTAATTGAAATCCAATGCATAAAAATAGAACCAGATATTTTTGTCACCCCAAAGTTTATTTCATATACACAAAAAGAAGCCTTTGGTTGATGCTGTGGCATGTTTTTTCATGCATTTGATTTTCTCTATAGAAATCTAGCCATGATTATCTATTGGCTGCTCTTTGTCACTTTTGGCATTTCAAACACTTTTGTTGGCCAGAGAGTGAACCAGTGAAAAGGTCACAGCATGGCTTCAGTGTGTTGCCCAGCAGTGGACTAGAGAGGGGAAACAAGCTGTAAGATAAGTGCACCCACACTGGAGACTTCACAGATTGGATAAAGCTGGCCAGTGTTGTGTTTTTCCTGGACTCCCAAGTGCTTTTCCAATGCTGTCAATGAGATGTGGCGAAAGGAAATGGCTGCATGGTGTTGAAACTTTTCAAAGAGTTTCTCCTTATTCCTCCATTCCTAAACCACTGATATAGAGTTGTACTAATTTGCTTTAGAGTTTTAGAACTAGTGAAATTTATTCCAACAACTGGTACACTTACTGTACATACATGCTATTAAAAGTAAGAGGATTATTATTATTTTTTTTAAAGCGATAGTTCACCCAAAAATGAAACTAATCCTATCTTTTACTCACCTTTGACGCATCCTAGGTGTATTTCTTCTTCTTTCAGATATCCAATCGGAGATATAATGAAAATTGTCCACCATGAAAACTATGGAAAAAACACACATCTGATTTCTGACCTTTGAAAGCCTCCACCTTCCCAGCTCCACCTGTGCTATGGGTTATTATGAATACAGCATTATGTCTTAAATACTCACTATCGGCATATGTATTGGCTGCAGCAAGTTCCTGTATTTGCTTTCCAGCTGCAATAATCTGCAAAACCAACAGCAGAAGTGTAGAATATCTATTGCCAAGACCAAATACATTAACATTGTTGGTAACACTTTAGAATAGGTAACACTTGTTAATCATGAACTACATTTCCCTCAATAAATTCCTAATTTGACGCTTATTAATAGTTAGAAAGGTAGTTAATGTTAGGTATTGGGTGGGATTAGGGATGTAGAATAAGGCATTAATATTTGCTTAATTAGCACTAATAAGCAACTAATAGGTGTAAAATAAAAAGGTTGTCATGATATAAAGAACTTTTAAGCACTGCTGCAATGTGTCAGAATATCAGCATGCATTTTCAAATACTCATTTTGACATTAATAATCCAGATAGTTTTTATGACAACAGCTAATGTTCCACACAGAGATCTGATATATATGAAAAATCATGGAATTTCATTGGTCAACCAGCGTGGTGACCCTGTTAGACCTTGAGCAAATAATTATGTGTGTTTTGTTAACTGTTATGCCTGAATCATTGTTTATCGCTTTCGCTACCGTCCATGTTGCTCCACTTTTCATGAGTGGGCTTGTTTCATGAATCATCCTTGGCGTGATCTCAAGTGCTGCATTTGTGACTATCTACACTAGAGGATTAAAATGCAGGTGTTAATGCAACATTGAGTGTTTTTGCATCCAAGGTGAGGGTCTGTAGTGAGCTTGAGTTCAACAGTTATATCATCGGTCAACAGTTAATCCTTTGGTCTGAACGTATTGCTTAGATTTCATCTTGCATGATCAGTTCCATTGTGAATGAATCTTTAGGTCTGAAATAAGAGAGAGATAACATATCGACAAACATTCCCTGTGAGGGAGTGAACATGTGACTAGCTGTGCTCGGGTGGACCACTGAGATCACCAGTCAGCTGGATGACTCTCCCCTGCAGCCATTTTCAGGAGAGAAGCTCTTTTACTGAGAACCAGCGCAGAAGCCTGCAGTAAAACAGGCTTTGACAAAAGACGTCATTGTGCCAGGTTCAACACGGCTTTCCACTGCCCCTATTCCTATTCCATGCTTGACCTCTTTTTTTTATCCATGTGTCCCTTTTCCTTTGATATTTTTTTGTGAGTTTCCTCAATCCATGCATTGTATGATTTGCCTTCTTCTCAAAGAATGCTTATCAATGTAGCCAACAAACACGAACCACAAATGTTTGGACAGCTTGTATTAATATTAACCCTGTCTTGACTGCAAAGAGGAGTTTTGGTTTCTTTTTTAAAGTATTCATACCCATATCATAGTCATACAGAACTATTGGAGCCAGCAATGTTGGTCTTTCCTTGGATTGGGCTTCATGTTGGAGCTCTGGAATCAATTTAGGCTGGAATGCAAAGGACTGTTAACAGTCTTGAAATTTGCATGCCATTCATAACTTCTCCCTTCATACTGTTGGTCTGGTATTTTCTGCTGCTGCAAAAAAGATTTGCGATACATATCGGTTCATATCTGGAGTTTGATTTCTGAGAAGAGAAAAACAGCTGCCCACTTTTATCGATTCTCATCGACCTGTTTCCCTCAAAGCAGAGAAGTGCAAAACTCTTGACCGGCAGCGCTTATATTTTACAAGAGCGAAGCATGTGGTCCATCTATAATGCATTGTGCAAGTGTATAAGACTTTAGTTCAAATTTGCAGGTATAGGAATGTACTACAAGGTAGTGTATAATGTGTGTCTAAAGGGGAAGTGATGTGTTTAAAGATGAGGCAGGGATCTTGCCATGCATTATGAAACTAAAATGCTATACTGAATGTTATGCTTAGGTAAATGAAAAGTGGTGATTATTACTCAATTCCTCCTTTAAATCTTTAAAACCATTTTTATCATTTTTTTTGCAGGATGTCGGAAGCTTTGTCACAGCAAGAGAGACTTCAGGCCATTTCTGTAAGTAAATAATTACACTTTTCATTTTAATTGTATATTTACACTCAATTTATTTATATTAAGCTTGCCACAACTAATCAAAAGCAACTAATAATAAAAATGATGAATAAATACAAATTAATAAATGTTTTATAAGAAATTAATTCATTTAATCAGCATTAAACATGATTCAGACATTTTTAATGTTACAAAAGATTTTGGTTTCAAATAAGTGCTGTTCTGTTTAAAATCATATTCATCAAAGATGGATGAAAATCAATAAATATATTAAAATGTAATTTTTTTCCACTATTTCACAGCATTACAGATTACATAATAAATGCATAAAAAACTACTTTCAAAAACATAAAATAAATATAAATAAAAAGAAATAAAAAATATCTCACCAACCCTTGTATTTAAGAGTAATTGGTAACACTTTAGTATTACTTCTCAATATTAACTAGTTGCTTATTAGCATGCCAGTTAAACACATTTAGGCTGTTTATTAGTACTTAAAAAACATATTCTACATCCCATCAAATACCTTAACTTAACAACTACCTTAGTAATAATTAATAAGCAGCAAATTAGGAGTTTATTGAAGAAAAAGACATAATCATTGGTTTGCTAATAGCAAGAATTTGAACGTAAAATAAAGTGTGACTGAATAATTCAAAATCAATTGTAACAATAATCATAGAATAAATAAATAAGCGCTAGCATATATGATTAGCACTTTCAGAACTAAATTCCTCATTACACAGTCACACCGGATCAGCATGAAGATAGATGTCAGGACACAGATCAGATGCACTGAAGGCCTGTGTGATGTCCTCCTACAGTATGTCAATGAACATCTATACCTGCTGATGTATGTCCAGCCATTAGCACTAAAGCACTTCTGTGTGTTTAATTATTGACGGGGCGTAGCATTATTTTGTGATTTATGTTGCCTTTAACTGTCATTTATCTGTCTTCTGAGAAGTGGAGACTTCCAGGATGTGCATGGTCAAGAGTTGTGCTTTTCAGTTACATGAAACCCTGTTTACACAGGAGCAGAATATGGCTGTCAGTCTGCCATCGTAAGGTTTTATGTACTTTCACTGTCTTTTATCACAATCGGTTTTGTGGCCTGGGCGTCACTCAAATGCTGCATTATACATTCAGGTAAAATATATATTTTAAACCCATTGTTGGTTAAGTAAGATTTGTCAGATGCCTTGACTGGACTTAAAAAATGAGAAGTTTCGATGCGCTTTAATTCTTAGTTAATACAGTATTCAATCTTCTTCTTTAAACTGCTGTATCAGCTGAACAAGTCTCACCTTAACATAAACATAACATAACATAACAAAAACTAAAACTTAAATAAAATGAAACAAAAAATTAAGACAAAAAACAAAATGCTAAGACAAAAAAAGACAAACACAACAAAATTTCTTACTAAAATTTAACATTTAATATATATATATATATATATATAAATCTCTCTCTCTCTCTCTCTCTCTCTATATATATATATATATATATTAGTTTATATATAGTGTTCTGTG
>JAUMHI010000034.1:8779058-8832350 GCA_032359435.1 Enteromius unitaeniatus
ATAAAGAAATATTTTTTATTGAATTCTGCATTTTTATGTTCCTAGTCCTGAAATGTTTTAAACGAGTCTAATGTAAACTACAAAGCAAAACAACTAAAACATTAAAAAGATGTAAATATTTATTTAAGTATATGTGTATTTACATATTTGCATATGCATATAAATATACACAGTAGATATATTTGTATATATGTCCATGCATGTATAAATTCATAAGAGGTTACTGGTTTGAATATTCCTGCAAAGCGCTGACTAAGTGTCTGATGGTGACAAGTATGGATGTACCTGAAAGTGTGGCAGCAAACTACTTCTGCTGTCACTTTTATGCAACACTTGATTGTTCTTGTAAAGCTGAAGCTAATGTGAATGTGCATACGTTCAGGGGAGTAACGTGATGGAAGATGAGGACCTTCAGGAAATTGGCATCACCGACCCAGGCCACAGAAAGAAAATACTTCATGCAGCAAAAAGCCTCCCAAAGGTAGCGCCTTTCAGTCCCTAAATAGTACTTGGACACCAAGTGTGAAACCAAGTAGCATTTATTTTTAAAAAGATAGCACACATTTCATCCACTTCCACTTAAAATGACCTTGGGACTGGTTGGTTAAAAGTCATTGCAAATATATCTAGGAGAGTGTCTGACATTTAAAGTGTTGCTTTCCGGGCTTCTCAGATTGAATTTTATATTGTATGCTTTGCATTTCATTTTGAGACTGTGTTTTTCTCCTCCTTCAGGTGAAAGCTCTGGGCTGTGATGGCAGCACCTCTCTGTCCTCATGGTTGGAAATTCTGGGTCTTGGAGAGTATCTGCACAACTTCTTGTCTAGCGGCTACCGCACCCTGGACTGCGTTAAGAACCTGTGGGAGCTTGAAATTGTTAATGTAAGTGTGCTTTTCATGCTTTTGTGTGGTGTGTGTGCTGTGATCGATAAACTGACTGTTTTCATTTTCCTCTCTTTATGCAGGTGTTGAAAATTGGCCTTCTTGGTCACAGAAAAAGAATCATCGCCTCAATCGCAGAGAGACCGTATGAGGAAGCACCTTCAAAATCCAACCGCTTTTCCCAGCTCAAGGTAATAGACACAGTTTAGCATCATTAGAGCTCAAAATAGATTTTAATGCATGATATAAAACTAAATCTGTTGTACCTTGCTCATGTGTATCAGATTCAGGATCTGTTGTCTCAAAACACGTCACCGCTCAGTTATATGGACCCGTACACCAGTCGCTCCATGGACATGTTGCTCCCGTTGGGAGAATCAGGCCGAAAGAGCCGAGCGTTGGATCAGGATGGCAGTATTTCCCTTCGCTCCTTTGGTGAAAGATCACGCTCCCATGTAAGCACCTCTGTGATATGATCAAGTCGTTCAAGTAATGAAACACTTTGGAGTCATTCTATGAGAAATGCTGCAAACTGTGTAGCTCTGCATTACATAATAAAATTTTTTTTTTTCAGATTTTAAGTCTGCTTTTTTAGATTTTTAGTAATTTTAATTTTAGAAGTTTTAGTAATTTTATGAATGTAATTTTAAAATGTTATTTTTAGTATTTGTTGGTGCTTTCTGTTTTAATGGGTTTTGTTATGTATTTTTTGCATTTTAGTTTGTTATTTTATTAAGATAAACTAAATCAATTTAAGCCAATTAGCTTAAATTAAAATATGTATATATACGTTTTAGATTATTTCAATTAAGGTTTATTTTATTTTAATTAATAAACACAAATGTATGGTTTTAATTTTATAACCCTGATTCTTCTGCAATTGTAATTCTTGGATATTATGAAAGTAATTATTTAAAAAAAAATTGTTTGTTTTGGACTTCAGAGCATTGACATTTTAGCCAAATTAATTTAAATGTTACTTTTTTCAACCTAAATAACAGAAAAAGTATTGTATGCTCATTGTTTAACATATCATATATTTAGAATTTTTACAAAAAAATACTTTTTTCATTGAAGAAGCTTATTTCTGAAATGAAATGAAGATTTCAGTTCTGGTTTTGTGGTGTATGTACTGGAATTCTTTATACTAAAATATAAAACATATTTAGTAAAATGTACTATTTATGTTTCCACATGCTCTCTAACAAATGAGTTAAAATGGTTATGAGGTCTCTGTGAAGAATTCATACTTGTAGATGTTTGAATGCTGATGCACAGTAACACGTCTGAACACCACAGAACATGAATAATTCATACCGCTTTTAAATAAGGCAATTTTTCAATAATTTAAACTCATTATGCTTTTAAATTTATGGTGGAACAATAGTAAGATGCTGCAAAACACCATTAAATAAAACTCCACTTTGAATGTAAATATACAGGGTTTCTTTTTATTTATTTTTGATGTGACTTTGACTCTTGCACTTGTTGTTTTCCATTAGGACCGTCATGCAGATCGGCATTCACGTCTAAATCTTCGCCCTTCCAGCCACTCTGCCACATACACCACAGTCTCCACCTGGCACCATCACCCTGACAAACTGATCACCGAGTCCTGCATTTATGAGGCCAGAGTAAGTCTTTTCTATGTGGATTTGTCAGTTTACACACTTCACAATATATTTGTCCAGGCTTGAATTTCAAGCTTTTAACAAAGGGTTGGTATGATAGTAACTTTCTTCAGTTGCTCTAAAATATTGTTTTTATTAGTGCTACCAAATGATTAATTGGGATTAATTAATTAATTCTGATACAACATAAAAGTTTTTGTTTACATTTATATTTGTGCAAACTGAGTATGTTTATTATGTATATAGAAATACAAACACATGCATGTATATATTTAAGAAAGTATGTTTTCAAAAGGAACGCCAGCTTATACACAGAGCCGTAGATCACTGAGAAGCTGCACCATTGAATCTCCCGCAAAACATTTAAGCTTTTGGAACAGCTTCTGTTGTTCTCAGTTTTTCAGGTAGATTTTCTGGATGATGATCAGATCAGATCTCTGTGGCTGTTGTCAGACAATAACCTCACTGTATTATTACAATTAATGACAAAAATAATGTTTGGAAATGGAAACTGATATTTCCAACTGACTTTAGTTAGAAAGTCTTGTTTCTTACAAACATGCAGCTTTTGCTTAATATGTCATTAAAGTCCCCCTATTATGGATTATGAAAGGTTCATATTTTGGTTTTGGGAGTCCCAAATAACAGGTTGACATGCATGCAAGGTCAAGAAAACTTATATTTTTCATTTTTCTTTAATATGCATTAATTTTTCTCAAACCCCTCCAGTGATTGGTCGATTTCGTTTAAAGCAGTGTTTGTGAGCTTTTGATGCTCCAAAAGTGGCACCTAGAGGCAAAGAATAAATTTGCATTTTCATTCAGACCAACATGAAAAGAACAACTAATGGACTGGCAATATGCTAATGTTTCAGTTTGAAGTCAACATGAAGCAGCTTGGGACTCTTGACACTTGTTTTAATGATTCAGAGTCGACTCCTTCTTTTGAGAGACTATAACTTTCAGATTTAAAACTGCAGGATGTTTTCATTCACTTAGAGCCATGTTACACACTACATGAAAGATCGTTTCCAAAAGTGCATAATAGAGGCACTTTAACTAATGAACTGGAGTGGTGTGGATTACTTGAAGATTATGATGATTTTATCATGTTTGGAGTCTCATTCTGACGGTACCCATTCACTGCAGAGGATCCCTTGGTGAGCGAGTGATGTAATTTTGCATTTCTCCAAATCTGTTTCCATTAAGAAACAAACTCATCTATGTCTAGTATGGTCTGTTCCAGTAAAACTGAATTTGGTAAAGGGTATTAGAGAGAAGTCAGGAAACGGTGATGGGTCAGGAAATGACTCAAGCCGGCTTCAGATTCAGAGGGCCTCTGTGTGTCAGAGTTTGTAAACTAACCGGTATGTCTCAAACCCCGAAAGGATATTCAAAAGGATTGTGACTCAGGTCATCAAGATCAAAACCAGAGTAAGACAGAGTCTAGATTTAAATAATAAAAGATCCATTAATGAGCACCACATTAAAAATTAAAGTGCTCTTTTGAACGTCATTGTTATTTTTAAAATGTGAATCCTGGGATGAAACTGAGAGAGGAAGTATTATGTAGCATAATAGCAATAGATGTGTTATGTATTAATAATATTACAAAATATTTCTATTCCAATTAAATCCTGTTCTATTCTTTTTGTTTTTCACAAAAATATACAAATTTCAACACAGCAGCAAATTGAGCAGCAAATCAGCATATTAGAATGATTTATTTAGGATCATGTGAGACCGAAGACTGGACTGGACAGCTCTGCATAAATTACATTTTACAATATTTTAAAATAGAAACAAATTGTTTCATAAAACCGCAATTTACTTAGTTTAAACTTTAACATGTAACATGCTAAAAAAACATCTGCTGGGTGAATAAATTTACACTTCTGACCAAATATATTTTCCATTCTTTCTTTTCCAGTATTTAGGGTCTGTGATCATCCGAGACCTGCGAGGAATTGAATCTACACAAGAGGCCTGCGCTAGAATAAGGGTACATATACATTCTTTTCACTGTTTTTGGCTTGTTTAGTGTTTATTTTTACATTTCTAATTACTTTTGAATGATTTCTAGCATTTTTTACCATCCGACTGGTCACACTGCAAGAAAATAGTGTTGGTTACAGCAGTGCTTTTTATACTTTTCCTGTTAAATACAATTGCTCACCAAATAAGTACCTCAATAATCAGAATGACTGGCATGAAATGCTTAGAGAGCTTAGAATACTCAAATAGATACTGATTTAGGAGTAAATTACAGTGGTCTCTTATTTTTTTCCAGAGCTGTATATATATATATATATATATCAGTCAATATGCTATTATTTAATGCCTTAAATTTTTGTTACTTTTTGTACACAGTTTTGCGAGTGTGCTTTGGTTCATTCATCATTTTTAAATAAATTCTCGTTTTCTAATGTTTACCAGAAATCAAAGGATCACCGGAAAGGTCCTGTCATAATACTGAACATCACCTACAGAGGAGTCAAGTTTGTTGATGCAGCCACCAAGGTAAGAGCGACAGCCTATACATACTACAACTGAAGTTAACGGTGGAGAGCTAAACAGATTCTTATTATTAGTTGTGTTTGCTAAGCCATCACTATCAGAGTTAGAGATTTATATGACAGTGACCCATCCTCTGCACTATTTGTGGCACAGGCATGAATGATAGATTATGGTTATATATGGTAACATAGCCCTGTATGGTTATGAATTAGTGAAGTGCTCATGTTTTTTGCGGATGTTTGAAAATTGTGATGCACTCGCTCAGTATTTTTATACTTGCAGGCGATGGTTGCGGAGCATGAGATCCAGAACATCTCTTGCGCAGCCCAGGATCCGGATGACCTTTGCACATTTGCATACATCACAAAAGATCTGAAGTCTGGTTATCACTTCTGCCATGTCTTCACTACAGTAGAAGTGGTGGGTGTTCTTTTTATCTAGGGTTGCAAATGGGGTGGAAAATTTTCCCGGAAACGTTCCATCTGGGAAATATTTCAAGTGAGAATTTATGGAAATTAATTCGATTTGGTCATAAGCTGACGTGAAATGCGAACTGATACATTTCTGACTTTTTAATATAGTGATTGAATAATAAGTAGAACTTGAATGAATTCTTTCATTAAGCAACACAAAAGCATGTGTTCACTGATGAATAAAAACTTAAAAAGAACAACATTTATTCAAAACAGAAATCTTTTTAATCGTAAGTCAATGTGGTCACTTTAAATCAGTTTAACACATCCTTGCTTGAATGAAAATCTGAAAATCTGAACTATTTTCAGTTTGCTAGAATGATAGTTTATTGTAAAGAATTTTAAATAAATGCGTTTCTTTTTTAATGTTTTATTCATCAAAGAATCCTGAAAAGGCTTTACAGGTTATAAAAAAAATAATAAGCAACACAACTGTTTCCAAAATTAATAATAAATCAGCCTATTAGAATGATTTCCGAAGTGTCATGTGATACTGAAGGCTGGGGAAGTGATGAAAAAAATCCAGTTTGCATAGAGATAATGTATTAAATAAATGTAATATATATATATATAAAAAAATGTAAATTAAAAAATTAAAATTGAAAAAAATATTTCACAATATTACTGTTTAGTATTTTGACATTTACAATAATAATGTGTCCAAACCTTTGACCAGTACTGTACTTCTGAATAATCTGGCTTGCTAAAGCTAGAAGAAAGAGCATCACAGCTTGAGCTAGCTGGCATACCTAGAACTTTACAAAATGTTAATCAAATAGTGCTAACTAGCTTAAATGTAACTAGTTAGCTAGCTACTATATAAACACATCTTGGTCAGTTAAACCGAGTACTACTTTATGTTAGTGCTGGACAATATAGCGCAATATAGTCTTCTCTGCCACTTTTTATATTATAATGTGTAATAATTATACATAAATATACAGACACAGACCTATGAGATCATCCTGACGCTGGGACAGGCGTTTGAGGTAGCCTATCAGATGGCTCTCCAGGCACAGAAGTCCCGTCGTCACAGTTCATATGCTGCTCCAGCCTCCGAAAACATAGAGCCCAAGACCAACAGGCCCACCTCGCAGTCCCGCAACAGCATGCGCCGCTCCACCGTGAGTATAACTGCAGCAAATTATATCTGATTTCATAGTATCAGGAATATATTGTGTTCACATATTTTTGATTGCCTCAGAAAACAGTATTTACAGTATTGCACTTACAATGGATGTCTATAGGCCATATGTGCAGCTTATTTATTTTATTAAAACAACATTCTTCTGAATCTGAGTTCTAAAGTCGTCTAAATAGTACATATAGTGGTGGGATGTAGTTTGGATTGGTAGTTTGGTTTATCACTGTAAGCGTGGTTTTTGCTTGTTTATAACTATGGGATAAGTCAAAATGATTCTGTGTGTTAATTCACAGTTTTTCAGAGATGCTTAACAGAAAAAAAACGTAAAAACCTAAACTAAAATATTAAAATATCCTGAATCAATAGACTTTAGTCAGAGTAAATGTCATATTTAATGGCTGGGAAGGTATTTTCCTAAATGCCTTAAGGTCCCTGTTCACAGATTGTTTTCACAAGTATTATTTTCTGGAGTTACACAGCTTCTGCTGCAGCTTCCTTTGAATTTATATCAGTTTAAATATGGCATCCCCTCTAACGAAAGTCTATATTACATTTAGTTATTTCTGAGTCAGTTTTGCCACAATATAATCACAGCACACGCTTCATTCTTATTTGTTTCCGGTTCAGTGTGGGGTTAATTATAAGTAGCTAAATTTTAGTGTTATTTTGTCTGAACTGAATTCTTGGGTCGTTTCTATTCTGCAGTACATTCTGCACTTTTAGGCTTAAGTGATATGTTTCGGTCAAGCTCTAATTTAAATAAGATTATAATATTTATTGCAAGACAATAATCATGACTATAGAAATGAAGAGCTTAAGTTATCCAGGGTTGATCAAGGAATCGATAGGTGGCTTATACGGCTCGAGTCAACAAGAGGAAAAGATTACTTTTGTTTGATTTTAAGCTAATTTTGAGATTTAAAAAGTTCTGGTGTTGTTCAAGCACAGTTTGAAATGTTGATAATAGCATAGTAATTTCTGGAATTTCATAAAACCAGATTTAGAGTGAGACCCAGCACATATTAAAAATCACCAAAAAGTAATTTTATTCCCAAGAAAACGTAACGAGGGAAAAAAAGAGTGTTTTTGGAATATGATTTTTACATTTAAACCAAGTTAGTGAAACCATTTCAAATTCACCTTCATGATGATAAAAGATCGAATGATTTCCATCTTTAGAACTGTTTCTTACTTATTGTACTGCGTTGTAGAAACGACCCACATGATTCATGGAACGGCTCTAATTGTGTCGAGAGGTGTCAGTCCCGTGATATTTTTCATGTCTTATATTATTTTGTTGCCGTAAGCCTGTAATCTGTGTCTCTGTGCTTCTGCCCGGTCCTCCTTCCCAGGGTGCACCTGTGCTTGAATGCCGCTGCTGTTACTGTCACACGTGCTCCGCCCACCGCCCCTCCTACCTCCCGCTGCCCTCTATCAGCCCTGGAGTTCAGGTTCTGCTCTCTCTCTCTCTTCCTCACATTCTCCAGCACTCTTCTTCCTGCTACCGTCTCTGGCTTTCTCTTCCCTGCCACTTATTCACTTTACTAATTTTCCTGTTATGTTTCCAGTTATCACTGTTCTCCACCTATTTTTTCCCCCCCATGTACATTTTTGGTTCACACTAGCAACAGGTCACAACTTTGAAATTGTGGTATAAGTAAAATATTTAAAATTCCAGAGAATTTAAAGGTTGCAATCATTCAAGGATGAGGGTATGTTGTGTCAATGGCAAAATTCTTGTTTTGGCCTGAGGATGTTCTCAATATGTCAAGAGAGTAAGGTTTGTTTAAGAAAATCTCACGAAACCTGTCAAGAACATATGAGTCACAAGAAAATAAGATATTATGTTTGGAATGAAGAAAATGATTATTAAATGATTGTATTCAATTGTTTTGCATTGTGACATTTTGATGGCAAGAATTGAAAAGAATTAAGAATTGAAAACATGGCAACGTGTGTGTTTATAATATGCATTTTTATGTATTCATTTATAGATAAAATATATGTGTGTGTGTATTCACATCCATATGCATTATTATGGTAATTACAATTTTGTGCATAATTGTCTTGTAAAAATGTTACAGTGCAAAACATAGGATTCTTAATGTATGCAAAATCTAATAATTTTCTAAATGAAAAGATTTTAGGGTGAAATGTGACCGTGACATGTTTTCAGTTAATTTATTCAGTTATAGATGTACTTCACAGATCGCTACACAATTCTTCAATTGGGTTCACCATGCCTGGAGCAACGTCTTTAAAATGATTAGAAAGTAAAGTGAAATGAAAAGCTTGTGTCGCCTAACATGTCATTGAGAGGACTTTTCAAAAACAAAGTATTGCCTTTTATGCAATACTTAAAATGTTGTGTCAGCAACATTGGAGACAGCTATTTTACATTTACACTTTTTACTCAAATTCAAAATTGTCATTTTTTGAAAACAACTTGAAATGACAGTATCGGGCGACCTGCGTAAAACACACTACACTAGCGATTTTGTGTGCGAATAGTCCATTTTGCAAGAACGTTTGTCTGTTAACTAGCAGCTAGAACGAGTATGTTTGGGTATAAATGCTCAGCATTAGGTTCAGATATCAGTGTTGTTGTCTATACCTACGGTGATTTCTCCTACATGGTGTTCATCCTCAACGGCCATCTCCTCACCTTTTTGAAATGTGGGTTTCCGTTGGCTGCCATTCTCTCCTGCAGTCTCACTCCTCGCTCCTACTTCTCCGGCAGATTGACCCTCTGGAGCCGGAAACGGACCTGCAGTCCCTGGGCAGCACCAGTTGGCTCTTCGAACCACGGGAATCCTCCAGGCCTTCGAGTAGCACCAAGTATGAGACCACCATATTTTGAAGCAGGGCATGGCCCTTGTCCAGTCCCGCCTGCTGCCCCATTTCAACCCCACGCCCCATAGACTCGAGTGCCCCGTGCCTTCTCACTGTGATTTGTAGCCTTCCTCAGGGCAAGACTACTTCCCACTCCAGTCCCGACCCCGGCCCTTGCCTGCATTGCCCTCTCGGAGAGCCGTACGCCTCTACCTTCCTTTTTTTTTGTCGTCTTGACCAATGAGCGCTTTCTGGAATCCTTGGATTTGCCGTATAACCAGCCTCCTCGAACTCTTCCGTCATGGTCCGAAATCGCCTCTTGAAAGCTTCCCTATTTTATACATTACGCTGAATGTTTACGGTTGGTTCCCTCATTTCAGAGGGTTCTCTGTCACAAAACCGCCAAACGTGATGCGGCGAGTAGCACTCGGACACCTGTAGCATTTCTACATCTCCTCATCCGGACGGACACGTTGGCGGAACTTTATTAGAAATTAGTAGATCCATGAACTCTCGGTCTGCAACAGCAATACTAGTACTGTTTTTCAAGTTTACGTACATTCACGGTCATGAATGCAACATAACGCAGTTTCCCATCAGCGCTCCTCGAACCCTGTAGCACTAGATAACTTTTTTTCCCCCCTGTAGACGGACCCACGTCCCCCCACCCCCCCAGCAGTTCTTCTTCCGTTTTTCAAAAGAGTTGGGTCTGTAATCACGATTCACATCTAGTGCTTCCTTTTGTCTTACCAGGCATCTGCAGCTCTGAGGCCCTCTGAAGAAAGACTATGCCTGTTTAGAGCGTTTAGAGGTTGGGATTTGAAATGCAATACAGTTTTACTGGGAAGAGTAGAAAACAGCCCCAAGAAAGTGGAATAACCAAGACAACATTCCTATTCTGTTTTCGTGTTGGAATTTAATTGACTTTTTATCTAATAAGGGAATCCATTTTGTTTCGTAAAGTTCTATATTTGTAACTTTACATTGTTAACATCACATAATAAGTGTGTGTATAACCTCTATGTTCATTTTGTGATTGATGATTTGTTCTGTAAAATTAGTTCCCTCTGAGATTTCCACTACAAAGTCATTTGCAGAAAAATGAGACAGGATATTTTCGTAGACATAATAATAGTAAATGTTACTATTTTCAATTGCAAAAGAATTCCCACGGTGACAATTATCTTTAGAGAGAAGATAATGAAGCCAAGAAAAGATAAAGCACTAAGGCTAGAGACAGAAAAAAAAGAGCTCCAAACAGCCTTATGCAATATGTGACATGTACTTTTAACATTTGGAAAACCACTGTAAGTTTGCACCACTTTGTTTATTCACACCAAAAAGGGAAAAAAAGAAGTTATTTTAGTGTATTAGATGCTAGAAATCTGGTCTTTTACATTCTTGATGGTTTGTGTTTTGTCTTGTTACATGTGCCATGTTCACACTGTGGTTAAATATGACAGAAGTAACAACAAAATGAAAATTCTATCATAATTTTCTCACCCTTAAGTTGTTCCGAACCTGTATCCGTTTCTGCCAGACATATATATATTATGAGGAATGTTGGGAACCAGACAAATTGCTAGAAGCCAGTAACTTCCAAGTCAATGACTCTTGTCAACCGCTGGTTACCAATGGTTTGGTTACCAATATTCTTCAGAATATGCATTAAGATCAACAGAAAAAACAAACTCCAAAAAATGATGACACTATTCATTTTTGGGTGAACTGTTCCTTTAGATGACTATAGTCGTATTTAACTACATTTGCGTAGCATGTACACGTACACGCGCCGTTACCGCAGTGAAGTCACTTTCCCGGCACTGACACTTTCGTGATGTGCAGGAAAATCAAAGAAACTGAAGTACATTTCTTGATTTTTTCGATAGCTTCTTCTACCAAACCTGAACTTTGTCGGATCTGGTCGCTTATATTTCTTTAGTGAGAATAACGGCGCCAATGTTTGTAGTCTATAACCGCTGCGAAACTTTCGCAAACTGTCAGCCATTTTGGATTCAGGAAAGACTTACAGAATGATAATTCAGGTGATTAATTTCTCATTTATATGCGGTTGCGTTTCCAAAACATTGCAGTGTGAACATGGCTGTTTTTTTGTTGTTGTGTGGAAAGGACTGTTCACTTTAGTTTGATTAGTTACTCACTTTTAAGCTGCACTTGTTTGGTTTTATGGAGTAATCTGTCAAAGTTGTGGTAATTTCTTTGTGACTGTGTTGCACATCCTTAACTTCCAGACATCACAATCATCCTCACTCATTAACCTCCATCGTTTGCCATTGTTTTGTCTCGTTTCATAACTCCAAATTTCCAAAGAGGCTAACTCAAGATCCATTTCACTCATGCCATCACATCCTGTAAACGTGCGCTTTGTGTATTTTTGACACTTATTTAAAATGCTGTCACATTTTTAATATTTCAGATTTAATTAGCAGTCCTGTCTGGGCTCTGACAACTTGATTGGGATTTTAGAGCATTCCCATTTCTGAATTCCAATATATTTTTCCTTGTGTAGCTGACTCCACCTTTCAAGTTTCCGGACACCAAGGTGTGAATTGAAGGGGACTCAGGTGAAACTTTATGTGTGAGTCCAAATGAGGAAGAAATTGAGTGAGTATGCGAGAGAGAAAGAGAAATACAAAATTAGCACTTAACTGCCGTACCAAACGGACTGTCCAAAGTTGCTCCTACTGCAAAAAAGATAAACTTGAATACGGACATTACTCAGCCGAGAAACTGATTTGCTGGTGATGTGGACATGGACGTAACACATCAAACATTAAAATATGAATCAGCATGATATTCAATTTGACTGAATCTCACAAAGCAATGTCATATTTCACACCAAAATCAAAAAATTGCATGAAGCCTATTTTCAGGACTGTTAAGATGACATTATTATCTAGACGTTTTTGCACAATAATTATTGTATTAAAATCTGCATAAATTAAAAGTAGTACAGCTAAGATGTAGACCATTGTACTCTATTTTCTCAATAGAACTTTGATGTGTAATTTGCTTAATTGTCATGACAAATATGTCAATGCATTGTCCTAAAAATAGGTTTTATTTGCTTCTTCTTTTGTTTTGGGGTGAATGTTGAACATTTCTCAAGTTTTTCATGAGATTCACTCATTTATATCGTTTAAAAGGCAAACAGAACTTGGAGTAATCTCTGGAAAACTGGACTTCTCTTTCCTGAGCACTGTGTGAACATTGTGCAACTTAATGTTCAATGTTTCCTCCTAAACTGTGGTTTATTTTCATACGGAGAAGGACTTTGTGAGTGAGATTAGCAGATTATACCTATATAAAAAAAAAAAAAAAGTTTTGAACTTTTTGGACTCTGTGTACATTATAGAGCTGCTTGTTGAAGATTTGTGGCATTTAAAACAAAATGGGTTCAAATCTGGACCTAAGATGGAAACGTAACGGTTGAAATGAAGTACTTTCATGCAAATCAGCAAAAATATGTTTTCCTGTATGTGAAGAACCCAGCTAAATTGAAATCAAATCAGTGGTTGATGCAATGATCTTACTGTGAAATAGCAAAGATGTAGCATATTTAGGCTATTGATTTGCCATATGAAAACAAAGAGCTGAATTGTCACTTTATGGCCACCCATCACAAAGCCTAGCTGTCTAGCATCACAATGAGTGTTTCATTTTTTATAGTTAGCAGGTTCTTTGACTTAATGGAAAAGAAATAGGCACACATGCTGCAGTGGAACAGAATGATTTACAGAAAATGAGAAAAAGGGAGAAAAATGCAAACCCCTCAGGCAACACTTGTCCCTCGCTTTCTCTTTGAATTCACTTGAATTTCTTTTGAACTTCACATAATTTGAGCAAATATTGACAAAAAGATTTAATACCAATTATGTTAGTATCCTCTTTTTTCCTGGTTGGGAAGAGTATGAGGATGTCAGAAACATACCAG
The DNA here is from genome assembly GCA_032359435.1 of Enteromius unitaeniatus. Lineage (NCBI taxonomy): Eukaryota > Metazoa > Chordata > Actinopteri > Cypriniformes > Cyprinidae > Enteromius > Enteromius unitaeniatus. The sequence continues at coordinate 8,792,492 of JAUMHI010000034.1, forward strand.
GATCAGGGCAGAATGCTTGCACTTGACAACACAAGATAAAATACCACTGTTGGCCTATGTAGAAGGTAAAGTAACTACGATTAAAAGATGTCTAATAAATGTACTTTTTGTCCTGAATGTTCATACTATTCTGTATGTTCATTCCATTTACTTAAGGAACAATCATTATACTCGATACCATTGAACTAATAAATTCAATAGAATTTTTGCTCTATGCTTTTGTCTTGTGTTTGAATTGACTCAATGAATTTATCAATGAATTACACCAGCAGCTGGCTTTGATGATATTACTCAGTATTTAAATGATTTTACTGTGTTTCTGTTTAAAGTTACACAAGCAGGCAAAATTAAAACATAAAAGATCTTCAAGTTTTTAAACTTTATTTTCTCAAAATACTTGGAAAAACAAAAAGCTAAAAATCATCCCAACAGTAAATAAACATAACATCCGTCGACGTAATAAATTCACATCATACACTAACCCATTACGCAACGCCCTATGCTCTGTCATAAATATGAAATGAAAGCCAATTGAAGGTTCATTGGATAATTTGTGGTAATCTGAGTGAACCATTGTTTTCTGAACCACCGATGTTAGTCATCTTAAAACACAAATGGGCGCTAAAACTCTTAGATCGACTGTAAAACCAGTGTAGATATTTGGCCGAGTCTTCTGTGGATGGTGAGATAGTAAACATGGCACCGTAGCTTTACCGATCAGGTCGCACCATACCGGGTCTAACAGCCGGCATCATTGGCCGAGCAGGAGGTCGCATCATGTGTGGCCTGGGCATCATTTGCATAGGTCCGCCCATTGGTGGCCGCATACCTGGACCTGAAAGAAAGCCACATAAATGTGACAGTCAACTCAGACTGCCATTAAGAGAAATCCCTCACATTAACTTATTCACAGATAAGCCTCACCTGGTCCTCCAGGCATCATGCCATGAGGAGGGGGACCCATCATGGGGATCATAGGAGGACCGCCCATGGGTGGAGCTGGTAACATGCCCGGTCTCGGAGGTCCACCTGCAAGAAAAAAACATGTTAATAATATAACGTAATCAAATCATTAAAAGTGAAATCTTAATTTATTGGTTATTGGACAGGCAGACTGGTGTAATGGCGTTAACAACATTTCTGACTTTAAATAGGTTCACATCAAGGCAAGACACTGCAGAAGAACAGGGGCAAAAAAGAACAGCTTTCACTATACTTCCCAAACTGAACAGAAACGTTTTAAAATCGTAATGTCTAAATATGCAAATAAAGCACCACTTAATTAAATATACGTCAATTTTCATTCATTTCAAGACTGAACACCATATGAAATTGTTTCTTTTTTTCCAGATTAAGGATATTTTTATTACTACATAAATCTGAAAATACTGTCAGAGACAGAAATCAACTTTTTTTTTTAGGAATGTTATATAAACAAACACCTTGGTTAAAAAAAAATTATAATATAAAAATATACAAATAAATCTTTTTAAAGTGCTGCAGATATAAACTAATTTTGAGAAAACAGCCTTTAAAGAAAGATGTCATTTAAATCTGCAGATACAAATAAAAACTAGGGGAAAAATAAACTTAATAAATTAAAAATAAAAACTTAATAAATAAATGTGTATATTGGAGGTTTTCTTTCTACTAGTTTTAAAGGACAACATGTTATGAAAGCTAAATAGCTCAAAATCTCAAAAGACCAGTGAATGAAAACAATTCTTTTGCCTGTAGCCTCGCCATGAATAAGCATAAAGTTTACTCAGAAATAGTTTATATGCTTTGTAGCTGCCATGGAAGGAAGTGAACATTTCAAACTTTGAAACGTACTAATATTTGGATGCGGTAGCAGAGATCCGCCAGGTGGAGGGGCTCCTGGGAACGGGGTGGGTGGAATTTTACCCTGCTGGAAAGCGGCCGCTGAAACAGACAAAAAAATCACTTTTAGACTGGAGCACTCCTCTTTTATCAGGAATTGAGTCAAAACTGTTTGTTTTCAGTATGTATATATATATATATATATATATATATATCTCTCTCTCTCTCTCTCTCTCTCTATATATATATATATATATATTACTTTAAATATAGTGTTCTGTGACAGTCAGCAATGTCAAAATTGTGAACAGTATCTAATAATTTCTTTAACTAAATTCTTTTAAATTGTTTGGTTATTTGATTTTGTGAATTGGGAGGTTGGGCATCAGTTTAATATTTTGTCTGTCTTTCAGGAAAAGAGAAAGAGGGAGGCTGAGATTGAGAACAAAAGAAGACAACTTGAGGATGACCGCAGACAGCTCCAGCATCTCAAGGTACCACAGCTAATAGGTTGTGGAATACGGTTTAAAGCTGAGCAGGTGTTTGCAGTGGCGTTTACCATGAGGTTAAGAGTACGAGCACAGTGGTGCATCGTCCTTATGTAATGTACCTACACTTCAGATTTCTATGAAAGGAGCGGGGGAAGTTTTAACAGCAGTTTCCTGTTTGAGGGGACAAGGGAAAAAATTTGTATCCTCCCCTTACGTTCTGCCTTGTTATGATAAGTCAGGCCATCTCACAAATTTTAGTTTTTAGAAAGATCAATTCAATTTTTGGGGAATCATGAGATCCTTTTCATTTTCATTACTATTTTACTTTAACCACATTCTTCATACAAGGTACACATCAGTAAGAATTTTTAATTTGAAGTTTTACAACTATTAAATGGAAAAGATTTTTTAACAGGTTTCTAAAGTAAAAATTTGCTCTCTCTCTCTCATCAATACTAACAAACACAGAAGCTTTAAATTTTATAAATGTAGATCAGAACCTTGCTTTTCACAAACGCTCATGTATATTTAATCATAGTCGTAAATATTTGAAACTTGCAATAATGAATTATGAATTTGACAGCAGACAAACAATCAAGTGTTGAATAAACTGATCATTAATGAACTGTATATATGCCTGCATACATTATTACCACAGTTATTTTCAGAATGCAAGCCAAAATATGACAACTGCTAAATTTATGCAAATCCTTAAGATCCCAAGTCTGCTGCAGAGGATCCGTGGTCAAAAATAACTTGCCTGCGTGCCTATCCTCATCTCCCAAGTATCCGGCAAGGCGATTGTTTTCCTTTTGTTATCTGTCACAATGTGATATTTTGTTTGTTAGTTTTCTACCTACCATTGTTTTTTTGTGCATAAGGGATTTTGCTCAATAGGGAACAATGGAGCAGGCCTTAGTTTCCTACCGAGCGAGACTCAGATCCTTTGTCCTCCCTCTGTGCTGGGATTGTATTGCGTGTACATGTGTATGGGTGTGAACGTGTGGTGATGTCAGCATATCTGTCATCATGCCAGAATTTGCAGTCACAAAGCCAAAGCAGAGGGAAGGGGCTGAGGGACGAGAAAGAGAGCAGGAGAGGGTCACATCGGGCTGTTTCGACTGTAGAAGTCACAAGATACAAAATTGTGACCCTGGACCACAAAACCAGTCTGAAGTCTCTGGGGTATATTTGCAGCAATAGCCAAAAGTACATAGTATCAATAAATTATTGATTTTTCTTTTTTGTCAAAAATCCTTAGGATAAAAAGTAAAGATCATGTTACATGAAGATATTTAGTCAATTTCTTCCCGAAAATATATTAAAACTTACTTTTTGATTAGTAATATACATTGCTATCATTTGAACAACTTTAAAGGTGATTTTCTCAGCATTTATTTGGTTTTGTTGTCCAGGGTCACAATTAAGTAACTTGTTGCTAATTCTATGTGAAGGCTTACGTCAAAAACTGATCTAGTTTTATAAGAATAGTAAGTAGGTAAGACATTTTAAAAAGGCAAAATGTAAGATCTCATGTTTTTCCATTTGGTCATTTTCAAAATGAGCTCAAAAATGTCAGTAATTGCCTCCGTCTTTTTTAGTTCATGTGAACTAAACCTTTTTTAGCAACTAAGAAAGAAGCATCTTAAGCATGGTGGTTATAAAATCAATTAAGAGTAGACCTCCTCAGACCCCAGATTTACAATGCAACGATGGATGCAGTGCTGCTTGTGCTGTCTTTTTCTAGTCTTGCAGATGAGGTCTCTAGTTTGTCCATTGACCTTCGTCCTCAATCCTTTGTTATTTTGTGGTTTTCATCTCACCTTTCCTTTCCTCTATTCATCATCCCACTATATTTTTCCTCCTTTTCATTTTCTTCTCTAGAGGCCTGTCTGAATGAATCTTTCAGATGTCAACCTTGCAGAGCTCAGACACCACTGTCTGTACAGTAGAACCGTAAGAATGAAAGAAAAAAAGGCATTAAACCTGAAAGCAACTGTATAAAATTCAAGAAGTTTGTGACTTAATCTATTTATTAATTGAATTCTCAAATTATGTCATCACCTACATCTCAGATTCCTTTTTGTGCAAGGTTTGAGCTCTTTATGAAACAACAGGTGTAATCAAGAGCTCTGTGATGTGTGTTTTGTCTTATCATGGGTTCACTGTTTGATGTTCAGCAGATGTTTGTTTTTATCTGCTGCAGTCTCTTCTGTCTCTGCTGCACTAGAATAGAAGCAGCACTGGCGGCGGCAGCAGTTTGTAATGATAAATTTGTTTGTCATAAAAAAAAAGCTTATGCCGTTAATCATTAGTGCTCTGTTAGCATTTGTCTCATAATGCGACAAATGATTAAAACAGATTATTCAGTGAAAAAAGCTGGGCGGTCTTTGTTTTTTATATTAGGCTGTATGACAGGACTCTATAGATATCTAGTGTGCCAGGATGCCTTGCATTTCTAATTGCAGTGCATTGCCATCTCTAGTGCCACCTATGCTTGTACCCGAAATATCTTCCATCCCTGTGCCAGACACAGATGTCAGAATTCTCTTCAGACAGCAGTGGTTCATTCTGGTCCTGCCAGTCTAAAACACTGCTCTGGCAGGAAGCCCTGTTTGAGCAGGCGCCTGTCAAAATGTTTCACTTTCCAGAAATGTGCATAGTGTGCATTAGCAGCCATGGAGAATGCCCTAAAGTGAAAAACTAATGGACAGCTAATGGTCATGTGCCACACTAACCTTAATGGTGCAGATTTGTTCATGTCAGCACAATGAATCAGACTGACAGTAACTCATTTCTCAAGCATTCGTTTTGCCAATATAACGCAATTAGGGACCATATATATTTATATATATACACACAATTACTCAGCAAGAATGCATTACACTTGTCAAAAGGTACAGTAAAGATATTTATAATGCAACTGCTGTTCTTTTGAACTTTCTATTCATCAATAAAATTGATGAAAAGATACTGAAGATAAATCCTTTCTAAGCCCTATGGGTCTTTTTTGACAGTCAAAGGCATTGAGAGAGCGATGGCTGTTGGATGGAGCGCCATCCAGTGGAGAGGACGAGGCACAGAAACACTTACAAGAGGATGAAGCCAAGACCAAACTACTGGAGCAGACCATCCTCAGGTTAAGACCAGTCAATTAGTCATTTGATACCTTAGTCCAAGACAGAGTTTTAGCATGCATTGCTCATGTTCACTTATCTTTTCCATTAACAGACTAGAACAGGAGATTGATGAGCTTGAGAGTGGAGTGCCATTGAATAGAGGAGAAAATGTAAGCTATACATTTTTTAGCTAGTTTAGTAAAGATTTCAATTCTGATGGTAATTATAATAATGACTTTCTGTCATGTCTTCTCTCCAAGGCACCTGATGGTCCAGTGAAGGGTGAGTGTGGAAATATGCTGTATATTTTAATGAGTTCTCCATCATCTCTGTATAAATGTAACAGAGAGGATTGACTTGTTATCGTTTTTTTTTTGCTGTAATGACCACTTTTGAAAGAATCAACAGGTCTAACAGAGTTCAATGAATGTTTATATTATAGTCTTATTAATAAATACTGAATATCAGCTTCCTTTAAAATCATTAAAAGATTATTCCATTTGGCTTAAAGAAACACTCTACCTTTTTTTGGAAATAGGCTAATTTTCCAACTTCCCTGGAGTTAATAAGATGAGTATTACCATTTTTGAATCTGCACAGGAAGCGTGTCTTGAATACTGGGGACTATTTTTCACAGGCGCTGCGTGATATCATTGCGCCTGCTGTGGCCATGGTACGGCAGCAAACCTCCTTGACTATTACACTGGAATCAGAGCTCCTAATCATATCAGCCTAAATAAAATAACAACTTTTCATTTTCCGCTGGTCTTAGTACACGATAACTGCAGAAGAGTCAAGTTTTAAATAGGAAAAATATCGACACTCTCTGGTCATTTTTGAACGCGATGCTACTGGTCTAATTGGATTCAATGATCTATGCTATGCTATGCTAACAGTGCTATTGCCAGACCGAGAAATTGGCTGAACAGATTCCAAAACGGTAAAACTTATTAACTCTGGGGGAGTTGGAGAACGAGCCTATTTCCAAAAAAAAAAGTAGAGTGTTCCTTTAAAAAGTAGTGCAAGTTAAACGAGTCTTTTCTCTGTCCCCAGCAGTCGAGAATGGCATACAGCAGCCCAGCCCAAATGCAGATCAAAATAGCAAGAAACAGATCACAGGCATTGAAGCCAAACTACAGTGCACCAACCCCGATGTAGCCATTGAGAATGCCAGCGCAGAGCATCCTGTCACCATGGTGTTCATGGGCTACAAGAATGTAGAGGATGAAGCTGAGACCAAGAAGACACTGGGCATAGAGGAGACAGTGAAAGCTGAATTTGTGGTCATTGAGGACGGCGAGAGCAAAGCTGGAAATGAAGGGGCCAAAGAGGACCAGGCCCCACCCAACGGCAGCACCTCCAGTCCTGACAAAGCTAAGGACGAAGCCAAGAAGGAGGAATCGAAAGAAGAAGGCAATTCGAAAGAAAAGCAGCCATGCAAGTGCTGCACAGTCATGTGAGTGCGACCACTCACCCCGAAGTTTAGACTCTGACGGAAAACTGACCCCCTGACCATAACACAACAATGAATAAGTATACCCCGTATACTTATAATTAACTTTTGTTGTCTAGTATGTATTTCTTTTTTTATTTCTATTAATATTTTTCTATATTTCTGTCTTGACATTTATATATCTATATATACATATATTTTCATTATGTAATCTTATGAAGTCCAGTATTTTGCTTGTTGAAGAACAGAAAAATGAGGACCACAACAGATTCCACTTTAGACAACAACATGGTTATAAGAACATTTTTGTGGCCCTTGTTTTGTTTTAGGAAAAACAAGATGAACATCTCGATAAATATGAACTAGCTGTTTATCTCCTGTATGCATTTGTGTTTCTAAAATATTACTTTATAACTGAGAAGAAATGACTATATTGATATTACAATGTTATGCTTTTAATATATATTTTGAGCCTTTTGTTTTGGTTTTTATTTTTTGCCAAATCATCTCAGACCACTGTGAACACTGGTACATGGCGTGTCGTCTTTGTCCACAATCATACATTCTGCATTACACCATATAGTAGGCCGATATGTTTGTAAATGTGATGCAATTATTTATAACTGTTCATGCTATGATAGAATACATGTAATCATGTTTTATTAAAATAGACTGCTGTAATTACCCCAGATCCCAATTATAACCACAGCAAATATCAGTTTTAACAGTACATCTGTTTTTACAAGATAACCAATTTTAAACCCTTTTAAACATCTTTTTTACATAAATGGTAACATTGTTAGATATAAATGTAATCAATATTTTTTTTTAATTAGTAACTTTGCAATGCATCATATTACATGTAGCCCATATTATTAAAAACAAAAAAATATATCTTTATATCATTTAAAAAAAATTAATAGTGCGAAATTGAGGGTTTTTGATGTTAACTGGGTTGCTGTTAGTTGATATGCCCTCAATTAAGCAAGAGTTCAACCTCCATGATTCAATGTTCAGGCAGTTCCTTCACAAAAAAAAAAAAGAATCATTCATTAGTGTTAATTCAAAGTAAACAGTCTGGGATCTAAAACATGTTTCACATTCTGAGACCACAGTTTTGTGAATGTAGTTTGCCGTCTTTCTGATATTTAAATTTTATGAATTATTTTATTTTGTGTAAGACAATATGTGTTGTGGCTATCAAATAATGTTATGAGTTATAGGTGCTTTATTGGTATGGCCAATGCCTGTTATGGTCCAAGTGTTTAAATCAGGAACAATGACAATAAACACAAAATGTTTGTTTACAGTTATGTATTGGTACTTCTTTGGTAATTATATTTCAACTCGCCTGCATTCAAAAAGTCTGACACGGTTACAAATGGCAGTCATTTGGAAAATGAATTTTGATTTCCCCAGGGACAAAATGTTAGGACACTGCATGTTTGATGATGATATTGTTTATCCAGAGAAAGAGAATCTGTGGACTCATTTAGTTTATATATTTATTCAGCAATTACTGTTATTGTTTCAGGTGTCATAACTTCAGAATCAATATCAAATTTATTCATGATTGCAGACTATCAACGGACAGATATCCTACCAAAAAACACATTTCACAGGGACCTGTATGAGCCTCAAAAAACTTTTGTAGTGTGTAAAGGTTGCCATCTGCAGGCTAAAATCTAATTTGGTTACCTTGTGAAGCGGCAGTTTGTAGGCTAAAGTGATGCTACTCTCTACTACTGTCATGCTATATTTAGAACTGGAGTCAGGAGGAACAACTGGAACATTGTCCTGGTCCCTGTGATGAGTGGGGCCCATTGTGGTCCTCTAAGGTATAGCCTACTGATTAGGCATGAAGAAGGGAGGCCCACCCATTAAACCTTTTTTCCCAGGCACATAAATTCCAGTGACAATGCGCTTATATTAGCATGCCACAAAGATGGTAGATAAATGCCTCAGATTTTAAACTGTGTACATAGGCAATAACAATTTGGTACATTTTGTAGGTAAATTATGCTATCTTTTGCCATTCATCTCAATGTTAAAGTGACAGTGGCCAAAAGGAAAATGATGTCATCATTTACTCATACTGTGTTGCTGTCATAAACTTTCTAAGCTTTATTTATTCCGTGGACACAAAACAAGATTTATTTGACTGTTTTATAAGACTGTTGTGAACCCAATCAATCACTGACTGAATATTCATGTGGACGAAACACTGATAGGTTTCTCAAAGTATCTTCTTTTCCTTTGACTGAAAAGGTCTTATGATTAAATAGCTCTGTGTCTTAAGGTTTTTTAGAGCCATATTTCAATTTGAGCAATAACAGCTGACTCATGCCTGTTTATGCCACCCAAGTCTTTGTTTTCTTCATATGACCTTCCTGCTCTTAGCTCGTTAAATATCTTAGCGAAGCGTCAGGTAAAACTCTTTTTCTCTCTGACTGAACAGCCTCGTCCTTGTAGTTGCTGATAAGTGGGTTCAAGCACAGTTCACTCCTCCGCTTCATTTCTCATGGAGGCAACCGGGAAAAGTTTTCGCAAACTTTTTCGACCGCCTTTCCAGATTGACAGCCCTCCTGTCCAATCCCGTTGTCGAAGAACATCTGAAGTCCCACCCACACTCGGCGCTCCGAGTTCAATGGACTAATCAGAGAACGCCAATCCCCCCTCCGCCATTTTGTACGCATATAAGAAATACTAGCAGGTCTACCTCCCGTCTACGACAACCTGTAGTTTTGTTAGTGCCATGGACGGGTAAGTTGAAAACACCATCAATCCAAGTTTGTTGCCCCTTAAACCTGTTTTTGTCATTGGATATTTTATATGTAGTTGTGACTTAAAACATTACGGACGTTTAAAGTGTGTTAAATGACGTAAAGTGAAGTGGAAATGGTAATTTTGGACTCGCCTCTGCCGCTCTTCATGTCTCCCGAGCCGGAAGAGCCCAAAAGTTGGACCAAACTGACCAGCAACCTGTTGCAAGTAGTCTAGTTGAGACAGCTTCATGAAGCATTAGCGAACAAGAACTTCGGGGTTTTTTTAAGCACACTCTCAAACCTCGAGGATCAAACGAGGCTTGTAACGTGCAGAAGCGAAAGAACAGCCGCTATTTGGCAACCAACGTGTCTCCGTTTCCGCATTGTTGTTGGGTGGCTAGCTAATTACCTGCTAGCCTGCTAAACCGATGCCAGTTCAACTTTATTGTTGCTTTACTCGTGTGTATAGTCGATGCACTTTACATATGTTTCAATGATTATTAAGTAACGTTACGTTTGAAAGACGCACGAAAGTCCGATTGCGGTAGCTGTTTTACGTAATGACGCGCCGAAGATGTCACTGGTGGTTGAGAAATGATCTTAATTTTAGGGTTTGGATAATAACGTTTTATTTCCGTGTAAGTATAATGACAAAAATGCCTACAAACATGTACATGCTTATTCTGATTATAAAGTGTAACGTAAGTTGCATGTATCCGCAGGAGATATTTCTATGTAAATGTAAATTGTCGGGTTATTTAACCTCCATAACTTAATTTCTTTACTAGAACAGAAACGGAGGTGTTAAGGCAGAATGACAGTCTTTAGTCTACAATTAAAGTGAATGATGACCTGTCATTGAGCATAACATCTTCTATTGTATTCAGGGGAAGTTAGAAAAATGTGCAGGTTTAAAACATGACGCACAAATCCTGTTTTTTCTTTCTTTTGCAGCCGTTTAGAGACTGATCTGTATCCTCTGGGATCCAGTTACGTCACTGAAATAGAGTAAGTTTTGAATTTCTTGGTGCAACGCACTGCATTATCACCTGAATTGACCTGAACTGAAGAATTCAAGAAAAGCGTGAAAACAGAGTTGCATCGTGGATTGGTAGAAAGTGGCTAAACAGGCCTGCTTTGTTTTACTGTTTACCCGGTGTATCAGGTTGTCGCCTTAAATGTAACCCTTTTTGTACAATTGTCTGCGTTTCCTCCTGGGCCCATATTCCAAATATATATCATCTAATATATAACCTATTATAAATCTATGTTAGCACTTGACATTGTTGTATCAGTAAGTACATCTATTGGTCTGTTCACACTGACTAAATCATGGATGGATGGATGGATTGCAAGTCACTGTAAAACTTTCTGGCGGTTCTGTCTGCGCTCTCACTAGGAGTCACTGTATCGTTGATCATTATCAACATATAGTTGAACTCTTAACCGATACTACTCATTTTTAGCAAGAGTTGCAGACTTTGTTGCCAATACACGGTGATCTCCAGTGATTTGGTCATTTAATGTGTGCATATAATTTTTTTGACTTGATTATTATAAAATGTAATGACACTTTCTAAATGGTTTACTGCACTTCAACCCCACCCTTACTACACGTCTCATTCAAATTTGCCTCCATCCAATCACCTTCTGATGGGTAAAACAAAGTGTCCGCCCAACCCTTTTCCTCTCAATATTCCATTTCACTCAATTACGTCACGCTATGTAAGAAACCGTTGTCTCTGCTTCTGTTTTAAGACAACTTAAAAATATTGCATAGGCCTGACTTTTGCTGTATTGCCATCAAATACTTCGGCATCAAGACGGATGTATTTTCTAATATTCTGTTTCACTCTTGTTCTTTTGTAGCAGTGTCCATGATATAACCGTCGGCACAAAGGTATGTCTGTTTTTATCTTTTATTTATTTATTTTTATATATATGCATGTAGTTTCCACCCCCTCTAATTGTATGTTGCAGGTTTTAAGTAACAACTAGTTTTGGTTGTATATCTGGTTTTATTGGTTGTGCGTTCCTCCTTCCTTTTTTTTTTTTTTTTTTTTTCCTAAATTGCTGAGACAAAGGGAACTGCTCTAAATTGCTGAGCCTGAAAATTCTTGTCCCATCTGCATTTGATCCTGCGCCTGTAATTATTCTAGTCAAAGGTCACCTGCTATTTAAACAGTCACTGTGATAAGTGACCCAAAGGTGAAAGAAGTAGCCTGCGCTTTAAATCTTGTAATTGCTCTGTAGACCGTTCGTACATGGTGACCCAGGGGATTTACTTATAAGTAAAATGATATATACTATAAATTATATATACTAATATATTATATTTACTTATACTATATTTTGCTACTTGTGACTTCGCTCAGAGCAGTTACTAGTCCACAATATTGTGCGTTCTCACACTTATTTTCACATGTTTGTGCATCGAGGCCGCCTGTTGTTGTTCCCCCTGATGTCTTTCACACATGTGAGGAGGAGTGAGATGTAGTAGATTGAGTCGCAGCCCTGTTGGAGTCGGAGCACTAATTACTGCGGCTGGAATGCTGTGGTTGCATTCCTGTCTCCCTGACCCCCTTATTCAACACAGACTGTGCTCTCACCCAGGAGGCTTGCACTTTGTCAATGGATGTAAACATGTTGGCACCTGCAAGTCTTGAGCTCCTAGAGACCAGTGTGGGAGTCATGGTTCTCAGCTTTTTTCTCCTTAAGTGAGTGCTCAAGCTGCAATGCCCCACAGTTAAAAATAGAGGAAGGAAATGCTGGAGTTGGGTGGATGTCTCACTCGAAAACAATGGATGGTTCAACCAGAAAAGGCTTTCCTGTCATAAATGCTCTGTGAAAGTGATGTGGAAACCTGACTCCTGCAGGTTTTAGCTGGGAGGAATGAAGTGCCCTTTTTTTTTGCCGTGCCACGTAATCTTTATCCTGTTTCGTTTTTTTTTTCCTTTTGCTTTCAGCACAGTATTATTGACTCCGTTTATGCTGTAGGCAGCTTATTGAGCCTTCGGGCTGTGTTTTAGGTAAACTTTATCCAGGGTGTGGTGAAGTGCCCTTGAGGTTGTTTGTAGTAGACTGTGTGTGGTGGGGGGGGGAGATCGGCCCGAGGACCAGGCGTTCAGCTTTGGTAACAATACTTTCCTTTGGGCTGAAACAGAACACGCATTGTGGTAATCGAGTGTAAAGGCTTTGGCTTATCCAGCACATGTGACCACTTCAGCAGAGACTAGCCATTTGAAGTGGTTTATTAAGAGAGTGATGTTGAATGATTTGCTCATTGCTCCACTGGCCAGCCAAGTGGCTCCAGCTTGGCCTTGAGTGAGAGACTTTGTGTTAGTGTTATGGCAGGACACAGCTGCCTCTGTTTGCATTTCTTTTTCTTTGTTCTGCCTTTACCAGCAGTAAACTGTGTATAGATGAGTAGTTGAGGAATGATTGTAACCATTAGGCAAAGAAAATTGAGATTTGAAACTTTTTGGAAATGTATTTCAACTGCATACTCTTAACAATTGTGTAATCTGTTAGGTGGATGCTAATCCTTGTCACATGACTTTCTCTTATTCTGTATCAGATGATACTTTAAAAGAAAGCCTGAAAAGTTTTGAAGAAGTTACTTTTGTCGCTGTCTCTGTCCCTCTCCCTCAGCAGACAGTATTTCTAATATTAACAATATATATTTTTATATAAAAAAAAAAATAATTTAGCTGTTTTGTATGGAGTGTATGGTATTTTGCAGCTAGTTTGACTGCAGCATTATGCTCTCCGAGTGTATATAGCACAGATTCTCTGTCATTTTGAGCCGAAAATGAACAAGTCTTTGCTTTTAAATTGAGAAAAGAATTGTTGTCTTGTAGAGGTGTATTTGGGGCAGAGCAGATTTAAATCTGATTTAAACCACACTGTTTACAGAATCTTTGTTCTCTTGGAATCCAATATTTTTTTTTTTTCTTTTTCTACTTCTAAATTGTGGTCATTGAGTCAATATTTTTAAATAATTTGGCTTTCTTTAAATTGTTTCATTGTTACGTAATTGGCTAACTTGTTAGTTCTGTTTAGGGCCGAATAACACAGGAGTTTGTTTTGGAGGTCAAATTAGTTTTTAACACTTTTTAAATTTGTCAATTTGTTTATGAATGTTGGTGTTGTGACTGGAGTTTCATTCATTAGGTAAAGGACGAGTGTATTTAGAGGATGAGATGCTGTTGGGGATTCATTGGCGAAGAAGGGCTTTATATTGAATAGATGGGTTGTGAAATTGAGTCTGGTGATGATAGAATTAAACCGCTCTTTTCAGAGTCGTGCCAGCTTGTTGATGTAGATGTTAAACAGGGGTGGGTTCAGACTGCATCCCTGCCTCACTCCATGACCCTGCTTGGACATTCCCAATTTGTGTGTGTGTATATATATATATATATATATATATATAGATATAGATATAGATATAGATATATATATATATATATATAGATATATATATAAAAACCATCATGCTTTTTTTTTATTTATTTTTTTTAAATAAGCAACAAAACGTAAATATATTTCTTTGTTTGCCCTTTGTAAATGTAATCAGATGTACGTGGTTTTGGTAAAAAGCCAATTTTTGAGGTATTTAGGATGTTGTGTCTTGTGAGGAATTTCACCATGCGGCTGTTTAGTATATTGCAGAAATACACAAGTATATTCTCTCTCTTTCCTCTTCGGTCACGTGACTGTATTTTTGTTCAGGGGGTTTCCATTTTGCTATTGCTGGGTGTTTGGGTTCCTCTGTTTTGAGGTTTAAGTGTCCTATTTTGCAAACCTTGTAAATGCATCCTGATTAATGAACCACTTTGCTTGTCTTTTCAGAGGGGATCTGACGAACTCTTTTCCTCCTGCATATCTAGTGGACCTTATATAATGAGCGCTGGAGCAGGTAGACTTTATTTATTTATTTTTTTTTTTTTTGGTCAAAAGTACATCAAATTGATTTCAAACTAATGCTATTCTTTTAAACCTTGTTCGTTAGAGAATACTGTATATTAAAAAAAAAAGTTTGCACAAAGATAATACAGCGTAATGTTAACATTAATATAATTGTAATGCGGCAAATGTGTTCTTAAACAGTGAAGCGTCATATTAGAATACTGAAGAACTGAGTAATGCTGAAAATTCAGCTTGGATCATCTGAACAATGTTGCATAACTTAAACTAAATTAAAAACCACAACCTTATTTAGTTTCGACATTCTTGAGAATAAAGTGAAACGGAGCCTTTTTTTTTTCTCTTGGTCAGCAAATGGTAATGACAGCAAGAAGTTCAAAGGGGACATCAGGAGCCCAGGCATTCCTTCACGAGTCATTCATGTACGCAAACTGCCAAATGACATAAATGAAGCAGAAGTTATTTCTTTGGGGCTTCCCTTTGGCAAAGTGACCAACCTTCTGATGCTGAAAGGAAAGAACCAGGTAAAAAGGTTTCCTTTCATTTCCTTCAGAATAGGATTACCCTGCTTTGACATACAACATTGTGCCTGGTCTTATTGCGTTATCTCCTCACAGGCCTTCCTGGAGATGAACACTGAGGAATCAGCACAGACCATGGTCAGCTACTACTCCTCTGTCACCCCTGTCATCCGCAACCACCCCATCTACATGCAGTATTCCAACCACAAGGAGCTAAAGACTGACAACTCACCCAACCAAGTTGTGAGTACAAATTACTTCACGTTAAGCATTCAATCAAGGGCAATTACTCAATATAAATGGCTCTTTCAAGACTGATAAGGTATACTTGTTCTCTGCTCCTTTCATTCCCATAGAGGGCACAGGCAGCACTACAGGCGGTGAATGCGGTCCAGACAGGAAGCATGTCTTTGAGCACTGTTGAAGGAGCAGGCATGGGCAGCCAAAGCCCTGTACTAAGAGTCATTGTTGAAAATCTCTTCTACCCTGTTACTCTTGATGTTCTTCACCAGGTACTGTCCTTCAAACTAAATTGACAGAAAAATGTTAAAGCACTCAAAAATGCTAAATTCTTTTTAAACCCCCCCCACCCCCCACTTAGATCTTCTCAAAGTTTGGAACCGTTTTGAAGATTATAACCTTTACCAAAAACAACCAGTTCCAAGCACTGGTCCAGTACTCAGACGGAATGACTGCTCAGCATGCAAAACTGGTAAGTGCCACAGTGGATCGATATCTCAATGGATGAGTGGGCAGCTAAATCCCTTCTGAACTCTGTAATCATTTGGCTTAACATTCAACAGTCTTTAGATGGGCAGAACATCTACAATGCCTGCTGTACCCTTCGCATCAGTTTCTCTAAGCTCACCAGCTTGAATGTCAAGTACAACAATGATAAGAGCAGAGACTACACTCGCCCCGACTTGCCTACAGGAGACAGTCAACCTGCCCTCAATGCACAGACGATGGCTGCAGCTGCATTGAGTAAAGCTTGATCTACTACTATATTGCTGCACTGAATAAGTGGCATTTTCAACATCTATTAATCACAAACTGCATTTTGTTGTTCTTTCCTTTCTCAGCTGCTCCTGGTATTATCTCTGCATCACCATATGCTGGGGCTCATGGTTTCCCACCAGCATTTGCCATTCAGCAGGCAGGTCAGTCACAGCCTTTTATAAGGGATCTCTATGGATTGCAGTGGCACAGTTTCTCAGCGGATCATCCAGGCTGTGTAGTGACGGCTGTCCCTCCCACAGGTCTGTCTCTGCAGGGTATGCCTGCTGGGGCTCTTGCTTCACTCGGTGTGCCCGGCGCTGCGGCGGCCGCTGCTGCAGCGGCTGCAGCAGGACGCCTGAGTCTTTCTGGTCTCGCTGCTGGAGGAAACGGTGTCCTGCTGGTCAGCAACCTTAACCCTGAGGTTAGTGGGTTTTTTTTTTTTTTTGCATTAGTTCATTAGACTATGGTTTGCTTCAACAAGCCAGACGTGATTTCGGTTGCAACTGATAGATGACTGTAGTTTTTGAGCCAAAAAGTGTTGGTGGGAAATTTTAAAATAATTAGATGGCATCTAGTAAGTAATGAAGTACTTAATTTCAGATTTTGTGTGTTTATGATGGTGTGGAGGTGTTTGCTGTTATACAAACATGCATGTCAACCGTTTCTTAATATTTGTTGACTCTTGTCTGAAGCCATCTAAAACATTTCATTTCTAGTGTTTCTTTAGAGCTATGAGTATATATATATAGTCTCTTTCTTTCCTGTATTTCATTGTTAATCTTCTCTCCTTTCTTTTTATTTCTTTAGTGTTCCTATAGTGAAATGCATTTAATTTAGCAAGTTCTGCTGAGTGGAACACTACATTTTTTCTTTGTGTATACTGACCTTGTTTTTTTACTTCCTTTTTTCTTGTTTCTCTCCCTCCCCATTCCCCTTCCCCCTTTTATTATTTTAATACCTTGACCTGGAATCTTTGGCCAACTGACCGCACCACTTTTGTTGTTTTGCAATATTTTAAACTCCCTACCTACTGAAACCATATGGTTCCCAAATGACATTAATATTTGATACACATACAATTTGTTTTTCTGCTGTACGACAACACAACAACATCCCTGACCCACCACCACTTTGTTGACGGATATCCTCCTTTACCTCTACCCCTTCCCCCACCTTTCCATCATGAACAATATCACCCACCTTCATGATCCTACCACCGTTTTTCGCCATTCCTGTGGAACTGCCTCGCTGTGGACATGTTCAACCTCCACTGTCCTGCCTCCGATCTTTTCCTGTCCCTTCCTCCCTACGCTGCCTTCCTCTGCTGTCTTAAGAGCGTTACGCCCCAATGCCTCTTTATTCTTTTCGGTATGTTATCATTGGCATCTCCTTTTTTATTACCTTTTTGTTTCATATTTTAACTTTCATCTAAGATGTGTACTTTGGTTTGTATATGTGAGGATTTAGAGGAAATGGCATGTCAGCTGGATTTTTTTTTTTTTTTTTTCTCCATTTGGCAGATGCTAAATATCTATTGCCAACAGCTATATATTGTGATAGTAGTTGCTAAGTTTGAACTAATCCTTGGCCCACTTGCTGTTTATCTAGTTTTAAGGCCTTGTTGCAGATTTCTACCTATTGTGAATGCCATGCCCTCTCAAAGCCACCTCAAATGTTGCATTTTATAATGTCTAGGAAGCTGCATGTTTGATTCTAATGTTTTGTCAATCATCAGAGTACAAGTAATCACCCCCCCATTCCCAAGAGTAGTATCAAAACCATAGACGGTTACTTTTGGAATACATCTTTCCAAAAGAGACAATTTGTGGTGGTTTTAATATAATTTTTTGACTGTAAAAAGCAAAGTCCAGTAAAGGTGGGCCAAATTAGTAATGTAGACTCTCTTTACCAACAGTATTGCATGCCTTACTTAACCACAAAATGTAATTTCTAGATAAAGTAAAAGTAGTTTTTGGTTGTAATTAATTATGTGCTCTTAAAGTCATCTCCTCACGTAGCCATTTTCTTTTTGTAGGCGTGTATGGTGATGTCATGAGAGTGAAGATTCTATTCAATAAGAAAGAGAATGCTTTGGTGCAGATGTCTGATGGAACCCAAGCCCAGCTAGGTATTCATAATGCCTTTTCATATTTCAAATTTGTATAGTAACTTGTTTCTGCAACACTAACTTGTCTTGTCTCTTTTTAGCCATGAGCCACTTGAATGGGCAGAAACTGTATGGTAAGGCTCTGCGGGTCACTCTGTCCAAACACACCACTGTGCAGCTGCCACGTGAAGGCCATGAGGATCAGGGCCTCACCAAGGACTACAGCAACTCTCCTCTGCACCGTTTCAAAAAGCCAGGCTCCAAGAACTACTCCAACATCTTTCCTCCTTCCTCTACTCTCCATCTCTCCAATATACCGTGAGTCCACTGAACTTAGACCAATCTCTTCGGTTATTTTTAGCTTTGTCTTATTTAACACCATTGTCTTCTCTTCGCAGACCTTCTGTCACTGAGGATCACCTCAGAGGCTTGTTTCTAAGTTCAGGAGCTGTGGTTAAGGCCTTCAAGTTTTTCCAGTAAGATTTATATATTTCTACAAATCTAATACAGATTCAGAAGTGATATCTTCTAAATGTCTTAATGGATGTTGAAAAATTCTTTCAGGAAAGACCGAAAAATGGCTCTTATCCAGTTGGGCTCTGTGGAGGAAGCAATCGAGTCTCTGATCAAATTTCACAATCACGACCTGGGAGAGAACCATCACCTCAGAGTGTCTTTCTCAAAGTCCACCATCTGATGAGAGGCTGTTTTGTTTTAGAGAAGGTGAAAGGACTGTCACTTTAGACCAAACTTTAAGCCTTCCACAATTTGGATCACTGTGGACAAAATGTTTTCCACAACACACACTTCATCATTCCTTTTATTATATCTATATTCACACATGTATGTCTATTTGTAATTCCACTTTGAACCCAATGTGACTTGGGTTTTAATAGTACCTTTTTCTCAGACGGTTTGTCTCATGATTTAGTTAATTATTGGCACACGTCGGTTTTGGATCATAGATGCTGCATAGTTTACACTTGTGCCTCTGCGGAAAGCCGCACCCTTTCAGGTTGCACACGCAAAGCCTTGTTTTGTTTGTTGAACCTATACTTCACTTTTTCAAAGCTATTCCCTATTTGCCTTTTCACAAAAGCAACTGTGCCTTACATGGTGCTTAAAGTCTATTTTTAATGGCCTTTAGTGATGTCTTGATGTTTTTGGCTTTTTTTTTTTTTTTTTTTTTCAGGAACCCTTAACCTCAAACGTATAAAAAAAACTGCCTGATATTCCCAGGTGGTCCCTGTTTAAATTTGACTAGTGAAAGCACAGGAATGTCTCCTGTGAAAAGCCGCAACTAGTTCAGAGTTCCTTTACAGGCGTTGGTTTGTTCCTGACTGTCACAGCTTATTTTGCATATAGTTATTCTATATATGTGGTTCTACTTGTGTACCACTTTCTAAAATATTCATTCCATATCTTCAGTTGCTCACACTTGTATACTGTATTATCTTTTTGGGCATTGGCCCACTGCCGCGCTCAGTCTAGCCCATCATATTTTACATTTAGTTGGGAGCGGGACACTTTTTTTAAATTTTTTTTTATTTTTTATTATTATATATAAATAAACACTTTTTCTGTCACTTATTAAAAGTTTTGGTGATTGCAAAACCGCTTGCAACCAAACAAGGGTTTGCCGCCTATGATTTTTATTTTTAACATACGTGTGGTTATATTGAGTATGGCAAAGGAAGTTAAGTTCACCGGAGTAATACTGAACTTGTAACCAGTATGTTTGGGCTTTTCTGAGCTCAAGTTTTTACTGGGTCCATTTGCCACTTGCCTTTCATGTTAAAGAATATTAGCATTGGAGTCTTAATGTCTTGTGGGACATTTTGTGTGAACCGAAACACCTGTGATAAGACTTCAGACTGTTTTTAGCACTTCTTTGTGTAGTGGAGACATGTTCTTTGTGATGCATCCATTTCATGTTCATTGTCAACATGAGTCTTGGTGCTCAAACATTCCCCTTTACTTTTCAACTTGTAATTGTACTATTAGTGGGAAGTCTCAGTTTCTTATATTTTTTGCAATTTAGCAGAGAATTGGCGTTACTGACTGGTGTTGAGCTTGTTTGGGTGGGGTTTTATTTTCCGTGAAGAGTAGCATGATGGACCAAAGCATCTTCCCTGTTCTGCCAGCCAGTTTTTGATATTATAAGGTGTATCTTTACTGTTCAGCGTCATTGTTTTATCAACCGCTTGGGTTTTGGTGGGCAGAAGGCCAAAAAAAAAAATAGATGGGCTTATGTGTATGTTATTGCATTTGTTTACAAGAAGCAACAAGAGCTTGAAGAAAAAAATACAAATTACAGAATACACGGTGGCCTTTTTTGGCCTTAAGCATTTATCAAGTGATTTATTTCTGTTATCAGAGAACAGAACCAAACAAAAGTCTTAAAGTAGCAACAGAGCTCCTTTCTATTGCGTTTAGTTAAACTTCCTTGTTTTTCCCAGTATGGATGTAATGTTGAGAAGCAGAGTGGGTGAGGGCTACTGTGTATATATAATTTTTGTTTTTTGAAATCAACATAATTTCTGTCAAACGTGTATATTTTGATAAGGTTATAGCAGACATTCAGCTCATTGTAGAGCCTTCCTTTTTTATTACACAATATTAAAAGAGATTCCAACACATTGTGTCTGAATTTATAATTGCCCTCTTGAAAGCTTAACCTTCTTTTGATATAGATGCTCATACTTTTCCTGTCTTCAATAAATCTTTCTTTTTCTTGCTTTTACCCTTTTGTCTCTTAATTTCCAAAGATATTAAACATCTTTACCTTTTCAAATTCTACATCTGTGTGCTCTATCATGGTTATTAACCTCTCTTTTTGACCTTCCAGCTATTGGAGAGTCCTCTTAATGACTTGTTGGTTTCACTAACTGGCTTTAAATGGGAATTTGTGACTGGAGGAGCAGCTTCACATTGCTGAGTTAGAAGAATTTTTAGGATTGAGGCATTTAAAAGGTCGTCTAAACAAATGGTTAGTGTGTGTGTGTATATATATATATATATGAAATATTTCTTATATATGTAATGATGCATTGCTAAATTGAGCACTTTCTCTGCCATCAAATTTGGATACATTAAATTAGTCATATGCGCTTTTAAAATGAAAAGTATATAGTGGGAGTAATGCTGAACTCCTCCAAGTTAATGTTATATGGGGATTTTAGAACAGCAGGTGGCGCACTAGTTTAAGTTTCAAAACTGGGTCATTCCTTTATTGCAGTGCCTTTTGGGCTTTGATTCTTGTGGAAAATGAGTTTCTAAGTGTCTGTTTTATTATTGAGGAGCTTGTAAAGTGTTTTAAGAGTCATTTATCAAGCATTATGTTAAGTGGCACCCAGTTGTGTAATACGATTACTTTTTAAATTTCACAAAATTAAGGAAACTTGTGGCCTTTAAAAACACCTCAACTTAAAGCCTAAATAGCTTTTGTGTGGGTTATAATTACATTGTATAAGATGCTGTAGGATTTTAAATTGTATTACCAATTAATCTGTTCATCAATCAACAAGAGCCCTTCAGGTGGAAAATGTGAGATTTGGATTTGAAGGAAAGGACGATCATAGGTTGGGCTTGGAATATGTTATATTAAATTTATCCAGCATTCAATGCTATGTTTAAATAAAACCTAGTGTAAATCTATTCATCTTGAGGTCGCTGGACTGGACTCACATTGGATGTGTTCTGATAAAATAGTCTGGCTTTGGCTTTTTTTTTTTTTTTTTTGCTACAGCATTTTTGCTTATTTCTTTTATAAATCACTTTTTCTTGCCAACATGTCTATCTCTTCTCCCATCTCTTTCTCATTTTCTAAAAGTATTGCCTGCTTTTCTCAGGGTCAGAATCCTTGGTATGCCTCTGCTGCACATCCCTGCAATCAAAATGAAATGCATAAAATATGCAAATGGTTTCATATTCAAATAAATAAATTCAGATCCAAAATTCAGATGTCCACCCGATTAGGATCATTGAGGCATCAAGACCGTAACAGACAGGACGTGGAGTGACTCCAAAAAAAAAAAAAAAAAAAAGTGTAGTGTGCAGTGCTGGGTAGATTACTTACAAATTGTAGTCCATTACTAATCACAAATTACACACAAACTAGTTTGTAATATCATATGAATTACATGCATTATGTATGACAGTTTAAAAAAATATATTTAATTCTTTGTTTTCAGTCAATCAGTCAATTTGTTTATGTAATATACTCAATGTTTGGAATCTGATTACGTAATCCAAAGTGTTTGTAATCAGTTACAACCCAGCTCTGTGTGTAATTCCTCCCCCTCTCTCTCTAAACACACACATGCAAATATACTGGGGACCCTTAATGGAACAGGATCTGACAGTTTTGGTGCGTCCGTAGAATTGAGAGGCATGGCATTATTGGGCCGGTCATTTTACACGGTTGAGAGCATTTCTATATTGGATCAGGTAAAGCAGCTCATTTAAAGAGGCGCCAATCCATATTATTGAGAAAGTTATCTACTAGCCTCATACCAGGCCCGGTTTTTAAGATATTTAAATAATTTGCCACCAATGCTATTTGCTGCTTGACATTTCAGTAAATTAGTAGGGTAGTTAAGCAAAGGCATTTAAATATGAATAGAGTAGAGATCAGTAGTTCTCCTAGCGAACTTAATAAGAAAACTGAATTTATAAGAAAATATAGAAATGATCATTTAAAGGAAAATGAAAACTTGCTGGAAGCTGACTTACTCTGTGGTATGTTTCTTTGGATTGCTTTACTCAGTAGTGAATGGCTGCCATCAGAACTCCAGCTAATCAATTCAAATCTTGTGAAGCAAAAATATGTTAAAAACATGATAACCAAAACCATCACACTACAATACAACACTTTTATCCATGTTATTATTATTTTTACTCTTTTGCGCTCTTATTTTTGCTCTAGTTAAAAAGCAAGCTGTCTCATCTGAATCAGGAGAGTAATAAGCACAGATCAAGCCCTAACCAGTTCTAAACAAATATGTAGCTCTATTTTAATGCCAGAGGATAACACTGGAGAAAGCATGAATGTGGAGTCATATTTTTGTCAGAAGGAATGGTTTAAAGTTAAAATGTTTTTACAATTGTTTGTTACAAGGATGTTTTCACATCAGAAGAAGTGCATCGATGGACTATTTGTGAATTATTGTGTTATTATTAGCTTGGATTCATCATGGCAGAGGATCCATTGGTGAGCCAGTGAGCCAGATTTTTCACCTTTGGGTGAATTATTTCTTTAAAATGAGAGAAAGAAATGCATGTAAGAAAAACCTATCATGTACATAAATGTGGTTAATTGTTTTAATCTAGTTTTTGTTAATAAAAACTGTTCGAGAACAAGCAGCGTCAAAGCTCAAATACCAGATAGCCTGCATAAATGAGGGGTTTTAAATGTTACTGTGGGCAACAGTTGATAACTGCTGTGAAAAAGAGGCGCTAAAATGAGCCAGAAAGCAATTTAAAGACTCGTATGAGTAATTTTGAGATGACAAAGTGAATCGCAGAGGTGAGTTTGAAGAGAGCTCGCTCAGGCCCCGCCCCTCCTGAAGGTACAGCGCAGATAACTGTCGCACACGAATCACATTCAGCATTATTCACAATTACGAAGAAGTGCTCGAGTCAAACGCCTCACAAAGCTGACACGATTTTGCATCGCATCTGAACATTTAGCAGACCTGCAAAGCTGATCCAAAGAGTGACAAAAGGCAGAGATGCCCAAGGCAGAATGGGGCAAAATTGCCTTTGTTCCTCCAGGACAGAAAGGACCCGTGCAAACGGCTTGAGATGTGCGTAGGATCTCTGCCTATCAACTGGAGCCAGCCAGAAACAACACGATTCCGCCAACAACTAGCAGGCAACTTGTGCGAATAAGATGGAGCGCTGAGCAAACGCGAATCAGAAGGGCGTCCGATACAGACGGGGATGTGTTTCATTTGTGCTTCTCGTGCAGACCGCATGGGGTAGAGGTATCTGGAAGTTGCAACGCTGCAAACGGGGGAGCATCACTGTAGGAGGCTCGAGACGCTCATCGCACTGTCCCGCGTTTAGATGATGGACGGATTTCTGACAGAGCGCTAGAAAATTACCGTGGACCGCACCGGAGACCTTTTGCAGCATAAGAAACAATTGTAATGGATTTTTCCCTAAAAAAAAAAAAGAACATCACATGTGGGCAGTTATATGAAGTAAGCTACAGAAAGTAATGCTGCTCGTTCGCTCGGAAGTAATGAAAATCACTCTGGATTACAAGCCTTGTTGTGATGTTAAAAACTGCGTACGTGCATGCACCCAAACAAGCAGGTATTTGAAAAGTTGTCACTGAAATAAACGACCGTGAATTTTCGTTTGGAGGTGAGGACTAGTATAAGAACTCAAATGGAGTTGCCGCTGGTGGTTTTTACGGTAGTGTGTTGGGTCTCTGTGTGGTCGGACGACCGGATCATCTCAGACAGACACGCGGTCTACTGGAACAGTTCAAACTCCAGGTGAGTGTACTCTATGGCAGGCTCTTTTAATATTAAGTGCTTAAACTGATTGATATATACTGTTACAGTTTCATTAACATGCATCTGCTACATTATTGTTTTTTTTTACCAATTAATCTGTATTTGCGTTGTCTAGTCTGTATTTGTGTTTTAAATATTTATTTAAACCTAGTCTGGTTGTTGTGGATACTGGTTTTTACTAGTAAAGAACCAGTTAATTCTAAAGTATGTTTAAGTGTCAATCTATCACTTTTATTTAGATAGCGCTTTTAACAATACAGATTGTAGCAAAGCACTGAACATTATCAAGTAGGAGAATAGAGTGATGATAATGACGAGATTATAGTATTGATTTATTAAATGCAGAGAAGATCTCTGTAATCAAAACGATGATAATCACTAGAAATTAGGTGTCCCCAACTAAGCAAGCCAGAGGTGACAGCGGCAAGGAACCAAAACCCCATCCATGAGAGAATGGAGAAAAAAAAACCTTGGGAGAAACCAGGTTTAGTTGGGGCCAGTTCTCCTCTGGCCGGACACCCAGCACCTAATTTCCAGGTCCATTTTAAGCGCATATCAGATTGTGCAAAGCACTTATAGTGAGTGCATTTGGTTTTTTGTGATCTGTCCACGGAGCTCATCTAGGTGTTCTGGTCTCCAATGAAGATCATCTCTTTGTGCTGGTACACCATCTGATCTGGAAACGGACTGAGAAACGTAATAAGATAGAGACGATGTGTAGAGTACATTGTGTGTTAAGGGGAGTGTTCCCGGTTCCGGCTGATCTAATTAATGCAGACTAACAATCAGCAAACAGCACACTTAGGTTCCTAACTGATGAAGAAGAGTTGACAGAGCAGCCATCAAGTTTTAGACAGTTTTAGGTTAAATAATTAACACCTCAGTTTTCTTTCAGAATTTAACAGTAAGAAGTTACTTGTCATCCAATTTTTTATATCAGCTATGCATTCCGTTAGTTTCTCAGTTTGGTGTGTTTCACCTGGCTGATGTCTAATAAATATTTTTGAAACGTGATCTTCACTATGACATTTCTGTCTAGGTACAGCTTGCTTTTTTTCTTGTCATAGGTAGAGCCGATCCTCCATGAACGCAGAATTCACAAGCTACATAGGGCCCAGAAACACCAGGGGGCCCCCTTGCTCTCAAAGATGTTGTAATTTTAGTTTGTTTTTGAATTTGGCCAGCAGATATGAACATGAATAATAATCTCTTTCAATGATGTGCGCTGTCACCCTCGCTACACAAAAATCAGTCAAATCATGTAACGTGAAAGTCGTACAGTCTCATAGAAAGCATACAGAGCCGTGGAAGAGATAATGTTTCTTTAGCGCTTTCGTGAGTGCAATTTCATCCTTCCTTTCATCCCAAACACCCCCACAACTCTTCATCCCAATTACAATCCCAAATACATTACCACTAGGATAAAATGAATAGGTACTAGTGACTACTTGAGTAGGTACGTGTCAATGATTAATTATTAGTCATCAAAATAAGTACAAATAAATTAAAACCAATACTAGTGTTTTAAGGAATACATGTTAAATTGGCTTGCCATACTCTGCTCAAACCTCAGGCCGTGTATTATCACTGCTGTATGCACAGATGATTGAGATCGGCTTTTATTGTGTTTGCAAAGTATCACATTTATAAATGACAAGGCGTAAGTTCAACTTTTGTGTGGATCGTAGAATTTGCGTCGTTCTTCAAAGATTTGCAACTGAGTATGGTTTAGCACTTCTTATCCTCTTAGAAATTACTCAGGGTTGAGAAAAAGCAAGCTGAGATCATATTTGCCAGGATTTGTTCACTCTTGCTGATGCTGCCTGAGCTTGCCACTGTAACATTCTCTAAATCAATAATAACAATGGCAACACTTCGATTTAATCCTGTTAATGTTGAGATGCCAGAAAAATACAGAATAATGCACAATGCGCGCAGCTGGAGGTAAATATAATGGTATTTTTCACAAGCTTTGCATGAACTGAATTAAGGATTTCAGCTTATTATCTTGATGTGATTTTGTCAGTCAGGAGATTCATGAGCAGCCCTGGACACTTTCACAGGCTGGCTGGTTTTGAAATCATAAGTTCCTTGACATTGCTCATTCCTCCTTATTTCAAGGGTATCTGTGAGCAGGGTTCTCTTGCTGGCTTGGAGGGTTTGCTCAGGGGATGTCAGCCTAATGGCTTTTGACATGCAGCTCCTCAGGTAGAGCTTGGCTAGATAAATAAACACGGCGAAGGTGCTCTCACGGCTGAATTAACAAAGTTAAGAGTGGCTGTCTTGCAGTACATCAGTAGTCTGCCGAGGTTTAAAATATTAAAGAGGCTCAGAGGAAGATTTCTTCTCGAGCTGGGTGCATGCTCTTCCACCTCAATAAAATGTAGGGCTGGATTTGAATTTTTTGCATTGTATAAGCTACCCTGATGCATTCAATCTGCATTAATCCTTATTTAGCAGAATACTCCACTCTTAGGTTGATAAATATGCAGTGTTAGAGTCCCAAATCCATTTCCTCCATTTAAGAGTTCTTTTCAATTTAAAGGTTTTGCTTACATTAGGTTCGTAATATATTTATACGCTGCAGTAGTTTTCCGAGGAACTTCCCCAAATGCATTCCTTAGCCTGTAACCTTGTTGCTGGCGTTCATAATTTCTATTATTTTCCAGCGTCTCTATCAAAAAGAGCCACGTTCGCACCCTACCGAGGAATTGTGTGAGAAACAATCCAAAAAAGAACACCCAGGGGTCAACTTTACTTTTCAGCCCACCCTGACCTCCCTTCTAGTCCTTTCGCAGTATTGTAGTCACAACCGAGGTGAGCCTTTTGCGGGGCAATTCACCTTGAGCATTAAAAGCTTGCCATGAATCATATTTTCTCTCTCTTAAGCTCCCTGTCAGGGGTTTTCTATTGAAGCCCACACTGAAAAGAAGATGGACATCCCCTCATTGCCAGTATGGCCGGCCTCTTGGGGGTCCAGATTAAAAAAAAAAGGGAAGATGCCCAGCTCTGTAACCCAAGAGGATGGACTAATCTAATCCTGTGGTTTATCCATCAAAAGGCCCTCTCTTCTTGAAAGCTTTGAGGTTCTTAACAGAAGTCCCGGCTCATAGCCCTTCGCTCAAGTTGTGCTCCGGTTGGCTGGGGACAGCTCAGTGCTGGATGTTGTCTCTGCCTTCGCAAAAGGAACGAAGAAGAGAAAAAAAACAAGTGGAGCTGAGGAATCCAGTGCTCACAGTGATTCATAGATGGTTGCTGTCATTATTCCCTTGACAGCTCACACTGTTTTTTTTTCTGAGACACTCTGCGGCTGCCTTTTGGGGCCTGCAGTAGTGCTTTCTGTTCAAGTCCTGGCACAGCAAAGCAACGGAGGGTGCATTTGCATGCAGGTTCATCTCTAAATTGTTACCATTATGGAAACAATGAATATGTGAAAAGGCCTAGATGGGAACCACGAATAGCGTGGGTTCTGAGAAAGGCTATGAATATCTTAAAGTAAATTGCCTGCGCAACATACAATGCGTCGACGGGGCCAGTCGTTATAGCGGCTTATTGTTATTCATGATTGAATTTAATTAAACATAACCTCTCGTCTGATTGTTTGCTGTCAGATGGAGTTGCACAATCACGTCTAATGATTTTGACGATCCACAGCTGTGTCGATGATGTAATGACTTTGAAATACCCGACTTTGAGCTCTCTTTACAATGGGGAGAATCTTGAGCACCGCGGCTCAGATTTATATGATACTCTTGACTCGGTTTTAGTCATTTACCTCAGTCGTTTTCAAGTGGAATTTAATTTTTGAAATGAAACTCTTTTATTTATAACTCTTAAATTTATCTCTTCGTGCTCGTTTGTCGTTATGCTGAGATATGCTTCTGAGTATCCGAGCGCTCAAATTTCCTCTCGTCAGACAAAGCAGGTAGAAGCTCAAGTAGCCGTTTGCACAGTAAAGGGGTTTGATACTCGTGTTCTGATTTGTCGTTGCTGTCTATCTCAAGTTCTCAACCACTGAGGCTGAAAAAAAAAAATATTTTCAAGATGTGAGTGAAGGTTTCACCCAGCTGTCTCTGCAGAGGCAGTCCCGCTATGAGGCCACAGCGCTGAAATCTTTCACCAGATGAATTATGTTTTGAAAACATGGCAAAATCCTGTCAGGAAACCAGAGGCTCTCGTAAACTGCAGTGGTTGTTAGTTACATTTTCTCCTTTCTCTTTCTGTTTGAATGACTTTTTTTTTTTTATTCTGCTGCACTCTCCAGGTGCTTCACCATGACTCATCGTCACATGGGAATACGTCTTGAAATATGTAGATTCACTGGTTAAAGATTCATCCCCTTCGGTTTTATCATGAATGCTCCGTTCTGTTTTTAATTTTAGTCCTGATTGTGTCGTATTAGTGGTAGCTATTTATTTTTGCATGGTAAAAGTGTTTCAGTGCTTAAGTTTTCAAGCCCTGTTAGATCCTAATTACTAATTCCTTCTCAGTATCTGTTGTGTTTTAATGTAGTTTCATGGTTTTCTCAAGGCTTAAACATTTCGCCGTGTTGAGCTACTGTGGATGTTTATCCGAGGAACATGTACTTTGAGATAGACATGGTCTAAATCTAGCTGTTACATAAAAGTGATGCTCTTAAATGTTTAAAAATAGCACAAGGTGCAGCTTTAACCCTGGGGCTGCAGTAAGACCTGTGGCTAACCACTACATTAATGCCTGTTTTTCCACTTTCCACAAGCAATCTGGGAGAAAAAAAGACTGTTCCTTTTCAAAAAACTTTCATAAATCTTTCTCTTAAAATGCATAGCTAGGGTTGTTGCTTTGGCTGTGTATCTTGCCTTTGCTTGCACAGTAAGCTGTGTCTGTCTTGGGGATACAACTCAAGGAATTTTTCAAGCTGTCGGAACACTTGCGGCAAAGACGCTCGGCATTGTTTTAGGGTGTGCAGCTTCAGACGTGACACATGCTTGTTCAGCAGTCACTGAATAGACCAATTGGATGTGAAATGTGAAAATCTGATTCTTGTGCTGATGGAGAGAGATTTCTTCTTTTGTGATTTGTTTTTGTTAATTATCCCTTCTCTTATGAAGCAATGCACACAACAAAAAGGTGCATTGATACAGTTTAATTCAGTACAAAGGAGCCATGAATGCATTTGCACAGGAATTTTTAGCAAATATGTTAATATTATGAAATTAATGTTTTTCAAGTATTTCATTGTTAAAGGGATAGTACACCCAAATATCAAAATTCTGTCATTAATTACTCACCCTCAAGTCCAAGTACTATTTTTTTGGCCGTTTTGTGGTATAGTTAGCCTACTTAAAAAGAAAAATGATGTGATCATTTCCAAATCTCATTTTCCTTTTTCTACAAGCCACAAAGGTGAATTTTTAGGGTGCTTTCACACTTGGTTGCTTGCCTGCTCTGAACCCGATAGTTCGATTTTTTGATATTATTCAGGTCCGAACCACAGTTTGTTTGTGTCATCAAGTTTACCCCGTTGCTTAGTAACGGCGGCACAGGAGAAGGTGGCGAAATTCATAACATTGCTCTCTGCACTTTTATATACGTTTGTTTTGTTTACAAAGCTTCAGTGCATAACTGCAGGTCTATCTTACGAATATACTGCAAATGCTCTAAGGAATGCTGAAGGCGAACAGAAATGAGACATACAGCTCCCTGCCTGCAGCACGTCAGTCA
Source organism: Enteromius unitaeniatus (assembly GCA_032359435.1). Classification (NCBI taxonomy): domain Eukaryota; kingdom Metazoa; phylum Chordata; class Actinopteri; order Cypriniformes; family Cyprinidae; genus Enteromius; species Enteromius unitaeniatus. Next base: position 8,822,924 of record JAUMHI010000034.1, read on the forward strand.
TACTCATCAGGAAAGTGAGTGAAATACACGTTTTTATCAAATAATACATCATTAATATGCTGACAAAGTGGTGACATAATATTGCTGTTTTCAGGTTCAAGCCTCAACGTGCTTTACATGAGAATACTACCTCAGCAGCTGTTTATGAGCACTGTTTATTCATATTAAGCATTTAAGCTAAACATTTTCAAATTACGGTGTACACTACAGCCTCAAAAACACAAATAAGTTTTATATTTATTTATTTATATTTATATTTAAATAAGAGGCCGAGGCTGTCTAATTCAAAATTGACAAAAAAGCGCATAAAAGTTTTATGGCCCTGCAGTAAGATTATTTAATTTAGCGAGGATACATTCAATTTATCAGAAGTGACAGAAAAAGACTTTAGAATGTTACAAAAGCTTTCTATTTGAAATAAATATTAGTTTTTTTCCCCTCTTCAACGAATCCTTAAAAAAATGTGTCACAGTTTTCACACAAATGGAAAAGTTGCTTTATATTATAATATTTCAAAATCCTTTTTTACTGTACTAATAAATGCAAAAGTAATTTTTACTGTTCAAATAAATGCAGCCTTGGTCAGGAGGTTCAAAAACCATTAAAAAATCTCATCGACTTAAACCATTAGATACACTCCATCAGCTTTGACATCAGATGAACCACTTTTACGACTAGCATTGTGGTTTATGTCACTTTAAAGCTTCACAGTCCCAGTTCCCTTCATATAAAAAAGCAGCAAGGCCTGTCCTCAAAAATGCACTTTTTCTGCTCCACAGACAAAAGCAAGCCTTGCAGGTTTAGAAGGATGACATAAAAGTGTTTAAACATGAGCATTTAGCTTAAAGCTGAACAGTATCTGTATCTTTGCATTCCCAGCTAATTAAGTGCACTTAATAAATTGTGAAAATGTCCTTCACCTCGTTTTAGGTGAAGAGCGGGATTCATGATAAGGGATCCAATCACTGAATCAAGGACTGAGAGTTTGCAGCTCATCAGCCCTCGCTGATTAATTACATCTCAACGGCACTTTGTGTTATCGGCATCATATAATGAAGAGTCTATATATCTCTCAGGCACTTCAGCGCACCACGCGGGATGTGTTCTTCCAGCCAGCCAGGGTGCTACTTTACATGTATTAAGGCACAAAAAAAAACAAGGTTACAGTGCCGTTTTCTCCCAAGAACATTCGTGATTTAGAGTTTCCTGACATAGATGATCCGCTGTGAGTTAGATAGCGTGAAGTTCTCATTTCTGTTGCCTTAAACCAAGCTATAACTCTCCATTGTGCTCAGCACCGGAAAGTGGTTGTCCTATATCAAGCCCATCGCTGTCTGTGTTTCGCGGCCCCTCGCAGACATGCCCACAGTGGCTCTTAATTAAGAATGTTGTCACAGAATAAAACTTCAACAGATTGGTTATTGATTGAACCTCCTTTCCTGGCAACAGTCTCCAAATCCCCCATGACTTTTTTGCCAGCGGCAGCTATTACACATGAGCAGTAGGTACTGCATGTTTAACTCCACCATTATTCTCCAAAGCCATTTTGTGTGCTCTATTTTGGTTATGTTTGGCTATTTATCAGTGTCTTTTAACTGAAGATTAAAACGGGTTGTAGCATAATTCTTAAATACATTACACACAGCTCAGCTTCGGTCTGTGGGTTTAAAGGCAATTTAAGATATTAACTCTGATAAAAGCCAGATACTAAACCTGTTTGCAGTCCTTAGGCCTAGATTCCAAGATGTGGTGTAAAATCCCTTCCTGAGGCTTGGTCTCACATACGATTAGGATATTATGCTAGTGTGCGATAAGATATAGTTTAACATTTGTGTTTTAGACCTCAGCTAACCCCAGATCACCTTTAATGATTAGTGCCTTGGAACACTTTTGAGCAAAAAGGCACAATAAAAGCGCCATAAAAGACCATATATAAAGAGTTTATTTGCAAAAACGTTTGCTATAATCAAAAAACCTGATTTCAGAAAATTGTTAAAAATGGAATGGAATCTTTTTTTGCAAATTAACTCTATTTCTTGTGCAAGTTTTTTGTATTATGTTTATTTCTGTATGCCTTCTGAAACCAAATGATAACTCATTAATCATGATGAATATTTTATGATTATTATGTTATTTATGGTAAAGAATAATTTACATTTCAGTCTGTTCCTTGTACAAAACAATCATATATTTTTGTATAAAAATAAAATAAATCATACGGTTTGGAACAAAGCCAGAACTTGACCAGAGCAAATTTCAGGGAATAAAAGTCCTCAAAAACATAAAATGTTGAATTTTCGGGGTGAGATTTGTTTAAAAAGACAGTAGCCAAGTAAACCTCATTAAGTTTGTATGTATGTAGGAGGAGAAACTATAGCGTTCCAGAGAGATTTCAGGCATATGAGAGGGACAGTTCTTGGCCCCTTTTGCATCTCTTTACTATGTCATGCTCTTTCTGGTTTTAATGCCAAATGTACTGCTAAGAATATCAATGAAGTGGATGCCGGAGAGAGAGGAATGGCATCGCTAATTTTTAACGCCCCAAGGAATATTTTCTGCATCATATCAGAAAGAGCTGCAAAGTATTTGATTGATTGGCTGCACATTAAACACAACAGTGCGGAGGTTTCACACAAACATGCAATTCATATGTATGTTCATGTGTCTGTTTTTAAGTTAATTCAATATTTATAAAGAAATAGCATTCTAATTAGCTTTTTCGTATTTATTTTCCTAAGTCTCAGTGGTTAAGGAACCAATACGATCTCCTGTGGTCAGAAATGCTGCTCTTTACTGTAAACTGAGTGGACTAGAAGGTTCTTTTGCCTGCAGGCAAGTGCCCCAATGCCACACAAGGTGCCAGACATATTCTTACCCATGGGACATCTTTACCAGCTCAGATTAATGGCAGCGATGTTCTCTAATGGACCATAAGAGCTGGTTCCTGCAATGCACTCGGTGACCAAGTAATAATTTATTCACCTTTTGCCAGACATTTCACTAGCAATACATGGCAACAACTCTGCTGCCATTTTTTGAAAGTTTCCCTCCACTAAGCATGTGTCTGCACCCCCCCAGAGAACTAATTAATTTTCTGAAATCGTACTTATCTCGGTCCTGTTTTCTAATAAGATGGGATGTAGACATAAATTTGTTGTAGGAAGAGATGCATTGGATGTAAAAACCCAACTTGAATATTTCCAGAATTGCAGGCTTTTTTTGAGTAAAATATTTTTTTTAGACAAATAACATTAAGCCAAAACATCATCCACTTTGTATTCCTGTACCATTTAAATGTAGGATGAAGATTGTGTTGTTTTAGTAGAGTGTATTACATGACTGGTAGTTAAGTGCAGAGAAAACATATTAACTAATCTTACCGGTCTCAGAGGGTAGATAATTAGGCTAGTCAACAGCATCGGGTAAATAAACAGTTCCTGTAATTTTTCTCCCAACTTCAATCGGCTAAATCATGTCGGCTATCAAAAATGCATCTCCCTTTGTGTTTTGCGTCAGTTTTGTGTGTGTGTACCTGTGTTTGTCGCTCACAGTGTGTATGCTCTGAGCTCCCCTGTCCCTTTCAGCTCACGTTGGGGGAGTCTCATGGTGCTCACTTTAATTCTGAAAGGCAGGTCTGTATAAATAATTCATTTCCCCTTTGCTAGCCTTATTTCTGCATGTGGTACAAGTGTTACTGCCAGTCTGCAGGGGAGGGTTTTTGGGGAAATGCAGGAAGGTTACAAAGAAAGTAAAAACGGGTTGGCAGTCATTTTTCCTCTCCTCCTGCTTTCACTCTACTCCTTTTCCCCTTTTCTTGCGCACTGTATGTGTTTTCTTTTGTTTACACATTGTCTTTGTTCCACATATCACCAGTGTGCAGATTGTTTTTTCTGGAGCCAAGAGCGATCAAACACTCAAATACTTTGACGCATGAAATCATCAGAGCCTTACAACATTTACACACAGGTCGCTAGCGAACGTTTTAGAAACCCACTTTTGAAGAATGTGAAATGCCGTGTTGACCTTTAAGGAGCCATCAAGTTAATGTTGTCAGAAATAGCGTTGCTGCTCTCAACTCTGTCTGGTTTGGTCAGCCGAAAAGTTGTGCATTAAAAATGTAAGGGCAACTTTCCGTTTCATGAACAGCCTTGCAATCACTGCATAATTTACTTGCAATGATAATTCACCAAAAATGAAAATCACTTGTCTTTCCCAAAGTGTATCATTTGTTTTAGACCCCCATTGACTCATTATACAGACAAAAATGGTTAAACAAAATCTGCAAAATATCATTTGTATTCCACAGAAGAATACAGGTTTGGAATAACATGAGGATGAGTAATTGACCATTTTCAATTCAATAAGTTGAATTATTTCTTCAAGAATAGATGTAAGCTGTATTTATTTAACAGAGAAAGTTCAATAGTTGTATTTGACAGAAATGTGAGATTACTTGGGCAGATGTGCTGTTTTCTTTTTTTACCCTGACACAGTTACAGACTCTTCCACAGCTTTATAGTAGGTTAGCTCTTATTGTTCAAATGCACTTTTGATATTTTGAGCTGTTTTGTAGGCGTCCTGTCGCTCAGGTTGTAACTACAAAGACCAAGGTCAAGGGTTTGGTTCCCGGGAAACCTCCATACTGATAAAATGCATGCCCTGCATGCAGTGTAAGTCAGTTTGGATAAAAGCATCAGCCAAGTGAAGAAAATGCTGGTAGCTATTTCTCAATGGAATGAACCCGACACCAGCGTCGCCCCGGTCTATATATGTCATCTCATCCCTGCTTGTAAGGTTTAGTCCACCTCTGTTCCACCTAAACCTGAAATCTCTCCCACAGAGAGCTCAGTTAGTAGCATACCTGCAGAAGAACTGCTCAATACTTCCATTCCCTTTTTGGGAATTGTAAAAGGATTTTTGAAATTGTGTTTCCTTGAAATCTGCTTGCAGCGATATGTAGTGGTGTCAGTATTCTCTCTATTCTAAGTCTGTTTAAAGAAGTGTTTCTCTGCTGGTGCGTCATGATGTTAAAACAGGTTGCAGGATTGTACTTTTCTGCTCTTGTCAGGGGGAAAAAACAATGCTAAATGCAAATTATAAAAGGCAACATAACATATAGTAATCAGGCGGGCAAAATAAATAGTGATATTAACTTAAAAAAAAAGGGGAATCTAGGGAACTCCACATTATTCTGGTGCAGATTTATTTGATAGCCAGCAAATTAGAAGACCGCTTGACATGCACTCTCCCTTTGATCTAAGGTAAAATAAAGAAATGAACGTGGACTATATTAAATATGGGTTCACAGGAAAACACCTTTGTTGTTGTTTGTGCATTTATAAAACTATCAGTTTTTCTATTTAGCATATGCCTGTGTGCATGTATTTAGGTAGTAGATTTGAGTTTTTAGTAGATTTTACTTAAATGTTAAATTAGATATAATTATGTAATAGTTACTTAATTTCTTTACTAATGTTAAGTTTACTTGCCATTAACAAGTAAATTGCACATAGCAGTATAGCAAAATTGACTTAAAATGTGTTACAACGACCTTATCAAGTAGGTTTTTTGTAATGTGCAGTCAAATATTTCACAATATTGTTTGAAGTAAATTAATGCAGCCATGGTGAGCATAATAGTCTTCTTTCAAAAACGGAAAAAAAATCTTGCCATCCCAAACTGTTGAACGGTGTAGTGTATATGATATTGCTGGCTCGTCACTTGATGTTTAAAATAACGTCTGTATCCTGAAGTAAGCAACTGAGAACCACTGCTATAAAGATAATCAATGTTGACCCAGACTGCATTATACCTATGCTATGAAGAACGATTTAGAGTCATATGTAATCGAGTGTATGTGAAAGTAATACAAAACTGTAAGTGGGGCATTTTTACTGAATGCGCGCAGATGGCTCCTGCTATGACTTGATGCACATTAGCTGTGATTGCTTTTAAATGATAAGTGTCATTGAGAAGCCTCTTTCCCAAAAATTGCTTTGGCATAAGCAGGGGCATTGAAAAATGAAAAAAAAATGCAGGAGGGAACAGTGTGCGGTTTACAGCTTGTGACTTTATAACCAAACATCTTCCCCAGACACCCTGTCTAACAGACCCTGCAGTCCGTGAGGCTGGAAGAAAAGCGTTTTTCCCCTTGAACCCACAAAATTACTGTCTCGTTATGGTCTATTTGTGTTGGATAGATTTCCTCAGTGCTAATCTCTGCCACAGAGGACATTGATGCAGCACAGTGATAGCGAAGCATTATGTCCAGGCCCAATCCTGCACCACCTCGTCTCCTTAGAGGGCTATTTCCCTTCCACTCTCCCCCGTTTTAATGTCGCTCCATACAATTATACAAGCCTTTCTCATGCACACAATGCTCTCCCCCTGCAATTTCAGCCCCATTTATGATATGGGTTATTATGCAGGCTTAGAGGTGACTTGCAAAAACTTCTGCCGGTAAACAGGGCCTGAGTGGGAACACAACGCGCATACTTTTTCTCAGGTCCTTCGCTCAGCGTTGACATTCAGAAGTCTGGCAGGGAGTGTGGGTGGACCGCTGGGCTACAGGATATAGTTTCCATGACTGCTCAAGCTCACATTTCACAATTCAGATTTGGAAGCTGCTACATGACATGGCACTGTTTTCTCAAGCGGTGCTGCTGGTGGTCTCGGCGTGCGTGGGGACGTCTTATATACAGAGGTTATTGTCAGAACGTGGTTGTTCTGTTAGTCACCTTGAAGCTTTACAGAGCTGAAATGTTCATGTTGATTACTGACTGACATAGACACTGACATTTCTGTGTTTCTTTTGATGTTGCAGTTAGAGAGTGTGTAGAAGACTAGAAGTGCCACTTATAAATTCTTTCTTTTTAATTTCATTTTTGAGAAAAATGTGAATTTTCAAACTGTTAAGCGTTAAGGTTGAAGTATGGATTTAAAATCCATAGTTTTATTCAGTGAAGACTTTTATTTTGTTACAAAATGTTTGTTTAAAATAAATGCCTAAAAGTCCAAAAAAATTATTGCATGTGATGATGACTGTGAAGACTGGATTAATTGCTGCTGAAAATTTGTCACAATAATAAATATATTAACAATATGTGATCCTGAACCACAAAACCATTTATGCATCATATGAAAGCTAAATAAATAAAGTTAGATGATATAAATTAGGATAGGACGATATTTAACCGAGATACAACTATTTGAAAAGCTAGAATCTAAGGGTGCAAAAAAATCTAAAAGTTGTCCAAATGAGGTTCTAAGCAATGCATATTACTGATCAAAATTCATTTACAAAATATATTCATGGAATTTTGATCCATACAATGTATTTTTTATTTATTTTTTTTCTCAATATTATTTCTACATTTTTAAATGAGTGAATAAACGCAGCCTTGTTAAGCATAAGAGAGTTCTTTCAAAAAAATTGAAAAGTCTTATATAAAGGCTTATATAAAAATATATAAAGTGTTTATATGGCTAAAACAATGAAAATCAATAAAAATTAAATCCACTGCAAGTTGACAAATATACAGACATTTTATCCATAAAATATAAGTATAAATTTAAGAATAAAATATGTTATCATGAATGAAATTAGCATTCTCTATATTCATTTGGTGTTTTATTTGCATTCTTTTATTAAATTCACATGTTGATAACTGATTTATTAATTTTATTTGTATGTAGCACCTCTAGTCCTCCATATACCAAGGAGAAAAAGTATTTTCTACATGTTCTGTGGATGGACAGTGATTGATGGGACCTCTGGGCATTCAAGCTAACAAAGTGCTTGTGGACTAACCGTCTTGTCTTCAAGGATTTAAGGTTTTTTTCACCACCTTAACAAAATCAATTCATTGCCATTTCTTCTGAAAATACGTATTGACTCTTCTGACTTGGAGAAAGTGCTCTAGTCAGCAGATTACAGGAGTCAAGTATGGTCAAGAAGGGTTGAAGAGGATCTTTAAGAAGTGTGTATTTCAGGCCAAGATGAGTTTGATAAGTTCCCTTCCTACTTTTTCACTGATCGTTTTTTATGAAAAGAAAAGCAATCACTTTCTATTTGCTATGCATTCATTCAGACTGATTAAACATGAGAGGACTCACAACATCTGTCATTTCAACCAATCAAGATTTGTGTTTATATAGCGTTTTGGATGTCTTTTGACAGAAAGGCTGTTTGTCATGAACCTTATTAAATCCTCTGAGCGCCATTAGCAAACGGAGCACGTTCGCCGAGTTTGTCAAAATGATCTGAGAAGATTTCAGACCACAGTGTTTGTGCTGATTCATGGCATTCATCAGTCAGCCACTGTAATGAGCTTCTTGAATCAATATCAATAAGCGGAGGATGAGAAATGTGATGAGGACGAGAAAGGCCGATTTAACACTGCCTTCTGCCTTCTCATCGCTCTCACTCCTCCTTTTATTGTATTGGATTGGAATCATCTGTCCATCACGGCTTAGTGTATCACTGACACCAGCCTTAACGGACACTAGTATCTTTTTCTCAGATAAAGTACATAAGATTGAGTGATCTTCAGCCTCTTGCAGAGTTTTCGTACATATAAAGCAAGCCTGTTTTCTTAACAAAGATATCTTGCGGTGCTGGAATATAGATTAAATACTCACAATATAGTGGAGCTGATTTTTGATAAAAAACTGATAAATATCTCCATTCTTTCCAGCAAAATGCTGACCAGTGGCAGTTCTGTATTATTAATAGAACTGTAAATGTATTGATTAAATGGTTGGACAGGAGAAATTGGCAAAAACGCCTCACAATATCGCTTTTCTGACATGGCCTTGAAGATGAGTTATTTTAACCAGGATTCGAGCCTTGCAGCACAAGTAAATGCTGAAATCCTGGGTTGTTTTAGTAAATGTCAGACCGCTCGCTTTACAGCAACATGCTGTGTGGAGCAAGACAGCACAACTCAACACGCGGCCCTCGAGCCTTTGCTTTGCTTGCGCTCGCTTGATGTCTTCAACATGGCAACAAACATGTCATCTTAGCAAAGTAATAAGCAGCGGGGCAAGACGCATGACATTATAAGAATGGTAGAAATGTGTCAGGTGGCAGAGATTGCTCTGAAACATATAGTGTATTGTATTGTGCATGGACATTGTGCATGTACATGGACGTCATTTTTGGTTAAAATGGGAGTGATTTAGTTTTCACTTTCAGTCTGTGTCCTGTACGAAACATGAAGAAAGCGGGGGGTTAAATTAGGGTCCAGTGCCTTTGTAGGACTTTCCATGGATCCATATGTGTGTATATATATATATATATCATAAAAAGAAATCATAAAAAAAATAAAATTAAGAAAACACTTTTTTATAAGCATTTTTTATAAGTTATTAAAATATTTACTTTTGTTAAAGCATATATTCTACATGACCATATTCTAACCCTACC
>JAUMHI010000034.1:8836463-8849061 GCA_032359435.1 Enteromius unitaeniatus
TGTTGGAAGGTAAACCTTCGGCCCAGTCTGAGGTCCTGAGCACTCTGGAGAAGGTTTTGGTCCAGGATATCCCTGTAACCAGTCGTCCTGTCTCTGCAGCTGAAAAACAACCCCACAGCATGATGCTGCCACCACTATGCTTCACTGTTGGGACTGTAGTGGACAGGTGATGAGCAGTGCCTGCTCGAGGGCTGCAGTGATGGTTGACTTTCTACAACTTTCCCATCTCCGACACCCGAATCTTTTGTAACCTTGGTCAGATCTGTGCCTTTCCACAATCCTGTCTCTTAACTCTTTAGGCAGTTCCTTTGACCTCATGATTCTTATTTGCCCTGATATGCGTTGTGAGCTCACAGGTGTGTGGCTTTCCTAATCAATAGGGGTGGCACGGTTCACAAAACCCATGCTTCGGTTCGTATTGCGGTTTTAGGGTCATGGTTTTCAGTTCTGTACAGTTCTTGTTATTTTTTCTTTTAATCTTTAACACTTCAGAAATGTACTTCAGCGTATAATATATAGCTTAATTGTCCACAATTTAGGATAAAGTATTAAAAAAAGTTATATCATGTTCATAAAATGAATTGGATGCGTGTTGCACAATACTTGCATACAGTCCGCAGTTCTATCTATTTTATTGTCTATTTATTTATTCTATCTATGTTTTATTTCCGCTGTCATCATAGGTTAATATAATAGAGCGCAGATCGGGCCGCATTTTTCTGTCCGAGCCCGGCCAATGTCCGACAGAACTGTAACCGAATTTTTTTTCTCATACTAATTTATTTATCATAACTATGGGCAAGTGTACCTCGGAACAGTATCTGTTTTACCAAAAGCTGTAATACCAAATATTTATTTGATTTAGTTAATAAAAGTTGACTAAAAAGAAATAGAATAGAAGTTATTTATATATCTATTTATGGCATTATTTTTGAAAGCATCTTCATTATACATCATTTTTACATGAGTGTCTAAGACTTTGAACAGTACTGTAGCTCTGTAGCTCTTGTATCACTCCACTGCCTCTTCTCATATGATGAAGTAATTGAAACTCAAATCAATATGTCATGTCCATTTATTTATTTATTTATTTGGTAAGTAGACATGCAATAAGCGCGGTAATGTACATTCAGCTTGTCATGATCTCAAAATAAACCACTTCAGGATGATACAAGACCCTCCGCTTTGTGTCAGGGTCATGATCACCCTGTCAGGGTTTGTTTTGCGATAATGACCGGCTTGCTATACATTATCCCTTACATAAAAGCTATTTGTTATGCGATCAAATGGCACATCTTCCAGCATAAAATGAAACTATGGAGAAACTCGACATTGAAATATAACTACCAAAAGGAAAAACCTCAGGGGGCAAGACTTTAAAATGTGAACAGTGTGAACAGAAATAAGATTTTTTACTAAGGGTAAATAATCAGAGCAATGTCAAACAAGTTGGTCAAAACCACCACTGGCAGCAAGGTCAGCTGCTTCAAAATTGTGCAAATAGACACTTTCTGTTTTTAACCTTTTTGACACATACGGCCAGGCTTAAACCTTAAGACTGTTATATGATGTAGCAGGAATATAGCATGGCAGCAAGCCTGCAGGCAGAGGCATGTCTCTTACACAGTATTCCCATCAGTTGAGCTACAGCTACAGTGTGTTTATCGACCAAAGATTCTTGTTTTCTTATCGTACTCATCTACTGGACTTTTACACTTTAAAAAATGGTGTCAAGGTCGCCAAAAATACAAGTTTGACCAGAAATTACATATTGATTTTTTTTTTTTGCATGCAGCATGTGGGTTCTTGTGTGATTCCATCTGCATTTATTTGAAGGTCTGTCAGAATCTTTCTAACAAACGTTTCATGTTCCTGTGGAGGGCATCTATGCGATGGTCTTCTGTATCAGGACATGAAGTCTTGACAGGAAGCTGAATACCTCACATGAGTTACCGGGCCTCTCGCTGATTTTTATCTCACCATTACACTCTCATCCATTTTTTTGTGAAGGTTAGGGAGTTGGCAGAAGCCCCTTAAAGCTCTACGGGAGCAAACAGCAATCTTTCCTGAGGCCTTTGAAACATAAAGAACAAAATGCCAGTAGGATTCAAACAGTTCTGTCAATAACGCAAGCTCCCCCTCAATGCTGTTTTGTTACACTTATTCCAACACCATTAGTGCATTAAATGAGTGGGGTGTCACTTTATTGCTATTCCATTATTTCATCCATCCAAGTGTAAAGACAAACAACACAGGAACTGATACACCGATCTGGTAATGGAAAAGAGGTCAGTGCTCAATATGTTATTCTAGCATGCCATAGCCGCAGCAATCAGAGCTCCTGTTCAGCTTCTGCTGTTGACAGCATCCTACTTATGAGATGCAGTTGGTACAGTGACACCTGTTTGGAGTTTTTTCTCTCTATCTGCGTGGTTTTGTTCCCTTGAGTGTTCTGAGCCCCAGCTGGTGAGAGTCTCTCATCTGAGAGATGATTAATGAACAGGCATACAGAAGGCTGCCCAAAGAGCTCTCAGGACCCCACCAGACAGCACAACAGATCTGCTTGTAAATCATCGGTTACCGGTAGCATCCTGTTGTCAGTGCTTTAGTTTTAAAGTGTAAATGTAAGATTCATGCACGTGGGAAATCATTGTGCATGCAGGTGATGGATTTGTTCCTCGTGATGATTGTTAACATGGATGCTTTGTGCGTTTCACTCACAAATGAATTTTTTTCCCCAGTCATTTGATCACTAACAAGTTTTTTTTAACGTTTTTTTAGGTCCACTGTCATCAAGATTTGTGCATAAAAACCTCATTAATTTAGAAGAAATAGGCTATGTTCTATAGTAGATTATATAGTAGGGTATTTAATAGTAGATATGTCAAAAGATGAAGGGAATTTTGATTTCTTATTACCCCTTTGAATAGAAAAGGGTGGCGCTAGATGTCCATGCAAGCTCTTTTCTAATTGTATTTCAATTTCATTTGCAAAAACCTGATACCTTCATGTTTATTCAGCAGCCACTATAATTGTTTCAGTTAATTGATTTGTTTAAGGATTCATCAGAATGACATAAATGGTACATTTTTGGTTTGTGAGTATACTACTTCAAAAGAGTAATTTGCTTGTGAATCTGAATACATATTGCTAGATATGCTGTATATTTGTGAAAATGTGTCAATGATGACCAGTTTTTCATTTGAACTACTATTTTTAAAATCAAGGTGAGTTAAGGCTCACATTGGTTCTTTCTTGCAGGCGGGTTCACAGAGCTGGTGGAGTTGGATGCCAACATAGAGACAGGGAAGCAGCGTGAATGCACAAATAATGTACTTGTCAGACGAAGTCTGTGCTAAACATAAATTCATGTCTCATGAAATGACATAGTACAACTTTTATTACCTAAAATACTCAGAATCTGCTGTCACACATTTAACACGGTGGATTACTTTTCGAGAGCTGAATCACTGCATTTCCAGAGCGCTGGGAAAGAGCATTAAACTACTCTACAAAGAGAGAGAGAACCGTCCGGCAAATTCCCTCGACATTAAGGCAACTTGTTAGACATTATTAAGAGTATAAAGGTCTAAAAACATAAAAGGGCCGAGATAATTCTCTATGAAGGAGAGGGAATCTCATGGGAAGGCTGGTTATGTGAACGTCATTACGTTATCCCAGTTCCATCAAATGACTGCTTTGATCCATCTGGTTCTTGCATAGAATCAATTTTACAGAGTAAATGTGAAAATACAAAGTCTGATATCTACAGTATTTTTATGTGTGTCAAGTGTGAGTACTGTATGCTTTAGTGCATGCAACACTTGACATATAGTGTATTCAATCTTTTATAGGTTCTAAGGAATTCTATGTATTGAGCATGCATATTATGTTGAAATGTATCTATCTCAGTGTGTCTCTAGATTCTAGGAAAAACAGGAAAGACATTTACAGGAGTGTTTCCCACCTGGCCATTTCCTCTGAATTGTTCACTCTCTTCCTGTTTCTGTGTATCTCATATGCTCTCCTGCGTTCTGGAGTGTAATTGTCCATCTGTTTGACTTGATCACATGGGGAATTCAGTGTGATTTCTCTCATGCAATTTATTGCAAGTGACATTTAAAAAGCTAGAATTTCATTTGCAAGAATCCTATAAATGCTAACACAAAGTCGAGCAGAGTCACTAAAGGTGCCCTACAGCAGTTATGTAAGACAGTCAAGTCCCTAATGACTCAGTAAGAGTCACTGAATCACTGAGTCATTGCACATTACATTGTGTGGGTAAATGTTTGTTTAAGACCACTATGCCACATGCAGGTAAAATGAGTTTGAACTTGCAGCTGGAGATTTTATACAAGCATCCATTATTGCCTGCAAAGTTAACTTTGTACTTAAAAGTTATTTCATTCTCAGGCATTTATTCAATTGTGAAATTTCTGCAGCACTGGTGGCACCAAATAGAATTAATTTTTTTTAGTTTTACTGGACTGATTTGGCTAGACATAATGACTTAAATAATAGGCTTAAGTTATACAGTAGCCTGAGTTAGTACTACATTTACATTTAGTCATTTAGCAGAAGCTTTTATCCAAAGAAACTTACAAATGAGGACAGTGGAAGCAATCAAAATCAAGAGAAAAGCAATATGCAAGTACTATGGCAGGTCTCAGTTAAAACAATACACATGGCAAGGTTTTTTTGTTAGTATATAATAAATAAAAAGACAATAGAAAATTAATAGAGAACGCTAGCGTTAAAGTCCTTTTTTGCTTTTTGTTAATTGCATAATAAATATAATATAAAGAATATACAGGGTGGGCCATTTATATGGATACACCATAATATAATGGCCACCATGGGCACCACCCATCTTGAAAAGTTTCCCCCCTCACTTCATCTAGCATATACTAATGTGCCACAAACAGGAAGTTAATATCACCAACCATTCCCATTTTATTAAGGTGTATCCATATAAATGGCCCACCCTGTAGAAGCTAGTGTTAGCGATTTTGTTTACTGTTTTTTGGAAAACAAAATGAATAGTAAATGAATAGAGCGCCAGTGCAAAAAGGTCAAGTTTTTTTGTTTTTGTTTTTTGTTTTAGAATAGAGAGTGATAGATTTAGAGTGTCAAATAAAGCTGACAGAATTTTTTTTTCAGCTGATTCTTGAAGATGGCTAAGGACTTGAGTTTGGCAGTTCATTCCACCAGGAGGTGGAATATAGGTTTAATATAATAGTCTGTGAAAGTGCTGACTTCTAGAGGACTCAAGAGTCTGAAGTTATGAATTTATGTAAAATAACGCTTAAAGGTCCATGCTCTATCACATATGAATAATCTTTCACCTGAATTAAGCCCAACCAGTGAATGATGTTATCTAGGGGTGTAACGTTACACAGCCTTCAGTAATATCTCGGTTTTAACAGTTTGGTATGGTTTCAGTATAGCAGTTGGGCAAAAACTAAACATAAAATATATTCATTAGTTAGTGACTGTCATAACTTTCTTCATAACAGATTCATTTAGACATAGACTATAAAACAAAGACTTGACTCTATAGACTAGAGTTAATGGAAGTTATATGTGTATTGTAATGGTCAAAGCAGATGCATTACAAATGTCAGTATCTTAGGATACTGAAGATATAAGATCTAAGTGGTTCACTTGTAAATTCAAATTGCTGAAATACAAATAGAAGACAGAAAACAAAGAGAGCAGCACTCAAAAGGCACAGAGCTACATAAAGTCTATATTTAAGTGCATTTTTGTAGGTTGCATAAAATAGCTGATACAAAACAGCTATGGCCGCTCATTCTGCAGCTTTGGTGTTCTCGCCTCACCTATACTGTAAAATCACTAGAATGTATAGCCTCTTGCAGGTTAGCATGTTCATTAGCATTCTTAAAAGGAAAAGTTTAAGGGCTCTGAGCCATGCATAGTTTAACATTTTGCCCATGATTTAAATTCTGGTAGGCCAATGTACCTTTTGCCCAACAGAGCCATTAGACCATTATAGGGTAAGGCACAAAATAGTGTCTTAGATCAGAATGACAGGCTCTGTGCTTTGTGCTAATGTGGAGCTCTTTGCCCCTAGCACTTAGCTTCATGAATGTGAACTCTTGACAGCTGTTGCCAGTAATAACACTACTCTCACACAACAGTAACGGGACAGATCCCCCAAGCATAATGGTCTGTAGGGGTAGAGATATATTACAGTAAGTCTCATCAGTGCTAATAAGCTCCTGAGGGGCTCTCAATAACAATTAGTTTCATCATCTGATCCCCAAGCTACGTGACACACTCATGAGAAACTTTGACCGTCATATGCCAACAACCGTAGATATGTGTTCTCGGTGCACTGGGTAAAAATACCAGCGCATGATCATTAGTTGACATTAATGTTATTCTTCACACTGTGAGCAGGGTAATAAAGAAGATTAATTTTCTTAATTTCTACTGATTTTGTCTAACCATGAAGATCATTTACAATTGTAGATAAACAGCACATGAAGCAGAAAACAACACTGCAAGTGTAACGGGGTTCAAAAGTGTTAAAGTGTGTTCACAATTTAAAGAGCTCCTATTATGGATTTTTTTTTGAAAATGCAGTGTGTATAACCGCTCTAAGTGAATGAAAGCATCATGCAAAGTTTTAAATCTGAAAGTGCTCCGTTTATAAAGTTATTGTCTGTCAAAAGAAAGAGTCAACTCTGAATCATTGAAACGGGTCATTTTTAAAAGGAATCCCAAGCCATTTGGTGTTCATGAAACATTTGCATATTGCCCGCCCACTAGTTGCGTGTGCAGAATTGGGAAACATGATTTTCGCATTGGTCTGAATGAAAATGCAAATTCATTCTTGGCCACTTGGTGCCGCTTTTGGAGCTTTATAAATAGCTGTTTCCCGGTAACGCTGTACACAAAGCAGCACTGACAAACACTGGTTTAACCTTTTGAGCGGTTCGGTCCCACATATGGGATTTTTCGTTCCGTGCCCCTGGGAGTACGCATAACTGCCAAATTCAAACTGAGCTTTTGCGCATTTGCTGGCGCTGAGCCAGAGAGAGAAGTGCACTGTGCTTGTCATATTATCACAACTATACAGGGTTCTTAACCACATAATGCATATTTTAGGTTTTAGTCATTTAGATACACATAAGCACTACTGAAACAATACATTTAGAGCTTGTAAAATACACAAAGATGTCTATGGAGGCAACAATAACAATCCATTCAAATTTCATTTGCTGATGTGTTTTATTCATATCAGATATTACATATTGTAATTAGCTATAAAGTTCACTCAGTTCTTCACTCAGTTCACCAGCCACTTACTATCGGGAGAAATTGATGAATTTACGGGCTGTAAATCCGACTGACGGGACTCTCTGAACTGCACACGAACAAACATGGTGGCGCCCATCTCATGTTACAGATCACAAACAAGATCATTTATAAATTGATCAAAGCACATTTACATATATTTGTGAATCAAAATATCAGATTGTTCATGACACAGTGAGATGTGAATATTTGAAATAAAAAAAGGAAAACTAAATAAAAGCGATCCATCTGTCTTACAGCGTTATTGTGCTCGCGGTATGTCACGTGACAAGAAAGACGCGTCGCCATGTAAACAGTAAAGGAAAACGTTCCTAATAACCGTCGCCTAAAAAAAGCTCACTCTGGGGGGACCGCTGGAATATTTTAAACTCACCACTGAAAGGGTTAAATAGAATCAACCAATCACTGCAGATTAGCTTCACGCAAAGGAGGGGTTTGAAAAAATGTATCATTAACTAATTATTTGAGAGTTGTTGAGCAAATAAGGTAAAAATAAATGTATATTATCATTTTTTTGACCTTGCATGCTTGTCAACCTGTCTTTGGGGACTCCCAAAACTATTAACTACAAAATATTAACCTTTAATTTCATTTTTTTATCATGTAGTAATGCTTCAACCATTGCTTTCAAAGTCACTTTTAAAACAAAGCAGCTTTCGGTTTCGATATTTTTGTGGGAACATTTTTCAACCACATTGATATTCCTAACGCATGGATTGCTAATTAAAATAACTGACTTGTAACAATTTGCATAACAATGCTAAAATTAACTCTGAGATGCATGCATGTCTATTGGATATATATGTATCAAACTGCAAATGCACCTTCCCCTTTTGATTCAAATTCATTTGGCAAAGTTGATGATGCATATTGATTTCATATGGGTTCATTCATTTTTAAGTACTGTTTGATGCGCCGCTACCCCAAGGGCTAATTAGTACAATGAATTCATTCATTCTCCATTAACACAAAAACATGCTTTTGTTTTTCCCAAACAATGGGAGAGAAAAGGCATCTGGAAAGGGCAGAAGGCTGACAGGCATTGGTATTTCAAATCGTCTTCAGCTCAGACTGACTACACTCACTCAGCCACAGGCTTGATGACTCCACCTTTCTCCGCTGCATCAGTAACTACTTTTGAGCACCAGCAGGGTGAATTTTGGGTAGAAAAATGCTGTGGTTGTGTTGTGCTCCTCTGTGTTGTTGACAGGCTGGTCAGGTGTGGGAGGGTGGGAACACTTGAGGGACGGTGCAGACACCCTGGGTAGCTCTAATTGGCCCCAGGTGAATAGTTATGTCAGCGGTGGAGGAGCGTGGGTGCTATAGAGGGCCTTATGGAAGAGTTGTGCACTGATCAGTGGGAATGAGAGGGGAGGATCGATCACGATTACAAATTCAATCATATCCCAAGTGCTTGTGTGATGTGATTATGATGGCTGAGAGGTGGATCGTAGGTGGAGTAGTTTTTGGCTTCAGCCAGTGTTGTTTGCTCTGCTGATTAGTTTGAGATGTCACTGGCCAGAGTTCATCATGATGCCACTTCATAGGATGAGTATGAGTTATGAATAGCGTGTGCTGTCACAAATGAGGCCTGTTTCGCTCTGCATGCATAAGTAGTGCGTAAGCAAAGCTGCAGCCTGACTAACAACGTCTCTGCGGCATGACAGCTGTGGCTTTAAACAGGAAAGAAATGATTTCTGAAAAGTAATTGCTTAAATAACACACATAGGTTATGAAATGTAAGGATATATGTATCATATATAATGTATAAGCATCACGATATCACTATCATGTCCAGAAATGTTCATTATGTAAAGGGTTAGTTCACTCAAAATAGGAAATCATCATCATTTGCATCATTTGTTCCAAACCTGTATGAATGTTTTTATTTTGAATAATAGTGGGGGAAAGGAAACAGTTTCTGGTCCCTATTGACTTCATAATAATATATTTTTTTCTTACTATTGAAGTCAGTAGGAACCAGCAACTGTTTGGTTACCCCACAATCTTTTAAATATCTTCTTTAATGATCATGTGACACTGAAGACGAAGTAGTAGCTGCTAAACATTCATCATAAACAATTGATGTTTTTAAATATTACAATATAACTTTTTTTTTTGGTTAAACAAATGCAGCTTTTGTGAGAATGAGACTTTTTTCAGAAGCATTAAAAAACAGATCCCATTCATTTTTATATTTTACCTTATTTTATTTTACAAAGAGTAGTTTGTGGTATTTTTTCATGTTATAAAAATATTGCAAGATGTTGTGTTCATAAAAATTGTTATGTAATAAGTTAGATATGTGCTCATTATTAGCGAATTAGCAGTGTGTTTTCTCAATGCAGAGTCACGCTGCTTACGTGAACAGTGTGAAGACTGTGACCTGTTAATATGGGTGCCAAAACACATACATGCCGCTTATGTGTTAGTGTTAAACAGCCTTTAGCAGAAGAAGAGAATGAGCTTCTCGCTTGAACATCGATTTTTGGGGAGATAGTCAGCAAAATCAATTTGCCTTTTTTTTCTTTTTTTAAGATCATTTATGTGCCAGAGGTAGAGTGTAAAGTTGTTAAAAGCTGTGAGAGGAGGAGGAAATGAGCAATATTGTCAAGCTGGAGGAACTTCCTGAAGGTTGGCTAAGATCATCTGACAAGCCTCGCAGGGGAATAAAATCAAAGCTCGGTTCAACATCAGCTTCAGTTAGCCTAACGTGCTTTAAAAAGCGCAGAGCAGTCAGGCATCTCATTTTGAGGAGACTAACCCTTTTATCAGCAAGTTTAACCTACACAACAATTAACATGCTACTTTCCTTATGATGACTAGCATCTCTGGGAGCTTTGATGTGGAAATGAGTGCAGGTCGCTTTTTTCCCCCCTCCTTCTCCATCTCAGAGTATGTTTACATAACGCAGAGCGCTGGGAGCCAATGAGAGGCAGCGTGCCAGTGCTGCCAGGAGAGGACCGATAGATCTCAGTGTCTGATCTCCGCTTAGCCATGGGCACTGAGAGGCGGTGGGAGAACCCGGGAATACATTATCCACTCAGGGAATTTTAAAAAGGGGGAGAAAGGTGGAGGATGGAAGAGAGTGAGAGATAAATGGGGGGGGGCTGTTGGGAAGGAAGAGAGAAGATTCCCACAGACGATTTGGCCGGATTCGCCAACCCCGTTGTTCTCTCTTTGCCTTTCACTTCCTCACTGAATGAATTGCTCCATCCAAGTGCTTGCTAATGTACTGTACTTTTGTCCTCATTCCTCAGTTTGCTTTTGCTTTATTTATTTACCCGAACAGGAGCTTCTATCCGCTCAAGGTCAAACTCACTTAAGTACCTCCATCTGCATTACGTAACCCCAGTAAATATTCTCTTTGTTTCTCTTGCCTGACTCGAATACTAAAGCGTGTACCAAGTTGTGCATGCTGATTTCGAAAGTTAGAGAGGAATCTCATCTTGCACAGCTGATTGAAGTTTAGCACCGCATCTAATTAATTCGATTTAAATATTTCATACACATAGTCTGATTACTGGTGTGGGCGGATACTTGCACAATCAACCGATGCTTCATTGATTACTCTACTGGGAAGACCAGCGCTGAGCAGCGTTCACTTACACGTGGGTACAAGATGGTTTGTGCTAGTTTGGTGTTGGACATTGGTGGTTGATAAAAGTAGCCTTGCTAGTCAGTGACAACTTGTGGTTGGTCAGGGTTTGTTTGGTTAGGATAGCCCAGGTACATCCTTGTGTAAAATAAAATAAAATATTGGAAGTTTATTTTAATATTTCATTTTAATGTACATTAACAGTGCATTTTTCTTCTTTCTCTGTTGAAGTCACGTATTGTCACAGATTATTTTATATTTTTTATTTGCAAGCATTATTTAAGTTATTAATATTTGATGTGTTTTTTAATAGTCCAGGATAAAAAAAATGGCACATCTTTAATCACACACACCAGGGGTCTCTGTACAAGCTGAGAAACTGCCATTAAGATGAATGGAAGTGCCAACAGATAGCTTTCTCTTGGTATTATAGACCCTGTTGGATAAACCAGCAACCTAGTGTCCAAAACATAATATGAGCTGGATACCAGTTATGTTTTATGTTGTATTTTAATATGGTTGTTTCTGGCTGTATTTATGGGTGTAGAAATGTTATCATGCATCTTTTATGAAAACCTTGAGGAATTTTTTGAGTGGAGGCTATTTGCAGCTAGAAGTGATTGCTAAATATTCTTAGTTTAGTAAATCAAAAAAAAAACAAAAACAAAAAAAAAACAGACTGTGTGCATACACTTTCATACACAAATACACTTTCTGCTCTGATTTAGTATATATGACACGTGATGTCTTGTACAGCAAATCACCTAAAAGAAAGAGAAATCCTGAAGTGAAAAGTGTGTTTCTGGAAAGTGCCATAGTGGGATGAAAATAAGTGGCTCAAAGTGCAATACTTATCCCAGACCTCGATAATTTGCTGGACACAGACCAAACCTCAGACACAGCACAGCGCCAGGGACCTGGAAAATCAATCGATGTGACAAACTGCTTGCCATCTGTTTAGGAGAGTCTTCCTCCTTTGAAACCACCTGCCGAGGGACATTGATCTCAGAGACTTGGGCGAGATATCATTAACATTATTTGTGGACTATGCCAACTTGCCAAGCATGAGTATTTTCAAAAAACTAATTTTTAACATAAGTGTGGTACCATGGTATTTTGGACATGTTAGTGTTATTTAGACGTTATAGTTTTAAATTTTTTTTGACTGTGTACTACACAAGTGCAATAGTATTTAGAGCTGGGTTCTGTGGTATTTAGTTTTTATTATCATGTTTTTTGTTAGTCAGTGTTGTACAGTAATGGCATCAGATGATAATACTATTAATATATCTTGTACTAAAATCTTTACAATGATGTAACAGAAGTACTTTGTGTCACATAAGAGGCGAGGAGATGGTCGGATTTATTCGCAGATTGTTTATTTGAAAACACAGAGTGAGACAGGCAGGGTCAATCAGCCGCAAACAGGAATAGTGTAGAAAAACAACAAATACTAGGGATGCAACGGTACAGTGAGCCCACGGTTCGGTTTGTATCACGGTTTTCTGGCTACGGTAACGGTTCGGTTTCGATACGTCAATATTACTGTACAGTACTGTATGTGAGCTCTAACATAGCGGGTCATTTGCCCTTTCTATTTCAAGTTATCAAGGTACAGAGACAATATTAAATGTAAAAAAGGTACAGATTAAGTCA
>JAUMHI010000034.1:8857831-8893640 GCA_032359435.1 Enteromius unitaeniatus
ACAGCTCTCTTTGATACGACTATTAAAGAAAATACCCCAACTCAGCATGTCACTGCTGTTCTCATTTTGTGTAACACAGGTTGTCTTGTAAACAATTTTGATTAGAAAGCTGGTTTCATTGAGAAGAGGCCTGCTTTGACATCTTGCAGTAATTGTTTCTGGTTTTGCAATGACACACATTTCCATCTTATGCATATTTTCTTGAAAGGAGGATTGAGAAGGTTAAGCAGTTGCATTTTTATCCTGCATTAACTGGTTATAACCTCCCAAAAAAAAACACAAGTGCTGATGTGCTCTTAATGATCTGTATAAAGTAGTCACTGCAATGCTTGTGTACATGTAGTTTCTAACAATGTTTTAAGAATTTTGAATGGTAAGACATGGAAAGTTATGGCTTTAATTAAATATAAATCATTGACCACATTAGAGGTTGTCAGTTTCAACATGATCAAATTTGAAGCTATGTAAATGGTTAAAAGGAACAGCATCTTTATAAAATTTAAATAACCGCTGTTTATCATTAATGTGTCAGGTAAGTTTACTTTTTACCTTTTAATTACCCTTAAGTATACAATATATTCCCTGATAGAGCTGACTAGCCATCATTTCTCACATGATCCTTCAATTTTTTTAAGATGCTTTAACAGAACAGCATTAGAAATCCTAATATTAAAAGTTCTTGGTATATTTACATTAAGGTGTACATGTTACATGTTCTTACAATATAAGAACAGTAAATTAAGCATAGTTACATGCAGGTAACCCTAAACCTAGCCATGAAGTATGTCAATATTACTCGGTACTTAAGTATAATTACACTGTGGCAAGGACAACTTACAATAAAGGTGCCACACAAACAAATGTATCTTTAATGAATAAAACGATTTCAAAAGGAATGAAGGTTCAAATATTACAGCAAATATCCCAGTAAAAAAGATCCTTGCAATGCAAAACCAGCATTGGTAGATAACATTTATTTATGGATCTTGGTTTGCTTGTCCCGTAGTATCAGGTGACCCCAAGATTTTATCAGGGCAAACATATTGAGTAGTTGTGTGTTGTTGCTGCAGTGCTGATGGGATGCTGCTCTTCAAAGGCAGTTCAAGCCTTGAGCGCTCGCCCTTATATTTAGATCTGCAGCAAAGACATAATTGTTGCAAGCTCTTGTTCTTCTGCTTTTTTATTTTGTGTGTAGTCGGCCACACATTGATGGCTAGCATTTGTGTCTTGGGGGTTGGTAAAGATTCCTCGTTATCATCCTCAAGTATCCTAATAAATACAGAATACCAAAGTCAATAATGTACAAAATCTAAGAATAGATCACCCAACAATGAAAATTCAGCCATTAATGACCCTCACATTGTTCCAAACCCCGAAGACCTATGTTAATCTTCAGAACACTGAGAGTTGTGCTGCTTTCACTTGAACAAAGGTCTTATAGGTTTGGAACTAAATGAATGTGAGGAATTAATGAAAGAATTTCCATTTTTGGGTGAACTAACCTTTAAATATCAGTTTCCTCATTAAGGAAATCATAATAATGGAATAGAATAATGATATAGCCAACAGTACATATGTTATATATATATATATATATATATATGTGTGTGTGTGTGTGTGTTTGTGTGTGTGTGTGTGTGTGTGTGTTTCCCTAACATGGCCCCTTGGTTTTTACACATTTTAAGTGTTTATGAATTATGGTTAGGTGTCACAGTCTGTCGTTGTACCTCATGTCATGTGTGGAACCCATGAAGACAGGCTTCATAGTCGCTGAAGGATATGAAGGACCCTTATCCACCCAGTATTTGTCCTTCTCAAGGAGAGGAAGATTTTGATGCATGTCATCTACAGCTAGCATGGAAACCTAGATTAAATTAAAAGCATTGGCAAGAGCGGTTATGATCCAACATGTGCTTATTGATTCATGCGTGTATTGATTTACTAACCTGAATGTTGCGATCTATGAGTTGGTTGGTCTCAAAATCATCGTCATCTTCTCCAAATGGGTTGATAATAAGTTCCCCTACCTTTAAGATCACGTGTACCCTTAATTTTAGAGAAATCAAACCACTGGTGTAGTACAAAATATACTCTCATATTAGCAATCGTACCTTCAACCAACCAGCGTAAAAGAAGAACTCCAGCAGAGTGAAAATGGGGACATAAAGGTCCAGATGAATTTTGTCTTCATCGGGTTTCTCCGGTTTTACAAACTGCCTCCCAATTAGGCAGAACATAAAAAAGGAGTACACAGCCACGGTCACTACCTGCATCCAAACAGAAGTGAGATGACCAGAGGTCGACACCCATGAAAGATCTGTCAGATGTGCTTCACCTGTGTGTACACCAAGGGAATGCTGATCCAGTCGTAGTGGAAGAGCATGCTGCATTTTGATCTATAGTTATTCAGCTCCTGACAAAGAGGAAGAAAGGAAGGAATTATTGTGCTTTTATGGCACATATGCATCACCTTGACATTTTTAAACACTTACATCCATGAGCAGTCGCAAGGCTATATCATCTTTCACACGCCCTTCTTTTCTCGCTTGTGATGCTAGATTTGCAAACCATGTCAGTGGCATCCAGTATTTGTTGAAGTCAGAGTACAGATGGTTTAGTTTTTTGAGCTCGTCTGTGGTCATGAATCCTGCAAAAAATAAAATGCCAAATAAATGCCTTCCAGATTGTAATTCTGACAAAGTGTCTGGTGTTGAATAAGACAACGACATGCTAGATGTTTTCTTTGGTATAGCCTTCCAGCAGCTCAGTATTTCAGCTTCAGTAAAAGAAATCAATTTTCTATAACCTGCTATTAATCTAATGGCAAGAAATGTATTGCCCTTGCCAAAAACATACATGAACAGTGAGTAGTCTTATTCACAAATTAATATCTTCTTATCAACTAATTCTTTTTAGTGAATCAAAAATGCACAACACAACTAGATTTGACAGCTTCACAATAAAAGTTTTTTTTTTTGTGAGTTAAAAACACACAAAACGACGAGTCTTGGCAGCTTCACAAATGGTCCCATGTAGAAAATTTTTAAATGCATTCTGGGATATACTCCAATCTAACATGGGCTTGTTTATATATTTATTATTAGACTTACCAACCGAAAACATATTGGGGCAGTTTCCTGAACAGGGTTTAAGACTAGTCCTAGATTCAAATAAATGTTAAGAGCTGTCTAAACTGGAAAAAAGCTTGCACTAAGATATCTTAAAATACATTATTGTCATTGTTTGGTCTTAAAATGCTCACAGATAATGCATTTTTGTAAAAAAAAAAAAAATCTTAAATGTCCTAAAGTAGCAAAGGTCTAGTCCTGGCTTAATCTAATTCCTATCCAGGAAACCGGCCCTATGTGTGTGTTTTCACAACATTCAGAGAACTTAAAATTGTTAGCTGGGATGACTCTGATTAGCCTGTTCTCCAAACCACATACTTTATGGTCAAAAGTTTATGTCAAGTAAAGTTCACCAACACATAGGTTTGAATCAGTCCAACAAATCCTTAACTCAAATATGTTATAATAATTTACTGACACATTACTGAACTGCAAGTTAAAAACTTTTTATGTAAAAAAAAAAAGTTTTATGTAAAAAGCATTACGGAGTATCCAATAGTACACTAGTAAACAATGCAAAGGCTTTTATCGTAAAATTGTTTACAATAAAGCTTTAGTACCTTTATTCCTCACAGACAAGTTCTTACCTGCCTCCACGATGTCCTCCATAGCTGGGAATCTCTTGCGTACTCGTGTGCTGATGGAGCGCAGGATGAGGACAGACGACAGGTTTGCGTACCTCATCAGAGTTCTCCTCAGCAGACGACCTCTTTCATCTGTGCCGTGGACGCTCCCAGACACGACCATCATCAGGTTATCAGGAAGGGGGAAGCTTGTGTATTGACCCCACCAACGCTGAAATGCCTGGGTGACATAGAAACCTAACAAGCACCACAGATCGGTATAACTTACTAGATGAAACCCAAAGAGTTAGTAATGTCTTGTAGCTATGGTCAGAACATTTATGCTCACCAAGAACAAATGACATAGGGATGAGTTTAGCAAACTTGTTGCAGTGCCGTGCAAGTCGCTCAAACACCTCTTGTTGTGTGTTATTGAGGACACATCTGTAAGATGAATAACCAAGACCATATCAATGATCAAGCTGTTATTTAATATCTTTATCTTTCTACTAAATATATACTAAATAGTCGTTTTCTACTAGTAGTTTGAACTGTATTGGCATTATATAAAGTGGCATCTTATGATTTGGCACTCAAAACTTCAGCCAAAAGAAATGGTAGAAATGGTAAACTATGTGGATTAATAATGTTTTGAATGTCATAATACCTGTACAGAAAACTGATGAAGCCGTACAGTAAACAGAAGACCAGGAATTCTCTGTATAGAAGCTTGTAAATGCTTCCTTTCCATCTGAAGAGTAACTTTGAGAAGCCTCCAAACTTAGCATTAGCCACCTTGAGCGTGTAAGAGACCGTCATGGTGGAACACTAGAGAAACACTCAAACAATTAAGCCGTTTTGTCATATAGCACAGTTTTTTTGTTGTCGTTCTTACCTGAGTGTTTTAAGCTCGTCTTCTTTTAAAGAGAAAGCACACCTCTTGTTTTCGCTCTTATATATTTGTCTTTAATGTGGAGCTATCAATCCATCCTGTGATTTATGCTTTGGGAACCCAGTTTATAAGAACATGTTCATTATCAATGTCAGTCTCATCATTATGAATGATTGCTGTGTGTTTTCCACAGTAATCAAAGTTAGAATTTATGACTAGGAAGTCAGCACTTGATTGTACATTCTGCAAATTGTCTTTAAAGTTCTTCGTTTATAATAAAACATATATTTTCTTTTTGTTTCACAATGATCCCAAAAAACCAATTGTGGTTCTCCAGAGAACCTTTAGTGAAGAGTGCTTAAAAGAAACACTTTTTATCTTAGTGTGAAGAACAATATAATGATCTGGGAAACTTTTTGTGCAATGAAAAGTTTCCATGGATGTTAAAGCGTCTTCATAGATGCCACCAAAAACAAGAAAAATGGTGTAAGAGTGTGATGCGTATTGATATTAGTATTTAATAACAACATAAAACGGATTTAGGAATTCTTGGATGCAGTATATGCAATAAAATCAGAATTTCATGAAATGCCTTAAGTTGTGCGTAAATTATATCAAGTGCAAACAGATTTACACAGCTGTTATAAATCCTCTTTTATGTCACCGTTATAAAACCATTCTCATGTGAACTGCTCATCGACAAATACACCCAAAACAAGTTCTTCTAAAACCGGTGATGCTTTATATCCCAAACAACCTAATCAAGAGGAAAGTGATCATTTGCTCACACAGCTGTTATAGGCCTACTGAATACTTATACAGCAGATTTTTCAGCAAACTTTAGGGGGCAGTAGAACGTTTTGGGATTTGGGAGGCCCATCACATCTCTTTAGTTCAGTTCATACAACCTGAACCCCTTTCTTGTTAAATAAAGCAAAAGCTTGATCACTTTTTTTAATCCCAGACTTCCCCTTTAAACATTGTTTACATATCCTGTTTTCCAGCTGAATTCAATCAGGTAAGAATGAATCATGATAACATTTTCTTTAGATATCTATTTTATGTAAAACACATCAATAGTCAAACATGTATAAGAATCAATAAAAATAATAGCTTTAGCTCCTAAAAGATAATTCATAAAATTATCTTCTGTTAAAGGAAACATAACATTTTTGTTTTAGCATGTCTTTGTCAAAAACTGCAAAGCACTGAAAAGTATTTATATGCTATAAATCATGGCATGTTCTTAATTGCAGTGATGGTTAAAATAATTAGATTGTTCTAACACGCTTTTATTCTCAGTTGTAATTCTGTCTGTTCAGACAAGCTTTGAAAATAGACATTTCACAACTGTAAAGTGCCCAGCACAGAGCCCAAAATATAACACTCCGTCCCATAGCAGGGCAGGTAGAGATGCCTGTGAGGCGCTGCAGGTTTTACTGGACGGAGTAACCCAATGCTATAATTACAAACTCCCACACAGGGGGAAATCAGAGCTAGCTTTCTATTACTGCTGAGTGATTTCAGCCACTAATGAAAGGGCCGGGGCATGATGGGGGCACAGAAGCAGATCTTGTGAAAGCCGGTGTAAAACTCTGGAATGGCTATATTCACTTCATACTTGGTCCCTTAGGACAGAGTGTCATGAAGAAATGCTTTCACAAAAAAAAACAAAAAAAAACAATTCGAGCCTGTGGTCCAATTAACTAACACTGAAAGAGTTAAAAACATACAAAACAACAATTATGTGAAAAAGCATTTATTTAAAGACAACAATTTCAGGATTGTTTGATGATGTCACACGTAAATAAATCACAATAAATTCATCCAGAAAGTCCAGTGTAACTCAAGATTACAAAAACTGCATATTTTGTTCAGTGTTGTTTGACTGTCTTTCTTTTTCTGACCTTGGAGATTTGTTCTGTCATTATGTCATATTACTGTTACAGTACTGTACAGTATTTATTACCATTTTGAATTTGATTAAATTTTTTTATTTTCTCATGTAGTTTTACATTTACATTTTAGTTCATCTTTCATGCATTTCTGTCATTTTGTAATATTACTGTTTGGTTTTAATTTATTATTTATTGTCTTTAGTACTTAAGCTTAAACCTATTTTATTTCATTATGCCAAGACAACATCTCTCATTTTCATTTAAGTTTTTAACATCTTAATTTTTCATCTAATATTTATATTTTCTTTCATTTCAATTAACCAAAATACACAACCTCTCCTGCTTTATTTAGGCTTTCCACTGAAATCTGCTCATGTTATATTTTACTTGCCAGGTCAGTCTTGATCTTATCTAAAAGCCACTTAATTTGACAAGCATTGCTATTTCTGTTTATTTGATTATACAAGTTTTTACCTTGCTAAAAATACATTAATTATTAAAAAAGCCAAAATAATGATTACATTAGCTGAGGCCATCTGTAGAAACAGGCTATAGTATAGACTGACTAAATAATCACTGTTTTCATCAGTTACATAGACAGTAACCCTCCAGAATTCTGTGTAGGTGAGAAATGTAAGTTCATCATAGATCCAGTTTTAGCAGATTTGATTACTCTGAATTGTGGTTCTGTTTAAGCTGTATGTGACACCAAACAGATTTTACATTGACTCTAAACTCTGTAACTGAATGTGAAACAAAGTAATATTACAATAATAAAACTTCTCATCTAAATTACAGTAGAAGACGAAGATATGAAAAAATCTCAATATAATGAAAATATCCAGGCGACAGCTATATGATAGCTTATCTTGGCAACAGAGTCTGCAAACAGCTCCATTTGACACTTTATCAGAACAGTAATTCATTCACGTTGTATGCAAAAGTAATGGCTTTGCACGGCGCAGTGACTTCCTTTAACAGCAACGCTCGCTCTGCATTTGCAACAAAAGGGGAAACATTCTTACTGAAGGTGAAGTCACATTAGCCACATTTCAGCTACATTTTGTGTGAAAAAATGTAGTCACTTTCAAAACAAGCAGCGAGGCAAAGCTGTGATCTCCTCTTTTTTGCGAATTCTTACTGGACTGACTGGATTCGTCCATGAAGTGAATGTGACCTCACCTTCAGACTTCCCAAAACGCCAGTGTACTTGCTAACATCTCTGAGTCAGAGTACTGTCACGAGAGGTCCACATTCTCATACTCTCCATGATCGGAGTCCTCGATTTCAATCCCGGGAACCAGGCTGTAGTATTCAGTGGATTGGGTCAGGTACGCCTTCTCCCGATCGGCTGAGTCCTTCATCACTTCGCTCACACTCACATTGTCCAGGTCCTGCTTTCCCGCGGTCCCCTCTGTGGAGCAAGTGGAGGGCGGAGGGGCCAGTGAGTCCACAGAGCCCAGTTTGATCTCCACCTCCTCATAAATATCCCGAGTGCTGTCCAACAAATTGGACGAGGGCTGAAGCATCAGCTGGTTCTTCAGTATGAGCTCTTTCCCACCGTCTACAGACACTGCTGTCTCCCCAGTTGGCAGCTTGGCATGCGGCCACCGTCCGTTGCATTGGGAGTTGTTGGATCTTTTGCGAGTCGGGCTGAACGAGGAGCTGTCTTTCCTCTTCTTCTTCTTCCTCCCACAGCACCAGCAGAGCACCAAACTGAAGAGGAGGAACAGGGGAAGCAGGATGAAGAGAGCGGTCAGGTTGGCCAAATGGCACACGTCACTGGTCTGCAAAGACCAAACAGTCCGTCCTGCGAGATTCTGAGGAGAAGCACAGGTCAAGTTACCTACGAGGTCATGAAAGCCGCTGGAGTTGATGTGTGGACCACTTTGAAAGCCCTCCAACAGTGAGCATGTGCAGGCCCAGGGGTTTCCGATGAGCTCCAGAAGCTCTAGTGAAGTCTTAAGTGCTGAATGAGGCAGAGCACTCAGCTGGTTCCATCCCAGGATCAACTCTCGCAGTTTGTCTGAGCTCTTCAGAAACTGCTCAGGCAGATGTTTCAAATGATTAAATTCCAGATCAAGCACTTCCAAACTATAGGCTTTAGCTAGGAAGTCAGCTGGCAGAGATGTCAGCCTGTTCTGGCCAAGATACAGCTCCCTCAATGAACTGACAGCATCACCAGCTTCACTGTGATCAATGTGACTGATATTACAGTTACTCAGGTCCAAAACCTGCAGCTGTTTATGCGACAAAAAAGCCACCCAGGGAACATGGTTGAATGTGGATCCTGAGTAGTTCAAGCAGCAAGTGGCACTGGGTACCTTAGATGGAAAGTGAGACAAAACGCTGGCAGATGGACAGTCACATTCCTTCGTGCTTCCTTCAGTCACAGGCAGCATTTGGAGAATCCAAAACCAGCATGAAAAGACCTGCAACAAAAACAGCGCTGTAACAACAAACAGGAAACGGATTAGAGATACACACTTAGATAGTCAAACGTTTCATATTTAAACAGCGAAGTGTGGCATGATCATGAGCGGCAACAATCGAAATGACAAAACACTCATGAAACTGAAAAAAAAAACATCAACAACAACAAAAAAACCTGAAAATCTATTTATTAAAACACAGTTTTAGAGCTGTACTAGAATTTACAAATCATCATAAAATACTGAACTAATAAGTTTTTATTGTATTATTATTTGTGCCATCACATATAAATAATTGGACATTATAACATTCTTTGTGAAATCCTGGTTCCATTCAGTTTCAAAGAATTCCGTCATTTTATTTTCATTTTTAATTAATAGTTATTTATTTGGTTTGCAGTGGGGCAGCTATATTTTATATATTATTGTAACATAATTACATTTTGTGTGAATATATAAAATAATATTTTTAAATATGAATTAAATTACATAATATATGTAATATATAATATAATACATAAATATACCTAATAATATCTCATTTGTTAAATTGCAGTTATTTTAAAGTCTGCATATATAAAGGAATAGATGATCTCCTTTATCTTGTAAATATACAATAAATACATAATATTCATATATATACAAAAACTGTGAAATGTTAAGTAGTGGTGATGTTTGAGGTGAAGGACTCAAAAGGTTTTCAATTATATTGATACAGTCAATAACACTGACCGTTTCCATGTATATCAAAGATGATAAGAGATGCTGACAAATCGGCCCACTAAAAAAAATGCTACAGAAAAACAGCAAACAATCAATTGATTTTAGATTTCATGCGATCAGATTTTACACCTTGAGAGTGTAACATCACATCCTATCTCTTTCTGTTATGTTCTAGTTTGACCTCCAGGGATCTGCTCGCTCAGGATGAGCAGCATAGCAACAGCATGGCTGGGGC
The DNA here is from genome assembly GCA_032359435.1 of Enteromius unitaeniatus. Classification (NCBI taxonomy): domain Eukaryota; kingdom Metazoa; phylum Chordata; class Actinopteri; order Cypriniformes; family Cyprinidae; genus Enteromius; species Enteromius unitaeniatus. Next base: position 8,867,703 of record JAUMHI010000034.1, read on the forward strand.
TTCGGCACTGTTGTCCTTAGTGTGGGAGTTGGCATGGCGATGAGGTAAGTCGGGGATCAGGAGTCCACACTTTACAGAGAAACATCTTATCTGGCAACCATGCAGCTCTCGGTTGGTTAGGAACTGAACAAATACAGGCTATCACTCACATCCTTTGACGGCCGGGTAATAATAAGTGCTTTGCTGTTTGCTGCCATTTCTGAAGCTATGAAAACATAAATGTATGCAAAGATAAGTGACAGCGGCCGCAGCAATATAACTTCTGAACGATTGGTTATGATTGGTTTAATTAGTACAAATGATACTTTCAGACTGTGTGTGTGATTAGTTTCACAAAAAAGCGAATTCTTCTTCTGCTATCTTGAAGAGAACTTTGCTCCGATATCTTTTCTCCCCTGTTGTGCAGTGGGCTGTTTTCAATCCCCCGCAAGTATAGGCCTGGCATCAGACTTTCCTGATGTAAACAATGGGAGTGGAATGTGCACAACCCCTGACAACACAGACTATCCACATCAGGAACGAGGGGTGAGGAACCAGGCCAATCCAGCCTAGCATTCAATACTGCTGAAACACACTTTTTAGTTCAGATATCATCACCTGCTATCTGTTTACCCAACACCGGCCTAAAGATTTCTCTGTGTCACTAAAATAAAAAGGCTGTGTCATCTGCACCAGTGACGAACATCGTAAATCTAATACAGTGAAACACAAATGAACCATGTAATGATAGGTAATGGAGTATCAAGGTTTTGTCCTTCATAATGCGCTCTAAATTTGTATTTTTAAGCAATAATTGGTGAAAAAACAATATTGGCATAAGCACAGCAAACAAGCCCTAACAAAACAATCACAATTTGAATCTCTCTTACATGTGCAACAATAGAACATTTTCATCACCTTTTATTTTCTATCCGTAACGTCTAAATGGGACCATTAGAGAAACCTTGACCCCAAACAAAAAGCTTTTGGCTATGACTGTACTTTTTTTTGTATCTTAATAAAACAATTCCGGCCTTGGTGAGGAGAGGAGAGCTGGGGGATTCAACCATGCATCGCTTAAAGATGTAACTGAAATTAAGAGTCACCAAAAAGAGAAACTATTTTGGGTCCACAGAAATGAGATGTGGAATAATTGGGGTTTTTTAAAAGCGTGACAGTGATTTTTGGCTGATTGAGTTATCCACAGCCTGAGAAGATCAATGCTTTGAGGTTAAAGGTACTTGGAGCAAGGTTTGTTCCAACAACGGAGTAAAGAAAGGGGGGCATGTTACATGATATGCACACTAAATAAAGTTGTTCTAATGGTTTAAAGCGATGGGTATGATCAAACCTATCCTACATGATCTCACGGCAGAACAATGTGCTCTGTTACACCCAGTTCCAGCAGTTTCCTCTCAGATAGCGGATCTTTTATTTAACTCGAGCGCAACTTCACAATGCGTCTGCTTAACAACATAAAACAACAGTAAATCAATACGAATCACAAGCCGCAAAGTAGAAACGGTCAACACATTTATTATTCATAAACTATTGACTTAAGCACACCTCTTCGTGTGTTTTTTCTTTTTTTACTCAAGGAAAAGTAAGTTTACTAATGGTTGCAGTCGTACCGGAGGAAGTGTAAAGTGTTAAGAGTGCCGCTTACCTTCACGTGTCATTATTGTGAGATGTTGGTGGAGCTGTCATTCATTCAGTCACCGCTTACAGCAGCAGTCCCATCGCTCTCTACTGTACTGTGTGCTGGGTGTGTCCTGATCAACACAACACCGGCTGGAATGTGGAAATTCTGCTTCCTGTGTGTGTGATGCAGAGGGAAAGTGTGCGAGTGAATACATCGATGGAAAGAAACTTACCTGTCTCCACCGTTTACTTCACGTCTGAACCCCAATGGCTTGAGTGTTAGAGAAGGGAGAGCCCCAAAACAGTACATTTATTTTACATATAACTATATAAAATGTTAATTTCAACAGCAGTTTTAAGCAAAGTTTAAGTTAATCCAAAAGTTAGATAAAAGCCCACTAAACTGCTAAAGACTCTCGCGACGCAATAACACTCGTAGCCTTTTTTGTCATTTTACTTGATTTCAAAATCTCAAAGAGCCTACATTTTTACACATTATTAATCTATCTTCAAGAGCAACATTTAACTACTTGTTGACGGAACTTTTCGTTTTTTTGTTTTAGTTTAGTTTATTTTTTACAGGGGCAATGCACATTAATCAACATAACTGTAAAATGTGCAAGAATTAGCCAAACAAGGCCTTGACAGAATGTTAAAAGGTCACAAAGACAAAGCATATACAACACAAATACACACACACACGTCGGTTTTTGTGATTTCTGAGGACTCTCCATAGGTGTAATGGTTTTTAAACTGTACAGACTGTATGTGGTATTGCCCTACACTGACCCTACAGATAAACCTACCCCTTACAGGAAACTGTGTGCATTTTTAGATTTTCAAAAGAACACCATTTAGTACGTTTTTTAAGCCTTTTGAATTATGGGGACACTGAAAATGTCCTCGTAAAACACCTTCATATTGTAATACCTATGTCATACTCATGTCATTATGCAACTTTTTGCCCTCATAAACCACATAAACCCGCACACACACACACACACACACACATATACATACATATATATAAAAGCACAACTAAAATACAAAAAAACCTAAAAAAACAAAGAGACAAGGAGAAAGAGCAAGAACGATGGCAGCAGGAGGACAATTCAGCCGAGAGCAATCAGTACAAGGTCTACTGTCAAGAATACAGTACTAATGTTGACACTGCTGAGTTGTCGATAACCAAATTTTAACATGAAACTGAAAAAAAAAAGGATGTAATCTTCTAATTGTTGGTGGGATGGAGTTCCATTCTCTAGCAGCGTTCACTGAAAATACAGACTGAATTTATATATTTTGAGAGGAATAATACAGTCCCCTCTTTCCTCACCCCTTGTGGTTCGGTGAACAGTTGTTCTAATATTCACAAACTGTTTTAGTGGTGATGTCGGGTTATGCATAGTCTTAAACAGTAGACAAATACGTACATATCTGATCAAATTATCCCAGCTTAGCAGATTGTATTTTTTTAATATTGAACAATGATGAAACTGATTTCTTATCAGGAATTTTTAGTGGTTTCAAAGTAGTAATACTAACATGTGACGAAGTGGTTAAACAATAAGTAGTATAAGGGAATAATCACAGAATGAACATGCATCAGAGTGGCCTCAGACGACATATAGTCATGTATAAATCTAAAATCTTCTAGACTAAATCTGACCCAATCACAAACCTTTTTAACCTCTGGCTTAAAGGAAATTTTCGAATTAATCAGAACACCAAAGTACTTGTACTCAGATGCAACGTGTAATCTTTCCCCTGATACAAATACATCTGGTACTACACTTAAACTATTATGTTTTAAAAAAAAGAGCACATACAATGTTTTAGAGATGTTTAAATGTAAACAGCATTGTTCTAGCCAGGCTGTGACATGAACCAGGGATTCTGTGAGTTTATTTGCAACTTGTGACACACTACTACTGTATATAAAAATGAGGTCATGGATGGAAGGTCATTAATATACAGCGTGAAAAGTAAAGGACCCAAAATAGATCCTTGTGGAACACCAGTGGATATAGCTAAAGGAGCAGATGTGTAATTCTGTATACTAACAAACTGTTTGCAAACTGACAGGTATGATTCTATACATTTTAAAGTTTGTGGGGAGAAATTAAAACCTGCTAATTTAGACTTTTTGTGATTTACAGTGTCAAAGGCCTTTCTGAGGTCAAGAAACACAGCCCGACGACTCCACCATTATTTAATAGAGACTTTACTTTTTCATTGAAGTAGCGATTTGCCATCTCAGTTGAATAGTTTGCTCTGAAGTAAAAAACTGCAATGGATGTAAAGCAAAATAACTATTATTTAAATAATTTGTGATTTGTGCAGCTATCAATTTCTCTGCAATCTTTGAAACTGTAGGTAATATACTAATAGGTCTGTAATAACAGCATAACAGACGATTTCCAAGCACTAGGGAACATCCCCGGAGAAACTGACAGATTGATAATGTTAGTGATAGTATTAACCAACGAGTCACTAAGCTCTTTAAAAATGATCACATCCATACCAAATGTATCCGTTGCTCTGGATGGTATAAGAGACGAAATTGTTCTTTTGACGTCTAATATAGAAACCTAACCTTAGAGTTATGGTTGAGCTTGTTCCACTGTATTTACTTGACGAACTTCTGGATAATTGGGGGAGAAATACTGTGCAATTGAGGCTACCGGGTCCACAAAGTAATTATGAAGTGCTTCAGCTACATCAGTTGGATTGTTAGTCAGTTTCCCATTTACCATCAATTCAAGTGAGGATCTATATTTTATTTTATCACCTTTTAAATAGTTCAACTGATTCCATCTCGTTTTAGAATTAGCTCTTGCTTCTTCAGTTTTTCTGAGGAAAAAATCAGCCTTTTCTGATAGTCTTTACCACCTTGTTCTGTAACATAGTGAAATCATGACTTAACTTTCATCTATTTGCAGTTTTTACGGCAAGGTCTTGCTTTTTCATTATTTTTTTTTACATTTCTCAACTTATTCAGGGGACTGTATGTTTTTTATTTTTAGGATTAAAATTGCAACTAAAATCTTTAATCTTTTCAAAAATCTTGCTCTTAAGTTTTTTGGAGAATATTCGACTATCTGTTCCAGTTAATAGTTTATAGTTTCATCCCATTTCATCTGAAATTTAAGTAGGCCTATTTACTTGTAGTGCTTTTCATAATCTTAACGTATAGTTCACATAAAATCGCGCTAGCCTGTTTTCAAGTCCCCAGTGAGCAAGTAAAGATTTTAGTCATTTTAAAAATCCATGAGCTAAACAAGAGGTGGTTTGTAACCAAAAGTAACCCTAAACTACCGTTGGATTAGACAAAAAAAGGACACACTTTTAAGGCGGTATATTGGGCTGAACCACAAGATGGCAGCATTTTTCTTGTAGTTCCTTCTTTTAGCCCGCAGACGAGCATTTCAAGGTCAAACACCTGAAAAGACAGACAGATAGATAGAGTGTGATGCTCTTTTTTTCTTAGATTTTCTCTAATTTAATTGAGAAAGAAGACAAAATGGTACATCATATGATGTGATACTGACATCACATTTATGTGATTCTGGACCACAAAACCAGTCTTAAGTAGCCAAGGACATATTTGCAGCAATATCCTAAAGCAATTGCAAAGAACTTAATTTGGACAACTTTAAAGACAATTATGTGAATATTCAGATTTCACGCAGATTGTCAAATAGTTGTTCTGTCCTAATAAACTATGCATCAATGGAAAGATTATTTAATCAGCTTTTACATTACGTATAAAAAAAAAAGAAATAAAAAAAGCTAATGACTGCTTTTGTGGTCCAGGGTCGCATAAGAGATAAAATATAATGGTTAAAAAGACAACAAAAAAGACATTTCTTGTTAACTCAATGTAAACAGCATCTTTCCATAACGTTCCCTGTGCACACTCAAAGAGAAATTTACAGTGTATATTTAACATCTAAACATAAGGCTGCATCATCGATATCATCATCAGTGCCCAATCTGATTAGTTCCGCTGCTCGAGGAACCTTTCAGAGGACGTTGCCTCAAACAGTTCTCTTTATTCAGAGCTGCACTTCCTCAAAGGCCCATGCTTTCACATCGTTCCTGCGCTGCAGCTTTTCATCCCAGGTGCAGCGAACCGAAGGTGTCTCTCACATCTACAGAGAGCAGATCTGACTGAGGCAGCGCTCATAGATCCCAACTGGAACAGGACAGGGAGGGAGGCGATTCCCACTCACCGACTGTATGTCCTGGGACAGGCTGTAGCCTGCTAACAAAGAGAGAGGGGTGGCAGAACTGAACCAGGGATAGAGGCAAAGAGCTGACACACATACACTGACACTTACCAGAAGAGTTCATACACGTAAAGGAAAATCCACTTTGGTCGAAATTATGCAGATCATCTCCTCCACTGCTGGAAATCTGCTCATCTCGATTAAAAGTGGCCTGAAAAACTAGACACAGAAAGTACAGAATTAGCTGATTATCTTATTTATCACTGTTTGATACTTCATATTAGTCCCCCAATAAAAAAAAAACTGAACAAAAATATTTTCTAAATTAAATCAATATTTAATTAAAGGATTTATGGAGCATCCAAAAAAATTCACATTTTGTTTACAAACAAGTCTAATCATCTATTTTTCCAGCTTAGACCCAGTTAACATGCACATGGATCTGATTAAATGATCTAATTTAGTGGTTTTCGAGCTGTCGTCGAACACTGTTTTAACAGAGCCAGATTTAAATCATTACCACTTGTTATTATAAACTAACCACGTAGACAATGGGAAACAAGCAAATGCATCTATAAATCTTTAACAGCAACAATGAGCCTCTTCATGAAATGCTCTGTGTTCCCGTAAATGAAGGCCTTCCTGAAACAGGCTGTAAAATCAGTTGAAGGAGGTATTTGTCCCAGACTTACTTTGCTGACTAACGCGGCTGCGTTTTGTAAAGCTAATGCATATTCCAGCATTAGTGCCAACAAGTTGTCAGTTTGCGGAAATATTGGGAGTATAAAGCAGCAGAGTGAAGAATGCCCTGCTCTATTTTTTTTTACATTAATGAAGGTAATACAGAATAGCTTTCTTACCGTGGTGATTTATTGGTACTTCATGAAACATCTGGTTGAGTTTTTGATGTGGGTTTGGGAAGGAGCTGTGTTTGTCCGAGACAGACTGGACCTCACTGGTACCACTGACCAGGCTGATTCCACAAACCAGTGGAGAAAGTCTGAAATAACCCAGCAGTTGCTTTTAAATTCATGCATTCGTATCCATAATCATGCACTACACTTCCCTTAAATAATTTATTTAATGGCATTTAATGCTCTACAACAGTTTATAAAGCTGTTTATTTATTTATTTACTTACAGGGTTAAAAGGTTACATGAATTGAATCAGATTTTTCAATATTTATGGATTACATATATATATTATATCGGTCTCAAACGTATTTATTTAAACGTATTTATTACTTTTTACAACCATTTTTTTGTATTTATGTAGGGAATTAAATCACACCCATTTTTGTACATTTGTAGTTGTGGTCATGACTACTATATTACTTCAACTCATTCCTAAGAAACTCACAGCTAGCTAGCAATGAAGCATCATGATGCACTTTATGTGGAGCACAGTGTTTATTTAAATGATGTGGGTCCCTTACATAGAGGCCAGAGGGTGTTCAGCATTTTTGTGTTACTCATCAGCAATAGAGATGCTTTTGTCAATGCGTTTAAACAAAGCTACATCCCAGGGGTTTCCAAAGCATTCATTCATTCAACATCCCAGAAAAAAAAACCTTAGAAACCTTGATATATACTTTTTACCTGGTGTTTCATATAAAATTGGTGGTAACACTTTATTTTAAGGTGTCATAATACAGAAGAACTTAGTAGTAGTCATTGTACTTACATGAAATAAAATGTACTTACATGTAACCAAGTTATGGAACAACTTGTAATTAAGTAGCCTATGCCTGTAATATTCTGTCATTTATTTATTTATGTTTTTAATTAGAAAGGTATTACATGTGTTTAAGCTGTGCACTAATGGGTTAAATCTACTAAGGTGCAGCTAGAAGGCCTGCAATCTTGATACACTTTAAGTAGTTTATGTCTGTGTACTTAAGTTGCATAAAGTCTGCAACACATATGTGACAATCTTTTGGTTACATAAGCTGTGTCACAGACTCAAAATGTCTAACAGTAGCAGTCTGTTACATCTACTAAAATTAAACACTGGAAGTACAAGCTGTTCCATAACTTAGTTACATGTTAAGTACATTTTGTTTTATGTAAGTACAACGGCTACTAGTTCTTACTAGTTAATTACGCTGTATTAGGGACACCTTAAAATAAGAATTGTCTAGTTATGTGTATTACTTATTAAGGTAATATTATTTCATTTTGTTTTATTGCATTTCATTACATTATAATGCTATTTTGTTTATGTCATTGTTTATATTTTGCAACCTTATAAACCTCTTTATGTTTTATCTAATTTATTATTTTACTGCTTTTTGTTTAATGATTTTGATATTGTTGTCTATATGTGTACAGGACCAAGACAATGTTATGTTCAGGGAAAACACATTTGTTTTTCTTTATACTAAGCTGTTGGGATGTTTCTGAACATACAATTTGCTTTGTTTTGAATGTAACTCCCACTGACCCATATTATACATTTTTTAAACTGCCGAAACGAACACAAAAATCACTTTGTGGCTGGTAGTGCTGTGTCCTATCACAAGCCTTCGCAGTATAAGTGAGGCAGATAAGTGCTGTGTGTGTGTGTGTGTGTGTGTGTGTGTGCGAGCCCTGCAGCGTTGCTGTGTGTGTGTGTGTGTGTGTGTGTGGAGCAGAGGGCTGTATCCCAATAGAGCAGCTGTCAGCACAAAACTCAGAAAACAGCTCCCCTCTTCATATTTTTACAGCGAGGCTCTCTATGCACACTAATCGCAGCCAGCTGCCCGAGAGCACCCTTAGGCTGGAATGAGAGGAATCTTTCATGCAGCATTTAAAAATTCTTTAAAAACTTACCCATCACACTGATCTTCCTCTTGGTTGACAGTATGTTATTTTCAGCCAGAACACTGCACTGAAAAAGCTGCTTAAAGACGTTTGGGTATGTTTGAGGAGCTCATTAAACAAGTGAATGAAATGACTCAACTTTACAGGGCAGGAACTTTCATCTTGGAAATGATTTTATGAATCACAGGTGAAGTTATTACTACCAAACATTGCTTTGACTACTAAAGGAGCTCCAACGGCACCTTAATGCACCATTAAGTCATCATCTTATTTAAAAACAGCAGGTAAATGTTTAAGTGAATTGGGCAGGAAAAAAATATTACCAACTTACATTTTTAGATTTAGATTTATTACCTGTCCATCAACATTTTTAGATTTATGAACATCAATATTTTAGGTTACATTTAAGATTTAATGGTGCAATAATTTTTACATTTAGAAACATTATGATGTGATATAAAAAAAATAATAAATATAGGGTTACTTCTTAAAATAGTTTTTAATACTTAATAAAAAAAACACTTGATATATTATTTGATTAAAATACAGTACATTTTCTATTATGAATATACAGTATTTTAAACTGTAATTAATTCCAGTGACAGCAAAGCTGAATGTGTAGCAGCCATTATTCCATTGTCTTATTAACATTTCTAATTATTATCAATCAGCTGTGCTGGTTAATATATTTGCAAAATCTCTCAGGATTCTTCCACCAATAAAAAGATCAAAAGAAAAGCATTTCTCTAAAATGTAAATATTTTGTTACATTGTAAACGTTTTACTGTCAATTGAATGTGTACGTGATAAATCAAATTTTAAATAAATATTTCTTTCAAATAGGCTTGCAAAACCCAAACGTACGCATTGTGTATAACTTACAGTTTCAAATGTTCATTTTAAATGGTAATATGATATGGTATATGAATTTTTTAAAGTAATATTAAATTAGGAATATTAAATAAAATGATTATTTTCTCAAGAATTTCTAATAGCTACTAACTGATAAAAGACAAAATGCTAACATCTGATTTAAAAGGACTTCCATTAGCATTTACACACATTTGCACAAATAATGAACCGCAAATCACTCAAAATCTCACATTTCATAACAGGATTTTGAAACAACAACAATTCTCAGTAAGCAAAGTCTCCTAAACGCTTACTTCCTGCCAAATAAAACAAATTCTGCAATGTGATCAGGTTCTGATGACAAGAGTTAGGAAAGACAATTTAGTTATAAAATGTTTAATATAATTTAAAACCCATTTGGGGAAAAATCTAGCTTTCTGTTGAGGGACCACGAGCCCAAGCCTTCAGTGTTTCTGTCACGCAGTCAAGCGTCGGATAGCTGGCAACCGAGAGTGTGCGTGAAGTGTTAAGTAGGTTCTGGTGACATGTTTTGTTATTTGATAAAAACACATTTCCTGTTTACAGCCACGGAGCTTGCTGCGCTGTTTTTTGTCACATCACCTCAAGAGTAATTGTTGTTTACACAAAGTGAGTCATGGCATGTGTTTCTTTTCCGGACGCGTCTGGATAAGCAAACGTTCAGAAACAAACATTGCCTGTTTTGGTGAGTGACAGCTTAACAATACGCGTCTTTAACAACGGCAATAAAAAAAAAATGAAATAATGAGAAGAATCGTTACAGCTATTCCTAAGATCTGAATTTTAGTGACCGCAACTGCTAAAAAATCCCTATGATCTCTCAATTATCCATATGGCATGAGATTGTACAAACATCTAAATGCAAGCCATCCAAATCCCCACACAATCAGCACACATTTGCGTGACAGCAAAACAGTCACACTGGGTTATAGGTTAACTGTGTGCTGTAAAAAGACCCATGCAAATGCATAATAATACATTTTTCTACTGAAGAAACACATGTTGCCACACTTCATAATGTCTTCGTTCTTAGGGCAGGGACGATTTGCTCCCATCGCATGGGCTGTGCTGTTTTAATGTTTCACATCATAAGCACATGTTGCTAACTGCTGTGGTTGACGCACATATATTCACCGCAGATGGAGTCCTTCAGTCAGTGACAAATAGCCAATAAGGCTCACAATAAAAGTGCTCCCATATGTATCAGAGAAGCAAACTAGATGATTCCATACTGTATGTTTGCTCAAATGTATATTACGTGACATTCTATATCTGGTCAGTTAGAGAATTTAAAAAATGTGACATTTGAAACTAATGTTCACTACCACCCCAATACAAAACATAAAAGGGAAAGTCCACCCAAAAATGAACAATCTGTCATTAATTACACACCCTCATGTCATTCCAATCCCATAAGACCTTCGTTTATCTTCGAGAACACAAAGAAAGATATTTTTGAAGAAGAGCTCTCTGACCCTGCATAGACAGGACTGCAACTGAAACGTTCCCAGGCCCAGAAATATAGCAGGGACATCTGTTAAACAGCCCGTGTGACATCAGTGGTTCAACTGTAATTTAAGAAAGCTGTGAGAATATTTATCATGCACAAAGAAAACAAAAATAAGGACTAATTTAATTCTTCTCCTTCAAATCACATCTACTTGTGCATACGTTCCCTGCGAAGAATTACAGAGAGTACCAGTCATTTACGTTACATTCATCTATGAGAGGGTCAGAAAGCTCTTTGATATCATCAAAAATATCTTAAATTGTGTTCTAAAGATGTCTTGCAGATCGGAGCGACATGAAGGAGTAATTAATGACAGTGATTTTCATTTTTGGGTGAACTAATTCTTTAAAAACACACAAAAGCAGTGGGAAATTACAGTAACTGTACAGAATATAGATCCTTACTTCATGTTTCATACTACACTTGGGGTTACCAATCAATCTTAACAAGTCTCTTCTTCAGCTGATGTGGTTCCTGTTTATACACACTTTGTCTCCATGATTGTCCAAAGCATGTGAATATCAGGGATGCAATTATGTGTCTGTTGCTAAACATTTAACATGTTGTGCAATTACATGCAAATACCGTAATGATTAAATAAAGTAACTTGACATTATCATTAAAGACCAGCAATAATCATTTACATTTTGATTACATAATAATGGCAATACATGCATGTCAAAGTTGAGCTACTATGTCCGTAAGAAGTGTCAAACCGGAGTGAATCATCTTTGATCAATCCTTCAGGAGGCTTGGCGTAATATATCAAGTCAATGTTTGAATAATCTGACAGCTCAGATGACCAGATTATGAGCTGCAATAGCTGCTAATGGTGGATGTTTTGATGAATGTACGTATTTTCTATGTATAAACTGTTTATATATAAAAAAAAAAAATGTTTTCGTAGTTTGTGTTGTCCCTTGTCAATGCAAAATGATCACAAATTCATTCCAATATTGTCTATAAAAAATACTTTTCTAGGGCGTTTCCTAACATTTGGAGGGCAGTGTAGGTTAGAAAAAAAAGCAACCTAAAATAAATCTATAAAAATAATCAAACGAGTAACCTAGATTACGTAACCAAACTACAATTTCTATCATGTAATCTGTAATTAGTAAATGATTATATTTTAATCAGTAATCTATCCATCATTGCCTGGGGTTGAGTGCAGTGTGAAAAGCCCTAGGCAGTATTTTGATGTTCCTGGTCATATACTGTGACGCTTGCACTGACAGAAGGCTGCTCCTCACCTCGGCTGATTGAGCTTGTTGTTGTGCAGATGGTCGTGGAGGCTGATGCTGCTGCAGTGTCTGCTGGGATGCTCCAGAGATAAGGCTCTGCTACAGGAATCATCCTCTTCTGTGTATGCTGTAAACCACAGATCTGTTTATAATAACATCATAGTTACTTCTCCTAGACAGCAATGCAATTAAAATCTCTTAACCCTATCCTTTCTTTCCCTTTCTAGCCTGCACTAATCTAAATATTGCCAGCTATACGGTATTATGAGCACTTCCTAAGTTGCTTTTGTCTTTTTAGGACTAATTGCTTGCTGTTTTCCAAATCTGTAAGTCGCTTTGGATAAAAGCGTCTGCTAAATTAATAAATGTAAATGTAAAGCAAAGGATACTTTGATTAAGTCTCTTGCAATCAAGTACACGATTTCAATATAAACTCAAACAACTAGTTGTATAGTTTTAACTAGGCTAGTTGTATTAGTTAACATGAAAAATACATTTATTAATCATGCTTAACGTTATTTTACTAATACATCATTAAAACATCATTAATTAATGGACCTAAGCAAACATAAACAATGAATAGCTGTATTTTTATAACTAACACCTACAAGAATGAATGAATATTGCAACACATATTACTGATTGTTAATTGATGCGAATTAAAGGAATAGTTCACCTAAAAATAACAGAACAAATCTGTATGAATTGCTTTGTTCTGCCGGACACAAAGGAAGGAATTTTGAAGAAAGTTTGTTTAGGGTCACCGTTGACTTCCATAGTAGGAAAAATAAATACTATGGGAGTCAATGGTGACATTTCTGTTTAATTTCTACCTGATTGATCAAAGTCAGAATGAATAATGCTTTAATTTGGTTTGCTAGATGTTAAACATCTCTCATAGTTGTTTCTTATTCATCAGAATCAGACGATTGAAATATCTGTGGCTTCTGTCTGCCTTCCACATCTCTTAGAAAATTGCGAGCAGTCTAGGGCAATTAGTGCAGACTGCCCTCATGGGTTTTCACTTCAGGTGTAGACTAAAGGAGCCCTGCGCTGTCTGACAGCTTCTTGACTCCGTCTCAAGCATCTGAAGGAAAAGAGGTTGGAATGGAAAAGATTCTGGAGTGTGAGAGACATGCATGGGGTGGCCGCTTGCCCACAGTGGGTGCCCAGTGACTGTGCAAACACTGCTCTTTTCAGCTGGTTGGAACAGCTGATGTCAGAAATAGTGCGTAGTGTAAATGATGGGTATAGGGAAACGAGGAAGGGAGTGGACGGGGCTCACTGGTCCAAGCACATTCTCCCCTGGACACATTTGTAATGCTAAATGGCATGCACATATAAACAATTTTTTTTCTGTGCACTGGTTAAAAATGGATAGTGGCTGGAATTTTACAGACTGCTTGTGTGCAGGGTTATACAATGCCATCTTTCACTAGCATTGGGTTTCTTTACACAACTTTGGGGTCAGCTTGATGTTTTTATTAATTCATTTTTTAATGTATGCATATATATATATATATATATATATATATTTTTCCTTTTAGATAAAATTAGTAAGAAAAATGAATTAAAGAGATCAAGCCAGTAAAAGCATTTATAATGTTAAATTGAAAAAGATTATTAATAATAATAAAACATTTCCTTTTCAAATAAATTATATATTCAACAAAAAAAATTATATTTTTTAAAGATGGTTTCAGGGTTGTTGTTTTTTTAAATGCAGCCTGCACAAGCATAAGATTTCTTTCCAAAATATTATACTTTTAAAGAGTAGTGTACATCTTTAAATACATACTATCAGGGTTTATTAATCCATAATTTACACTTAAATGCTAATTTACACTCTTATATTTACGGTTATTTCCATGTACTACATATTTACTATGATACTAAAATTATGTTTAGTTTTATGCTGGGCTACAAATACAATACAAAAATATATCTTTTTTTTGTGGAGGGTTTACATTTTGTAAATATGAAAATGATAATTTCTGTAAATATTCAAACGACAAAATTACAATTACACAAAAAATAAATCAAATGTTGGATATTTTAAATTGTAAAAGTTCTTAAAGTTCTGTGTTTCACAGCAACGCTCAAACTTAGAATTTTGGCACAAAATTGTGCCAGAGAACTGTAACACAAAAAATATAATAAAACAAAACCATAAAACAAACCATAAAAATACATTTGATTAAATCCCACGTCTTAATTTTAAATGTGCCAATTCTTTGGCCTTCCACAAAATATATGAACAAAATAAAAAACCAGCATGAAGTCTTCCTGAGAAAAAAATAGTCAAGAGGATGCCAGGACCATCATCAAAAACACTATATGTAGATCTTTTCTATCCGGCACTCTTTTCAGTATTACGGCAGGCAAAACATCTCTCATGCCTTCCAAAGTCGAAAGCCCAACTCAGAATAGAGCCTAAGATATTGGGAATACACCTACCAGTAAAACCGTCCTGATGACTCTCACTGAGGGAGGCAGGACACCTTTGGTCTGAACTCTGTACTGAAGAAGCAGAGCCATAGAGATGCTGCAAGCCAAGGCACACATCCACAACTTCCTGCTCCACCTTTTTGTTTAGCTGGACCTGTGCACAAAACATATGCATGAAATCTACAGCACTGACACTGTGATAAAGCAGACTCACCATAACATAATAACTAGACATCAGATTCTGGTCATTTGAACTATGATCTGTTGCAGATGGATTTGGTCCAACATGTCAAAAACAAATGGAGTGTAAAAACGAATCAAATCAGTGGAACTCAACTAAAAGAAATGTTCCAATGTGGCGCATTTACTGCATTTTGCCTTACCACAAGGATGTACCGTCTGACTGTGAGACCGGCAAAAACTTACTGAGGCTGAAACAACTTTCTGTTGTTGATTCATTTGAGCATTCAGTGGAGCTGCTGAGCATGTTTGCTATTTGCATGTCACATCTGGCCTCCTGAGGAATAGCGCTGCACTGCTTATTAACTGTATTACGGGAACACATGTGTTCTTGCTTAGAAGGCCAAAGCCATGGGAATACACAAAGATCTCCTTCATTCTCCTTTGTTTGGAAAGCAGGAACAGCCCATAAAACAATAGGCCTTTCATTAAAGATCTCTGGGATGAAAATTACTGATAAAGTTAATGCATTAAACGATGTGACTTCATTTATCAGGTCATTAAGATCATCTAATTAGTTGCATGTTGTGTGTGCATCTATTTTTGTTTTAGGTTATTAAGTTATCGAACGAGGCTGTTGTTGTAAGAGTCTCTTGATACAAAACTAACAAACACTTGAAATTGTTACCTTGTCCTGGGCCTGCAGGGCTTTACTGGAGTGGACCTTGACATGTTTGCGCAATGAGCTGGGGTCGGTGTAACGTTTGGTGCACCCTGGGAGCTGACATGCATACGGTTTCTACAAAAAGTGTCATGTAAAAAAATGAAGCAAGAGGCACAGCAGAAGAGACAAAGGTAAATCTGTAACACTTTACAAAAAAGTGTCATTGGCTAACATTAGTTAATGTATTAACAAGCAATCAGCAATACATTTATTACAGTATTTATTCATCTTTGTTAACATTAGTTAATAAAAATACAACCATTTACTGTTAGTTCATGTTGGTTCACAGTGCATTAACTAATGTTAATAAACACAACTTGTGATTTTAATAATGCTTTAGCAAATGCTGAAATTAGTATACGATTATTAAAAGCTTTAGAATTATTGTTCATTTTTAGTTCATGTTAACTAACGAACCTTACTGTAAAGTGTTACTGGTAAATCAGTCATTTAGATGTGTAATGAATAAGGAAGAATGTACATATTAAATATACAAGAAATATTTGGACATAATAATCATTCATATATTTATAAATAAATATCATTCGATTTTTTGAGGTTGGTCAAACTTTTGGATCTGAAACTAACTTTGCCTTGTCATAAGGAGGCCGAATTATCTGATTAGAGACTCACTGACCTTGACATACAGTTAAATGGTTTGTAGGGGTCCA
Organism: Enteromius unitaeniatus; assembly: GCA_032359435.1. Taxonomy (NCBI): domain Eukaryota; kingdom Metazoa; phylum Chordata; class Actinopteri; order Cypriniformes; family Cyprinidae; genus Enteromius; species Enteromius unitaeniatus. Next base: position 8,884,021 of record JAUMHI010000034.1, read on the forward strand.
CTTTATGATATGATTTATTTTTCATAAATGTTTACGAATACATATATATATATATATATATATACATGCTTTTTTCTGCATTTTTTGTTGCATCATATGACTTTAATAGAATTAAAATATTGATTATATTTTAACAAAAAACTGCTTCACTGCTTTAAAATAATAACAATAACAATAATTAAATAAATAAACTTAGTAAGTAAATAAATACTAGTATAACACACCACTGTTCAAAGGTTTGTGGCCAATAAGATTATTTTTTTTGAAAGAAGCAAGGATCCTATTTTATTAAGCAAGAATACATTAATTGAGACATTATTAATGTTACAAAAGATTTTCATTTTAAATAAATATATAATTTAAAAACAATTATCATAAACTCAACAAAAAACATTAATCAGTGGTTTCAAATGTAATATTATTTTACAATGTTACTGTTTTTTTAAACTTTATAAAACGATCCTTCATTATATTAACAGTTGTATTACTTGTTGTTTTTGACTTTATGCTGCAAATTTAGCATCAAAATATATATAAGAAATAGTTTCCACACTCTTTCTAAAAGTATAGGACAGTTCATGACATGACAAAAAAAAAAAAAAAAAGAGGGGGTTTTCAGATGCTTCACATGGCTACATAAAACAAACCCTCCACAGGATATTACACAGGTGCAGAGTGATACACACAAAAAGATTCAGTAAATATTATGAAATGGCCGCATCTGTATACTTCAAATATTAACCACACATGTCACCCCCAGCTACACAAATTCTTAAAACAGCACTGACTAATCAATAATTTTGTGTCTCTAGAAATGCACTTCTTACATCATACGTTTCAGCTGTGCTAGAGCCTGCGACGGAGGGTGCCAAGGAAAAGTAAATGCTTTCCCAAAGTCTGCATTAATAATGCAGAGTGACATAATTATAACAGTTCAGTCCCTCCCACAGAGGTGCTCCACTCATCTACGTGACCAATCTGCACAGTTAGCACAATTATGGGTGCGACGGCTGCCATCAGAAGCTTACTGACAGCGGCGAACGAAACCACCCTGCTCTGAATAAATCAGCTCTGTTGACTTAAGTGTACTGAGGAAACAGATATCACTCGCAGGCTGGTTGTTACACAGCTTTACAGGCTGGCATGAGAGCTGCGGAGAGAGATGTGCAGCCAGAGCTGCTAGTCGCTGAAGTGGCTCTCTTTTTTTTTTCTCTCAAATCATTAAAGTGAAAGGAGAGCTCAACGGTGTTCCAGACTATAATTCCTTACTCTTAATTTAGTGTAAATAAAACCCTGTTATTACGACTACTTTGTCTGGAAAAAGTGACAAGTAAGCTCCCCTCGCTTGTTTGTTTTCATTAGTGGTGTACACCTTTCAAACACTAGGTATAAGTGTAAATTCCCAGCTATTTATACAGTGGGGTCCAAGAACCACTAATGAAAAATGCATATTTTGCATACTTTTAATACGTTCAGAACATCTTGGTTTAATTAGTGACCTAAAATGGAGAAAAAGTATATAAATGTGCACATGCAATTAATCACGATTCTGAGCACTCTTGGATGCAACTGTACAAATTTTCCCAGTGCATTTTCCCAATGTGTTTTTATGTTTACACCTGACAGAGTCATAAGAACGGTCATACCGTGTCCAGGTGTGTGCGCTGGTGTTTGGCTCGATCACTGGAGTTGCTGAAGGCCTTGAGACAGCCAGGATGCTGGCAAATGTAGGGCTTCTCTCCGGTGTGGCTGCGTAGGTGGATCTTTAGGTTCTCCAGACGAGAAAATGCCTTACTGCAGCCTTCAAACTACAAGAAAACACCCAAGCATATGAGGAAAAAAGCCAATAATCATGTATGTAAGTGCATGTATATTCGCATGCAAATTACATCATGTTTTAGTGAAGGAGAGTACAGCATGCATCGTATGTAAGCAGGGATTATTATGTGCAAATGCAACTGATTAGAAGACAAGATATGAAACACAAGGCAGAAGGTTTTTTTTTACTTACTGCCATTCAATCTCCTCAAAAAACAAAACAAAAAGATGTCTTGTTTGATACCAAGTTATGCATGATATAAAAGTAAGAAAGTGGTGGCATGAAATGCTTTCCATGGATCTTTTTTAAAGCTCAAAATGATACCAGTTTTGGAACAGGAAATGTTTTTTTTTCCCACAGTGATTGTTATGTAACGCACAGAATTTTCTTAAAATGAACAGTAGTTCATCCAAAAAAGGCTTAAAAATGACTCACCCTCATGTTGTTACAACCCCATAAAACTATTTTCTCTGTAAAACACAAAAGGAGAACCTCTGAAGAATGTTCGGGCTGCTTCATACTGCACAATGAAAGTTGATGGAACCAGGGGCCATCAAGCTCAAAAGCGACAGAAGAAAACAAAAAATAAAACTTTCATTGTACGTCTTCATTTTCATTTCAATTCAAACTCTTTATTTCGATGGTCCACTTTAGATATTCAGCTAACAGTAAGTAACTTTTCCACTACATGTCAACTAGCAGTCATTAGCAGTCTGCTTAATATCTCCTAACACTTTATTTTGATGAGTCCACAACACACTACATACTGACTATCAGAAACTAACCCTAAACCTAACCTAACAGTCTGAGAGTTAGTAGACATGAAGTTGTGAATTAATGAGAATTAGTTGACACGTAGTCACAAAGTTACTTATAGTTAGAAGAATGTCTAAATGGACTATCGAAATAAAGTTTAACAGTATGTTCAGTTATCATTAATTGCTTTTGCAGCAGAAAAAAAGTCATACATGGTTTTGAAAGACATGAGGGCAAGCAAGTGCCTTAAGCTCAAAATACTGTTGGGAAATTATAGCTATTAAGCCACATAAAACTGTTATGCTTCTATAGTTGTAACTGACTATAAATGCTATTCATGTTGTCAATCCATGCAGATTTTACGAGGCTTGCTGAAGATCCGCAAACAGACACACATGCCACTCCATGAAGTTTATTAAACAGACATGTTCAAAGCTGGTTCCTGTTAGAACAAGACTCTGCTAAGATGTTTGAGTTGGAGAGAGGCCAGCGAGCGAGTCAGTAATAAGCCCAGCTGATTCAAGGTGGCAGCCGCAGTCATGCAGACTTTTGGTTGGAGCAATTCTGCAAAATTATAAAACACATTTTGGCGGTCACAGGTGTGATGTCACGATGAGGTTATATGAAAAATGAATAGGGTGTCATTGAGCATCTTTACATTTATGCATTTATGACCATAAAAGTGAAATTAACTATGTTGACGTTTAGATTTTTTATTCATTAAGCAGACACATTTTTCCAAATCAAATACACTTTCAAATGAGTTATGAATGTGATTGAAAATAAATAAATAAACAACCACCATCTCAAGCGAATTAAAGCAGTCAATTTACGTGTTCTGTGTAATATGCTCTATACTCTAATGAAATAAAATGTTTAAAATTTAAATACTTCCCAAATGCTAGTCCTTTGGGCACCATGGTCAAAAGAGAAAAATAAAACAAACAGAATAACAGCAAATAGATCAAATAATATCCCATGGCTATCTTGCAGCATTAAAAAGAAACACATTTCCTATGTGGCTCATGGAAAAGGAAACGCAACACAGCTTCATCAAAGTATCCATCTATTATATTTTATATAGCATATATCTTTGCAAATCTCAAAAATAAGAGATGAAACTGGTTATGATTATTCAATTTCCAGTAACAGAATTAGAGAATGTTTTGCTGTTCCCTCGCATTTGAATACCTAAAAAGTCAGGCAATGAATATTACAAAAGCTTAATATGAAAATCCTTCTTCAAAGTCCTGGAAGAAGTTGACTGAATTGATCATTGCGTAATATCAGTCTCTAGGCAACTTTCACGAACGCAATTTGTAAGTGAACTTTAAACAACTCTAAAACGTCTAAATCTCAAAAAGCTGCACTGCATCCATCTTTGGAGGTAAAGAGAGATTGAGTCCACATGTCAGTCTTTCTCAATTACAAACTCTTACTTCAAAGAACTGGCATGGTTTGAAATAAAAATGTCTTGAGTTTTTACTGATTAATACAAATGATATGTATTAGTAAAACAACACCTGTGTTTGGTGTCTGGCACAATATTGTGATATACACTACCAAAAGTAAAAGAAAGTCTCCTATGCACACCAGTGTTTTTCATTTAAAATCAATGTTTTCTATTTGAATTTATTTTATTTTAAGTTATTAATGTGATAGCAAAGCTGCATTTACATCTGTCATTACTCCAGTGTCCTGGGTCACATGATCCTTCAGAAATCATTCTAATATGCTTATTTATACTATTTTAATTGTATAAATATTTTAAATAATATATTGCTGGAAATGCATTTTTTAGCACTCTTTGATAAAAGAAAAGTTTTAAGGAACAGCATTTACTTCAATTAGAAGACTTTTGTGAGATTACAGATGTCTTTGGTGTTAAATTATAAATGTATACAAAACTAGGACATTTTAGGAAATTATTAGAAATAAAATATTGGCTAATATATGATTTTAGACTAAATGTTAGGTTGCTGTCACTGATAAAATCAGATTTTGCATTAAAGAAAAAAATATTTTTTGGTAAAAATGCAGTTAACATGTCTAAAAACTGAGAAAAAAAAAATATATGACTATATTATTTCCTCTTTTTCCTGAAATGTAGATCAATTTATGCCTCAAACTGTCAATTTTTTTAGATTTTATTTTGTATGTCCTGTTGTGAGCTGTAATATTGTAAATTCACCTGATTGGGGCAGCTTTGTATGTATAAAAATTAAAACTCACCATGCATTTGTTGGGCTTTTCACCAGAATGGACTCTCATATGAATGAGCAGTTTGTATCGAGCATTAAAGGGCTTATGCCGACGAACACATCCTGCCCAGAAGCAGGTAAACTCCTCCCCTTTTCGCTGATCTATGTGCACCTTCTCTATATGCCTCACCAGTTCTTCTTTCAGCCCATAGGTAGCCCTACAATCCATCCATTTGCACGGCTGTTCTTCAATCAGGAGTTCATTCATTCCCTCAGCTCCAGGAAGCCCTCTCAGTCCCAGATCATTCTTCAGCTGCTGCAGTGTAGGAAGCTTTTCTGATATGTCTGTGTGAGTATTGTGAAGGTTAAGATGCTGGGTGTGTTCTTTGGCTGCGTCTGAGTCAGTGCAGATATACTGAAGGAGTTCTTCCTTGTGCAGAAGCTTCTTGTTACAAAGATGGAACTCAGCGACAAGCTCTTGTTTAGGAGACTTGGGATACAAACTTCCTTCTGGAGGTTTCTGCGGCGTGCAACTGTAGAGAAGGTCCTGGGCCTCAGGTGGACCGCAGAGAGATGAAAGAGATGGAGATGTCAAACACAGCTCTGATAATGAGCCAGATGAGTGGCTGGAGGAAGGGGAAGAGAAGGATGGAGAGAAGGCACTGAAAGATGACGTGGACAGGGAAGAGCAGAATAAGGAAGGGGACAATGTGTCGCTAATGTACGATAGGTTATCTACAACCGAGGTGTTACTCTTTACGCTGCTGATATATGACACAATGGCTCTTTCTGCGGAACAGACCAAATCAAAATCATCGGTTGTTATTGACACAGGCGACTCAGACAAGCTACACATCTTCAGAGCCTCCATGTGAACAGCTTGGTTTAAAGAGGACAGGTACTTTTCATCATTGTTAACAAGACCACGCTGGTCCAGCTGTGCAACTGCTGGACTTACACCTATTGGCCTCATGACGTTCTCCAAGTTACCTTCCTTCTGAATGTGGATCATCAAACGGACGCTGTGGAAATGATTCAGGGGTCGCAAACGTTAGTAGTGACGCACCTGTGATGATTCTCAAGGTACCTGGAAAGAACAGAAAAATGGGTGAATTTGTGCAGTCAATTCAAATCAGAGATATCAGATCAAGTGTGTTCGTAGAAGACCTCAAGAGGAACTGGTGCATGTTGAGGCTGAATGCAGGTGTTTGGTCTTTCCGGCATCTAAATGGTTCCAGGATGCAAAGCTCCTCTCACCAGTCACTGTTTACTACAAAAGGGAAAAATTATAGGGAAGTAATTATTATCGAAGTAATGGCTACAATAATAAAAAAAAAACACAAGAAGAAGAAGTAAGTTAGATTATAAAAAAAAAAATCATAAGAGACCATAAAAGATGATTTCTATTTCAAATCATTTTCAAGAATCTTTAAAAATCTTAAAAAAAAACAAAACAAAACAAAATTTCAGTTTCCAAAGAAATATTAAGCAGCTAAAATGTTTTCAACATTCATAGTTAGCAGCAAAACAGCATTTCAGAATAATTTCCAAAGATCATGTGACTGATGGCTGGAGTAACGATACAGGTTTGCCATAACAAAAATATATAAATGTTAAAATGTTTCCAAATAGAAAATAGTTATTTATTTTAAACAGTAATCCATTTAAATATTTTACCGTTTTAGAAGTCTGTTAAAAATACATTAGTGACTCCTGAATACATACATCAGTAAAAAGTTCAATGAATACTTTAAAGTAAATTCAGTTTACTGCCATGTCTCATCAAAATAAAAATCCTGTAAATAGAAACAGATTTAGTAACATGTTACAGTGCAGTGGTTTCTCATTACAGAAAAGTGGTGAGAAATCATCCTTGCTAATCATATATGACTATTGTCGTTTAGAAAAACACACACACAAATGCATATTCCCTATTAATAGATTTGACTTTGTAATATCGTACTGCTTGTTCTTCACAATAGCTGCATTCACACTGACAGCGATTAAATGAGTTTCCATTTGCTTGTTTCAAGTAGGTGATCCTGCCTGGTCTCAAATAGAAAATAAAAGAAACTATTTGTCGCCGTGAATCTCAGTCAGCCTGAACTTTCCTTTAAACCATAGACTTAACTGTACAAGAACGCCTGTGTTACTGCAGTTCCTCTTCTTAACCGCCCATACCACCTAACCACACTCCTCAAGGGTGACATCCACCGCCGATGAAAGCTTGCAGACGGCCGAGGTCAGAATCGCTGCATTAGTAGCCAATATGGTAATAAAAACTCAAGTCAGTCCTCTCAAGAACTGGACTTGATTATGGTGTGTGTGTTTTTTCTCTTTGAGGGTGCAGGTAGCAATGTTCAGACCCAGTAAAGATGAACAGAGATACATTTGTACCCTGACATATTGCTTGGAACCAGGATGCAGAGATCTGGTACCAAAAACCGAGTTTGTAATGTACCACATCCCTCAGCTAATGAGAAGCAGGCCTGGAACAGTGGGGAAGGATCTTCAAGAGGTCTCTCCTGTTCAACACTCAAACTTCTGTGCTAAAATCATGCACGCTTTAACACTCCGCACACATTTACTCAAGTGATCCAGTGATGTACTGCCATGATTGAGCTGGCAAGTTAAAGTGACTGCCATGCTACTGCTTTAACTACATGCATCAAAAAAGCCTAATGCATCAAATCCTTTTGCCACATTGCATGCATAACACTATTGCAAAAGAAGATACAATTTAAGTTTAAAAACAAAACAGGACAAGTCAAAGTGTAGCCTTTTTACTCTCATTTTTTTTGAGAGTTTCAGTTTTTGTCCATGCCTCCTTACAGTAAATGTGTTATTTAAATAAAAAACATATTTAGTAATGGGTCACAGTGGTTTTCTTTTGCAGAACAAGTGGCGAGGAATCCAATTATCAAATTATAATGGCGAAATATATCAAAAATATATCAAGCATAACTCTGAAAACCACAAATCAGAATCGAAATGCGTGACTAGTTAAAGAAAAAAGATTTAATTATATTACATTTTGATGACCTCTATATTGCGAATGCCTCTTATATTGTTGTGTTTCAAGGTTCATTACACAAATGCGTTTGGTTAACCACAAAAAATAGGGAAAACAAACAAGCATATTAAATAGTAAGAAATCTCTACATACTCGTGGGAGCACATAAGTTTGATTCAGCGGATTGATTCAGCGTAATTGGTATATAATACGATTCTCTGACCACGCAAATCCTTCGTATTTTGCACTCAGTAAACCTTTATATCAGATTGTTTTCTCAAGTAATTGTTTATAAAAGTGTTGTCCATTATGCTTTCATCCTTAAAGAACATAATGGAGAAGACATCATATGCCACTCTTGAAGTTATTCAATACCGTTTAGACTTTACCAGAGGTCTTCCACATTCCTTCCACTCGAACTGTGGCTATACTAAACACCTCAGCTAAATTCAGTTATATACAAGTTAAAAAAATACACCTTAGGGGTGGGCAATATACCGGTAGACATGATTAACCGGTAGAAATTTGTCAATTTGAAATTTGCCGGTTGTTAGAGATTTAGTTTATCGTCTTAACCGAGGTTGAAAACATGTGAATTTGCACGTAACGTAACCACGCAATAAACTTCGACAATGGCAGAAGCATTGTAACAAAATTACATTATATGAAACAGTTTCTTTGTGTTTGAATTTTTATTTGTGCATTTTCAGATACAAATTGCTATATTGTTATGTATTTCGTTATCGAGGTAGAAAATTGCTTCTACCGTGATAGAAGATTTTGGTTATATCGCCCACCCCCTACACCTTTACCAGAATATTTCACTCAAAAGTTAACATTTTGTCATCATTTTGCTTACCCTTGACAAGACCCTTGCATTTAAAAAGCTGTTTTAAAGGAAAGTGCTAATAAAATTGGTACAAACTCATAAGAAAACCATATGATTCCATTTAAGGAAATCTTTCATTTTAATATCCCAGCAGATTGCTAAACACAGCTGTGTAATCTGACTGGGAACGGAGTACTTATTTAGCAATAAATACTTTATTTTCAGAGTACTTTCATTTAAGAACAAACATAAGTTATAAAATGCGCCATGGCATGACACTAGACACACAGATTTACTAAACGATGTTTTCCTATGCCTTTTTTTAATCTGTTATGTTGTGGAAGTTGTTGGCCAAACTTATGGCTGGCATGTTTATTGTCTCCAGGACGGGGATGAAAAGGTGACATAAACGAATCTGCTTTGCAATTACTCTGATTTATTAGTTTGCAGCAGGTGCCTGGCAGCTGTTAACTAAGCAGAGGGAAAAGACGTAATTAACTATGATCTTAAGGTTTGTGTCATTTTTAACGCTGCCACTTTCAACAAGCCAGACATCTTTGAAGTACAATCAAAGCCTGGATTCAAGCTAAACTAGCAGGACTATCCATCTCTCCTTACTAAACATAAAATAATGAATGAGGAGACATGGTGCCTTGAAAAGAGGAAATGATATGACTTACCATATGTACATCATATATTCAAAGAGTCATTTATTTATATATTCAAAGAGACTTACAAATGAGGAACGAGCAGTACTACACTGTAAAAAAAACTAATTTTAAAGACTTTTCCTGTTGTTTTTTTACATTTTTTCCCCCATATTTCTGAAATACAAATACAAATAGACTGTAAATATACATGTTCAATGTAAAATAACATGGCAAATAACTGTAATAATACCGTTTAGCTTGTTCACATCATATATTTTTTTATCAATATGCATTTTTTGAACAGGCTTGCTTTTGTAATTATTTTAGATATTTTTATAGTGTTTTTAAAGGA
>JAUMHI010000034.1:8912012-8923062 GCA_032359435.1 Enteromius unitaeniatus
CACCTTTTCAATCTCAAACAGTCTTTCTACGATTAGAAATGTTTACTATAGTTCCGCACACATAACTAATATAACTATCACTTTATAAACAGACACCAGAAGACACAAAACATGTCACTGTAACAGTTAGGTTACATGATGATGTCCAGAAGTCTTTTAACGTTAACGTTACATACACTGCCGACTAAACTTACTTTTCACTTATTTAAACACGTATTATATTTAACCAGTCCTTACCTTTCTTATAAACCAGGAATTCTGCTTCAGCGAAAACATTTTATCATTCTTGTTTTAGTTCAGCATCACTTCAGTAAAATCCATATCAACATGGCAAAAGTGTGGACATTATCCGCGCCACTCATTCGAAGGACCTCATAAGGACCCCTACGAGTGTGTCTGACCTACTGCCTGAATACAATCACATTTAAAGGGGCAGCTTATCGCAAAATTAAAAAACCTCAACCATTTACTCATCTCCAGTTTAAACCCCGCATGACTTTATTTCTTTCTTTTCGGTAAGACATATGAGAAGATATTTTAAGATTGTTTATCATACAGTGGAAGCCAATACTAAAACATTCAACATTATTAGAAATGTCTTCTTTTGTTTTCTGCTGAATATCAGAAATGTCAAAGGTTTGGAAAGCCTTCATGTAGAGTAAATATTAATTTACGTTTTTGGGAGAACTATCTCACTGAAAAAGTAACTAACGTTAAGCCAATCCAGAAATATAAATACTGCGCAAATGTATATCCGGTTTTTAGCATGTTATTCAACATATAAAATGACTTCCATGTGCATTAATTAATTGTATCACTTAATTACAACATTATCCTAACTAAAAGGTAAAATCTGAATTAAAATGAATACATTGCATTTATATTCAACGTTAAACAGTACTTCATGACGCACAACGTGGCGTTACATTAAACAGCAGCTTAAAAAAAACTGTAATGGTCAGTACATAAGAATTAATTATAGTACAGGTTGATTGTTAATCATTTTAAACATATCATAAACAATATATTTATTTCACAGTAACTTAATGCTGTAAGATAAGAGCAGCATAATGACGCGCGCACAGACAAAAAATGTTTGGTGAAATAATAATTGTCAATTGTGTATTCCCTTCGCTTCACTCTGAATTAAAGCGTTTTTCTCTCGATGAGTGCCATTCGCTAAAGTGAGGTTGCGTCTTTCCAGACTTGTTCTGCTTTTATCAGTCTCTCTGCGGGTCTTGGTCTCGAACGCGTTGGTGGGTAATATCTGGGTTGAGCTAATGGACATCTCCGTCTGCACGCCTTTATGCACCAGCGGTTTCTGCCCGGGTCTCTGCGGTATGGCGGGCAGAGACAGCTGCTCCCTCTGAGCCTTCTTGTCCTCCCAGAGCTTCAGAAGACGCCGCTGGTTGTTCGTCATGTCCTTCAGGTTCTGCTGCAGGGACTGGACCTGGTCCTCCAGCAGAGTCTTCGAGGTGACCGTGTTGGCCAGTTCAGAAGTTAGTTCATCAATCGTCAAGCTTAATTTACCAGCTTTTTCAACAAGCGAGTTGCACTCGCGCTCCTTCTCGTGCAGGTCGTTGATTATATCCTTGGTGGTTTTCCCGTTAAATTTAGGACTGGCCTCTAAACCAATTTCAGACCGCAGAACCTTCACTTGTTTCCGCAGCTCCTTGTTGTCCAAAGTCAACTGCTTCAATTTCTGTTTAAGCGCTTCGGTTGATCTCATTCGAGACTCGTATTGCCTCATTTTCTCCCTCATCATATTCTCGCGGTGCAAAGCATCGTCTCTTTCCTTCCGGCACTTTTCCAAAAGCTTTAAAGTTTCGTATTTGGATACCTTTTCCACTTTTCCAGCCATCATTCATTTGAAGTTTTAAACGCAGTATTGAAAAGACATGTTCCTTGATACAGGTCGTCGGGTCAAATCCTCTTTAAATAGGTTTTCCATTTGCAGGTGATTAAAATAACAACGTCAAAAATAAAGCCTCCTTATTTGTAATCCACTGTGTAAAGGGAAACGGTGACTTGTGAAGCTGCCATTCCTTCACAAAGGTTATAGGTTTGGGAGGCAGCTTCAGTGTAACTCTAAGCTAAGGCTAGAATGACCATTAATTAGGACACTCCACACATTGGCACAGTTTCAAGTGACACAAATTTTCTATTTTGTTAATTTGGAAAATGTAGCCGAGCCATTTCATAACGGCAGTGCCAACTTTATAACGACCAATAAAATGATCTAATTAATCTAATGACTGTGATGAATAAAGGTTAAAAGTGCACTGCTGAAGGTGCTCGGAGATATACGAAACTTTGCACTGTATCAGATACTGGCATCAAAGACAAGATAGATTTAATCTATGACAATAACCTTTGTTTGTTAATCTTAATGATGCTGAGAGTGAAATTCTATGATCTGCTTTAAAACCACCTGGCTATCAATATCATCATCAATCATTGAGACAAATGGAAAAAAAAAGAAAACGCCATTTTGGCCTGTATTTGTGTGCATGTCATTTTAAATCTGCTAAATATTTATTACAATGTGACGTCTTGGAATACAGTTAATTGTTCGAGGCATTTTATGTTCTAGGCTAGTATCTTGTTTATAGAATATGCACAGATCTGGTTACAAATCTCTCCAAAATATAGTAAAAAAAATAAATAAATAACTGAATAAATAAGAGAACTGGAAATTTGACAAATATTTAAATAAACTCTGGCTTTGATTTCCAACTTTATTAAAATGTAAATAGATGTAATCCGTTTCTGTTTATGTGCAATTCAACTCGTATTTTATTTTTCCCCATCCCTTTTTCTGCTAGACCTGTAGCTTTATAAAGTGTTAAAACATTTTAAACACATGTTCACGTTCCAAAGTGGTAGAAACAGGAGAGTGACCCTTTGAAAACCATCTCAAGCTCAATTATCACATAAATATTTAAACCGCAGCTACACAGTATATACATGTCCTCTACTTTGTAACAGTAACATGTGTCTGAACCTCAAATCAGAAAACATCAAACATGCTGTAGATGATTATCTCCAGGTTTCGCTGCTCACCTACAAACATAAACATACCAAAATGAAGGCTTTACCTTCACAGACTATTAGATGAAGAAATCCAGACACCCCACAATCTCATTATCAAGATACCCGATTCTCTCTAATAAGGCAAGAGGAGAAGCTGCAATTACAGAAGAATAACAGTTTCTCAAGGAGCACAGATTATGTACAGGAAGTCTTGGCTCATGTTAACGCCTTATCAAATGCACATGTCTTATTTTCCCATCAGCAGCTACAATTAAATGACACTCGGCTCACCTAAAAGTGCTGGCATTTCTAGCATTTCATCATTACTAAAAAGCACATGAGACAGTGCCACCTCACTAAAGTCCTGTATTTACCCATGGCTGTAATTCACTTTAGCTTTGTGGATGATGAAGGGTTGGTCACTGTAGATAGCACAATGTGATCCTTTGATGGATCCTTCTCATATGTACTGAAGAAGCATGCCTGTAAATAGAGAGAGGTCACAAATCTTTCAGACTCTGACAGCACTTTTGTCGCCTAAACACTGCATTCCCTAATTAAATGAATGTAATTGACGGCACACGATAGCCATAAGGACATGGTTCTGCTCACAAACTGGCATGTTTCCAAAGCCGTCATTGACTATTGCTAGTGTTTCCAAGAACACACCCTTCCACTGAGGAAACACATTTGACACCAACCAAGCAATGCCAAAACGATGACGTTGAGTTGCTAATACAGCTACACAACGGCAATTTTGCAGCAGATGCAAAAAAAAAGTGTTTCAACTAATGAGTTTTGCTTGTATAGTTGTAATGGGTGCATAATTATATGCATACATATTAGAGAGGCAATGACATTTTAGTGTAGACAAGCCAGCAATTATATTATAATTGTATACTATAATAAAATAATTGATTATTCATGATAAAAATCACATCCAATTGTATTTTGTTTACATAATATATGTGTGTGGTGTATATTTATTATGCATATATAAATACACAAATACAGTATATATTTAGAAAATAGTTACATGTATTTACTTAATACATTAATGTATATATAAATATTTAATATTTTATATATATATTTTATTTATATATATATATATATATATATATATACACACACACACATGCATGTGTCTGTTTATATACAAGTAATAAATACACAGTACACACACACACACACACAAACACATAAACAAGTACTTCTATTTTGGATGTGATGAATCATTTGACAGCACTATTAAAATACTTCAAGCTAAAAAATCAACAATTTTAAGTGCTACTAGTCAATATCAGCAGAAAAAACAATGTACAGTATTTTTTTTTTGAGATGTAATAAAGATAACAAAGATGTATAAATATTTTTATAAAGATCATATCATTTAACAGTGCAATTATTATTTAAATCTAAAAATAAAAAGTGTGTGGTACCAGAAAAGCTAAATCTAAATGTAAATATAAGGAAATATAAGCATGCACAAATAAATTTCAAAAATTGGCTGATGTATCAAATATGGACTGATATTAATGAGCCCTTTTAGTAATAATATATTGTGCACACTGAATATGTTTTGTGTATTTGGTTTATAATAGATATTGTAATCACATTACATTTCTAATGTAGAAAGAATCTTAAAAACATACCTTGCAACCAACTGCAAGCAGTACATGAAGAATCAAGATGGTGGATATAATAGCAATGGTAATCCTTGGTTTATCGTCCTTGATGGCTGGCCAGAATGTCATTACCAGCACAGATCCTGAGAGACACAAAGCTACCAAGATGGAGCACCACCTTAACCCTTCGCTTGGTATTATCCACAGTATCTGTTTTTTCACACAAGTGCACAAAAACAAGTAAATAAACTGTATCTGGAAAAGAATAATAATACAGAATGCTTGAATCCATCAAACCATATGCAACCTATTGTGACCATATGACTCACCACAGCAGGGATGTAGATGGAGAGCGAATAACCATAGACACAGACTATCTGCAAGAAGGAGTAGGACACCAGGCTTGTGATCTTCGTATTTCGCCAGGTGAGAAAACCCCACAGAGCTAAAGGCACTAACCAAGCATAACTGTAGATTGCTGTGGCTGCCATAGTTACTGGAAAACAATCAAGAGAGCTACTGTCATTTTAAGGGGGAGGCTAGAGAGTGTTTTTTTTGGGGTTATTTCAAACTACTCCAACCTTTCCTGAAGTCTGGCACATATCTTAACTTTGGCTGACCCAGGTGAAAAAGAAAAGTGGAGATGTTTCCACTAACAGCGATGGCAAAAACAAGAGTTGCACAGATCCAGAAAGGCCCTCCAAAGTAAACAACAACATACTCATATTACCTTTTTGTAAAACATCTTACTTTTTGCACTTAACAACTTTAGTTTAATTTAGCTTACCATACAGGTCTGGGTTACTCCGTAAATAGACCTCAACAAAGTTTTTCCCAGGCCAAGGCAGAATAGAGCCAATTATTCTGCTCTTTACCTATAAATGAAAACAGCAGCTATTAATATTTAAAAAGAATCAGAAAACATTCACAATGAACGCTTTTTAACTGTTTGAAATGATAATGACTGTATTGTGAGTGCTAGATCATATAGGAAAGATGGCTGACCTGATGAGTGTCCACATCAAATAATGTTTGGTAGTACTCAAACGTCCAGAAGGGTGCACTTTTTCTTTGACCTGACAGAAGCTGTTTGACAAAGAAACATATGTTTTGAATCAGTGCTCCTTTTGGGGGAATGAAGACCTCAGATTATCTAGAGATTGTGTCCCACGGACCTCAGTTTTGTCATCGTTGTCCTCTTCAAAAGCAGCTCCAGGAGATTTTCGTTGTTTTCTAGATTTGATGGGGTCATCGATGGTCACTGTTGTGGCACCTTGATTATTTTCAGTGAACCCTTGCTCATCTTCAAATTCTAGCACAATACAGACCATTTTTATACAACAGCATATCTTTTTTTTTTTTATTAAAAGTAACCTTTTAGGCACTCACCTTGAAACTGTAAATGAAAATCAGTGTTGGCCATCACTAAACTATGAACTCTGTGAATGAAGGCATCAATAGAAGACGGATAAGCAGACAATCTTTAATTAACGCTATTGCTATTGTAGGTTGTTGATGGTATAGTTCACCCAAAAAACAAATTAATAACCCTCCCTCGTGTTCTTCCAAAAATCGGACTTGCCATTTTGTGTGGAACACAGAAAGATCATTTAGGGAGTGACCGATTCACTGCATTGTCTTCCCATTCAAAGTATGTCGACTCTCGATCTTCCTCGCTTTTTCTTTTAAGAATGTGACGGCTGAATGTAGTTAAAGACTACAGAATACCCTTTGGTGTAGTGATGGCAAAAGTTTAGTTTCAGGGTGAAACATACCTTTGAGCACTCAGTTTTACATTCAAGGCTGACCTACCACTGTGACTGAAGTGTCTGATCGCGTATAGCATAGCAGTGTCACTGTACAACCTGTTGACGTGCAGACGTATGCGGATATTATTACATCAAACACTAAAATGCAGTTACAACGAAACGAATTGTTGTTTTAACAATATCAATGCTCTCAAATGATTTTAAACCAGAGAAATAGGACCTCATATACTGTCGTCATGTTAATGTACTCACCAGTAAACGCTTCTTGAATGTTTCAGGATTTTAAACTTTGTTTTGAAGGTAACACGGAAATGAGCTGTAATGCGTAGCAAAATAAAAGTCCATAAGCGGTCGTCCATAAATCAAACATACGCTCTTCAGATCATTTATGATCTGTCAACTTGTGGTAAATTAGAATTAAATAATAACGTGTTTTTAATACTTCTGCGAAGTATATAGGCATTTAAATACATTTTAGTGTACAGAGTTCGGTAAAGACTTTTATTTTGGAATGCCCGTGAAAGCCAGGAGGAATGTTACTCCAAGAGCCCGTCGTTTTTAAATCTTAATACATTTCGCAAACCTCTCGATGTTTCCGCCAAAATACCCTTGATTTTCAAACGACAGCCGAGTATTTTGTAGGCTAAACGCTCGGTTCGTGTGGAGAGCTGGTGAGGATGTTCGTAAGCGAGGACTGTGGAGCTGTGTATGTGAGAGAGAAAGGAGAGCTGCGGTGTGTGAGAGCAGCCAGGAACGATGCTCCGCAGCACAGACTCTTCTCCAGGGACTTCTCCTTTCAGCTGTGCATCGACACTTTACCATCCGCGAGCCACGCGAAGAGAAGAGACCACTTCATGTTTACCTACAACAAAGAGGGCAGTCTGCGGTACTCGGTGAAGCCCTTATTTGACATCTCTTTACAGTTCATCGCTGATCACATCGAGCATGTGGACTCGCTGGTCGGGTTTCCCGAGCAAATGGCTGATAAGTTGTTCTCAGCCGCTGAAGAGAGACACAAGTTCACGGAGCCTCGTACTGCGCCCAGGGCACTGCAGGTCTTCTGCGAGGCCTATGGAGGACTGGTGCTGAGATCCTTGTGTTTGAGAAACAGGTGAGAAGGAAGTACAACATTATGGCCGTCTGCCTAAATAAACATCCAGAATGCTGCATTTTAGCCGGTATAATTTAGAAAGCAGAGCATTTACATCAGGTTGGTTGTCTTTTCAGGAATCTTTTGATATCCGAAAGGTTGGAAGAGATCAGACAGTTTCAGAGCCTGGAGTGCCTGGACCTCTATGGATGTAGATTAGGAGACAACCATGAGGTTTTTAAATACATAACCTCTGAAGCCCTGACTAGGTATGCCGTCTTATTCATTGGCATCGTTGCATAAATAAATGAACATTTGAAATGGTTTATTGGGTGTACGGTTTGTTTTACTTGGTGATAAAGAGTTTTCTTTTTCCTTTTCACATTTCCCTTTTTTCTGTAGTCTTGTGAAACTTTTCATAGGTGCAAACTGCCTTTCTGATGCAGGACTGCAGAGACTGACCGCACCGGTGAGGGTGATGAAGAAAGGTCTAGAAAACCTGCAGCTTTTGCAACTCTCGGGTATGTTTATGGATTTGTATAGTCCAGCTAAACTAATCTTCTAGACGTAAAGTCTGAGGTCAGTGTAAATATTTTTTATTCAGCTAGGGTGCATTTAAATGAAAGTGACCATACATAGATGTATTACCCTGGACCACAATCAAGTCATAAGGATAAGAAAAAAGAGGATTGATACACTATATAAAAGCAGAATAAATAAGCTTTCCATTGATGTATAGTTTGTTATAGGACAGTATGGCCGAGATATAACTATTTGAAAATCTGTAATCTGAGGATACAAAATGAAGTAATTAACAATGCATATTACTGATGATAAATTATGTTTTGATATATTTACGGTAGAACATTTTCAAAATATCTTCATGGAACATGATTTTTTTTAACTTAACGTTTTAATGATTTTTAGTATAACTGAAAAATGTATCATTTTGACCCATTCAATGTATTGTTGGCTATTGCTACAAATATACCTGTGCTACTTATGATTGCTTTGTGCTACAGGGTAACATTTATAATGTCTTTACTCTCATCTATCATTTACGTATGTAGTGTTAGAATATATATATATATATATATATATTAGGGCTGGGCGATATATATCAATAATGACTGCTGAACATTCAGAGGTATTTTAAAATATTTTAAAATGGAAGACAGTTATTGTAAATTGTAATAGTATTTGATACTTTATTTTAATAAACGCAGCCTTGTAAAGCATTAATGAGTAAGAAAAAAATAGTTTAAATCATGAGTATTACAGGAATACTTTCGGTTGCTAGTTATACATAACCATAATGAATACGATGTTTGCGGTAATATATACTCTTGCCATTTCAATTTTCTTTTTTAACAGAGAATCCCATTACTGAGAAAGGTCTTGGATATCTGACATGCTTTAAATCGCTACAGAAACTGGACATATCTGGGACAAATGTGACGGTAACACAATTAAAGAGCGAACATCATTACATGAGTATGTTATTATGGCAATCTTATATAATATTAGAAATCTCTTTTAGGTGAATTTGTCTTTGAAAGGATTCATCAAAAAGAATATGAAAATGGTCCTATCAGAAACACCTTTGAGGGAGTTTGGACACTCAGATTGTAAAACAGAAGGCTGGGCTGAACAGGTAACAGAAATATTTATGATATAGGCATTTATTAATGCAATGTTGATGTGGGAAATGTGTTATTATAAGGCATCTCTGTATAAAATTCTCTCACTATTAAAATTTGAACCAGGTAATAAACCAGTGGGAAATTACAGCTTCAGAAGTACCAAAGAAAGACTACAAACCAAGAACAAATGCTCTCAGTTTCTGTGAGTTTATTCATTTAATGTACATGTTCACTTTATTGAATTTTGAATTATTACTACTACTAAGTTTTGTAATTGTTGTAACTGTTCATTTTGTACTTTAGATGGAAGAGAAAAGTTTGTCCGAGAGACATTAAACTCCTGGTCTGGTACGAGTGATACCACAAAGAAAGACAAAGTTGTCCTGATTCACTTTTATAAGGCTGATCTATGTGGCATGAGTTCAACAGCAGAACACAACACACTTTCATCCACAGTGGCAGCTGTTCAGAAGGGCAAGAAGAGGAGACTGTCAACAGAGGAAGAGCAAAGTTCAGCTCCTCTGTGGAAGCGCCCGTCTCTGTCTGCGGAGGACATAGATCTGTTAAATAGTTATTGAGTGGACCTCTTTGCAGTGCATTCCTCTGTGAGGATCGTGACACTGAAGTGCTTTTATTTTGGATTCTTTACAATTAAAAACAGCTTCTTTTTGTTATCTAGTCTTTTGTTTCATCATGCAAATACACTGACTGCCAAAATCATTGAGTAATTGACTTAAGACTGGAACTTTGTTTTAAAAGTTAAAACACTTAAAAAAAAAAAAAGCAAGAATCATTCATGACACTACCAGACTTTCAAGTGATTGTGGATGCAACAAAACACATAAACCTGTGCCTCAGTGCAAGGAGACCTGACAAATTAAATCAATTGACTTTTTAAATTGGTTTCATATTTCAAACACCATCCTCTGACTGGATGGAATCATAGTTTGTAGCCTTTCAAACAAATATGTAGCAAAATAGGACAGATGGTAGTGTGAATGCCAATGATATCAGTGCATTAAAAGCGGTGCAAAAATCTCATCATTCAGTATTTCACTTTTTTTTTACTTTTAAAAAGATGTAACTTAATAAAGGGGCATTTATTCGTACCCTAGTTTGGGAATCACTGCCATAGTCTATTTTAATATATCACTTCATTTTCAGAAATCTTGGTATTTTTAGCTCTCTGATGCAGATGTTAGTGTCAGTGCTACATGCTGTCCTGACAGTAACAGTGTGGAAAAAAAATATATTGCAACATAGTTATTTAGTCTGGCCTTGGGGCCTTCAAAATGCACCTGGTTCTCATACATCCAAAGTAATTTTTTCAAATGTTTATTACAGGATAAATAAAACATGTAATCAATAGTACTATGTAGCATTACAGTAGTAAGGGTGGAGGTTCACCACTCCTCTCCTCAGGACAGACATCAGGGCAAAGTGATTAACTACCCTTCTTATACGCTGCTCAAAATAAAATAAAGGGAACACTAAAATAACACATACTAGATCTGAATGAATTAAATATTGTAACTAAATGTGCTGACAAAAAAAATCACACAAAAATGCTCAATGGAAATGAAATTTATTAACCCACAGAGGTCTGGATTTGGAGTCACACTCAAAATTGAAGTAGAAAAATAAACTTTAATGTAATGTCCTTAAAACAAGTCAAAATGATGCTCAGTAGCGTGTACAACCTCCCTACAATGACTGAGCATGCTCCTGATGAGGACAGTATATGGTGCAACGTGTCATTGGTGGATGGAGCAAGACACAATGTCTCAGTTGTGCTCTGTTGGATTCAGGTCTGGGGAACGGGGGGCCAGTCCCTAGCATCAATGCCTTCGTCTTGCAGGAACTGCTGACACTCCAGCCACATGAGGT